>CP136066.1:107446473-107918582 GCA_032622095.1 Siphonodentalium dalli
GACTGTGGCTTCTAAGAGATAAATACAACGATTTACCTTTCAGTAATTTACCGCTATTTTATAGGCAAGCATATATTAAATATCCATATAAAATTTCATTCAGATCCAATAACCCATGACTGAGATACTGTATCTACATAGATGGAGAAAAAAAACCAAGAAGAAGGATAATCTTAGAATCGAAAACACAAACGCCATTGGCCCCTCTTTTTAAAGCAGTCAAGATGGCGAACGTCCATACAAAACTTCATTCAGATCCTATAACCCATGGTTGAGATATATGACCGATCGGACAGAAAACCAATAGTTCCAGATGAACGAAGAAGGATAACTCTAGAATGGCATATATGAATATCTCATTGGGCCCTCTTTTGAAAGTACTCCTGATGCCGAATATGCACACCAAATTTCATTCAAATCTGAAAATCCATGTCTGACATATACCGTATGATATACGGTGCACCCGGACGAATGGATGGGTGGACGGACAGCTACTGTAGGCAGACGGCTAGACAGACAGACAGACAAAGTCAATCTAGTATACCCACATTTTATCATGAAATGAATCAGATATGTCTACAGTATGTGACATAACCCCATCCCATCAAAATTAAGGTCAGAAACTCAGAACCAATTTGTATATATAACTAAGTGAACAAATATGTGAAGGAAGACCTGAGCGACTGTCTGTAGCATTACATAAATCAATCGATCACTGCTCCACAAATAAGTGAATGAGTTTTCCTCATGCTCTAATGCAAAAATCCACTCAATCATGCAAACACGTGGGTGCCACCGTCTCCAGGCAAATAGTGAATGACTGCATGCCGTTTCTAATCAGAACCCAATACCACAGACTCACAGAGATGATTTAATGTTGGTGCCAACATTTATATGACTGCCAGCTAGAATCTCTAGAAAACAGTTGTTTTACACCCATTAGAACACCTCATTTCGAGACAGACAGATATTTTTACTGTGGTTTTAAAATAACCAGTGGAGCAAAGATTGTTACAATCATTATGCGGTACTTCTGCACAGTATAATTTAAATTCTGTGTTAACAACTAATCATCATGCAGCTGTAAATTTGCTATTTTGGAAAGTTGAGAGTAAATATAGATGTTGATTTGTGCCAGAGGAACATAGGGTGGGGATTGGCCTGTGTGTTGGGGTGTGGTGGTAACATTGATGAGGAACTTCCAAAGGGTACTTACATTTGTACAGGAGCCACTAAATGCCTTACACCCCCACCACCCATGGCTCTCTCACCCTGCAGAGGAATTAATTAGCCCCTGCAGTCACATCCAAAGGACCACTTTATATTTAAATACCCAGTGTCCATGAATGTACACCATACTCGTAACATCCAATTTAATGGGAGACTAGTACTTTTTCACTTTTTTGTCAAAAATAAAATCTGGGGATGGAACCTCCTAGATCATGCCATGAATCTCTGCTATGGCTATCACCCGTAGATATCATATTCCACCAGTACAAAACCTGGGAACCTTTTAAAGTTTCGACAGGGAGCCTTATAAAATCGAAAAAAAAACAAAGGGAATATATTACTTTGTTATTTTTTCGATTTTATAAGGCTCCCTGTCAAGATTTTAAAAGTCCCAACTCGAAATTTCATGATTTATGTGACTTTGTGAGCAATTTTGCTTTGTGTTTCTTAGAATTATGGATTTTTTTGGGTAATTAATTGAATGTTTGTTGCAATATCGGCTCTCAAAAGTCACAGAAAAGTATGCAATTTCGAGTTGGGACCTTCAAATATAGTGAAGTACACTATTAAGCAACAGACAATCATTAACAAATATATTCCCCGTGTTATTTTTTTTACTTTTGGTTCCATGTCAAAAAGTTCCAAGGTTTTGTACAGGTGGAATATAATCTCTACGAGCGTTGGCCATAGTAGAAATTCATGGCATGATCTAGGAACCTCCTACAATTACAAGTGGAAGTAAAATAACTGCCAAGAGGTAAACTGTATGAATATATTAATATCTGAACAACTTGACAAAACTAGCAAAACAAATGTAAGTAACATATTGTTCAAATGCCAACACAGTCGCCTAATAACAACACACAGAGAGCAGATGCTCACGATCGGCTTGAAGTGATGTACGGTAGGCGTTTCGTTCATCAGCCAATAACTGAAGTGTCGCCTTCAGTTATTGCTTTATGAACATTGGAAACATGTTAATTGTATGGCGAAATGTACTGATTCTTATGGGAGCTAATTGTGTAATGTAGAGGGTGTGTGATTATTAGGAGAATGTACCATTCTAGTAACCTAATATAAGCTTGGTCCTGGACAGTGCTTTAAAATGCTGTATGATTACCAAAAGTTCCCCTTTTGTTTTTTGGCATGTACATGTACACCAATACAATAGCTCTAACTGAAAATATTGCCCTTTTCTGGAAGTTTTGCCCACCTTATTTGCATCAAATAAGAGGGACAGAAGGAGCTGCTGTCCCTCTTGCCCGGGGCCACAGGGGTCAGAAGAGCTCACTTTAATGGTATTGAGTTTGTTTTTTTCAAGCATACTGGATGACAACACACATGAACTAGAACTCTACAAATGAATTCTTCAAATACAGATTCATGCCCAATTTATTGTTCATTCGTGCAAACAAGCCTGCAAATAGTGTGTCTGTCATTTGCAGAATGAAGTTCCCAGAGGGTGAATTTAGTGATGCTATCCCACAAATCGGGCTAGCATCACCAAATCCACCCTCTGGGAACCTCATTCTGCTTAGGCCTCAACTACTATGGGAGATCTTGGATCAGATTGAAGATTCGTTCCCCAGTTGAAGTTAGTGATGTTAACCCATTAGTCACCTCGATCATGCATTTTATCTTCTGCAAATTAGGAGATATAGAAACTTATCAGAAGGGGGAAAGTAACTAAAAACAATGTTAATTTCAGACTATATACTTCCCAGAAGGTGAAACCTAAGCAGAATGAGGTCACCAGAGGGTGAATTTGGTGATGCTAGCCTGCTGTGCAGGATAGCATCACTAAATTCACCCTCTGTAGACCTCATTCTGCAAATGACAGACACTATTTTCAGGCTTGCATGCAAATAAACATTTAATCAAATTAAAGCTTGTCTCATCAGGCTGGAAACGAAGAAACATGCAATGGCTTGACGGCCAAATCCTCTGAGGACTCCGGAGAATTCCAGACATCATTATTTGTGCAGACGTCCGGATTTCGTGTAGTGAAATGATGCACAGCCAGCTTGGACCAAATCAATAAAACTTAAAGTCTGTATTCAGCTGTGGAGTAGTTTTATATTTGTCACTCTGGTACTATAAATTAGATGGGGTACCCGTAGATTGAATGCTCAAATTATATCTAGTAAATCTCTCCTAAATCTCACTGTTGTCACATCCCTGTCTGGTTCTGGCAACCAAAATGGGTCCATATTAACCCTTTCTTTACCAAATGGATTCTCCCATTCAGTGATAAAAGTATACATTGGAATGGTCTATAATTGATCTGGAGGGATGTTCAGGAAATATTTAGGATTTAATTGGAAATATGCCATATTTCCGACTAAATCCTGAAAAATTACCCATAATTCTGCTGTGGTTAAGGAGTCGATTATTTAGAGCATTACTGTATTCTATACCAATGCTAATAATATCTATAAACATGCACTCTGTTATCTGTTCATATATTTGTATTGTTATTATATTATTATATAATATGTTTATATTTATGGTACATGGAAGGAAGCATATTGGATATTGAGGGGGGTCAGATATCTGGCTTGAACATAATATGGTGCCTCCAAACATTTTATCTACATGTACACTTTGAAATGGTAATTTTGAATATTAAAAGAAATATAAAACATCAAATCTTGATGGTATTAATATTATGCCTCGGCTGAGTAGAACTATCAAAATGTTCCAGTCAATGAAAAAGGAAAATTGGAAGCAACACAAATTAAATATATGCTATTTGCTATTCATAATGTTTTTGTCTGTGAAAATACTCTGCCAGTTGGTGAAACCAATTAGTATTCTACTAGTGTGGGAAGTG
This sequence comes from Siphonodentalium dalli, assembly GCA_032622095.1. Lineage (NCBI taxonomy): Eukaryota > Metazoa > Mollusca > Scaphopoda > Gadilida > Siphonodentaliidae > Siphonodentalium > Siphonodentalium dalli. Next base: position 107,450,537 of record CP136066.1, read on the forward strand.
ATGCCAACATCTGTGAGAAAATATATGTCATTAAATCAGTGGAGAGTTAGAATGGCTGTTAGACCAGGTTAGACTGAGAAATCACTCAAATCTAGAAGGCTGTTAGACTGAGCAATCTGTCAAAATTCATTAACTCTTTCATGACTGGTGTTGCCTGAATTTTTGCTAAAAAACCTGTGCCAATGCATTCTCTTATATATGTGAGTCGCCCATAGGGCCTAACAATATTTATCTAGATCTTGTAAGCCAGTGCATTCTCTTATACATGTTAGGCTCCCTATGGGAGACTCGCATATATAAGAGAATGCACTGGCACAGGGTCTTTAATGCTGCACCAGCACAGCTCCCGTCATGAAAGGGTTAACAAGTTCAGCTAATTTTCACTGATCTTTTACTGAGGAGGCCCAATGTATGATGGTATGGTGGCATACTAGTACTGGTATCTTATATACCCCGGTAAACTATGGTAAGGTTATAACTGAGACAATGCTCAAAATATGTGGCCGGGCATTTGCAAAAATGAGATCCCCAGGGGGTGAATTTAGTGACGTTACCCCTCATAGTGGGCTAGCATCATTAAATTCACCCTCTGGGGACCTCATTCTGCTTAGGCCTCAACTTTTCTGGAAAGTAGCTTATTATCAAATTAACAAGTTTTTTGAGTTTCTTTAGAAACTTCTTTTGAAAGTTTTCCCTTTTCTTTTTTTAGTTTAGTTTTTCTATATCCCCAATGTGTCAGGTGACACAATGGATAATCAAGGTGCACAATGGGTGCAAATCACCATCTTAAATCTGAGTCAAGGTCTCCAATGGCTGTTGAAGCCATGCAGAATGAGATTCCCAGAGGATAAATTTGGTGATGCTAGCGACAAATATCCACTCATTATTTTGATACCCGAATAATGATATGTACAGCCAGGAGCTCCAGACGTAGGGGGCAGAGGGTGCAGAAAATGCCCTCCATGGATCCCCAGAAAAGGCAGAAGAATCCCAAAATATGAGGGGAAATGGAATTTTAAGTTGTTTATTCCTTTCTTTGATAAATGGATTCTCCCATTCAGTTATAAAAGTATACATTGGAATGATCTATTATTAATATATTAATGGAAAGAGAAGAGTAAACATAACACAATGTAGACTCTGTACATAACCAATGTACATGTAATGCCCTAAATAATAAACTCCTTAACCACATCAGAATTATGGGTAACATTTCAGGATTTAGTTGGAAATATGGATTGTTGCCATTCATCGGAAAGCTCTCAGTGTATTTCCGACTAAATCCTGAAAAGTTACCCATAATTCTGATGTGGTTAATGATTTAGTCGGAAATATAACTTGTTGCCATTCAATGGAAAGCTCTCACTGAGGCCTTTCCGATGAATGGCAACATGCCATATTGCAGACTAAATCCTGAAAAGTTACCCATAATTCTGCTGTTGTTAAGAAGTCGATTATTTAGGGCATTACTGTACATGTATAGAGTTAAATGGTGATAACTTTTAAAAACATATCATTGATAGCCCCAAGTTTAGATGTGGGTATTGGTTAGAGGATGCAGACCACTTTTTCTTCACATGTCCGCTTTATAGAAATGAAAGGACTATCCTATATTTTTAAGGATTGGATGCATATAATCCATGTCTAAAATCTATTGTGAGATTCATCTAGCTTATCTATCAATTCTGTCGTAAAAATTATATTCTATCCATGGGTCATTTCAGTACATAACAGTTTGATTGCAGCAACTCAGACGATAATGTCTAATATAAAAATCATAAATATATGTAAACACATGTACTCATAACCAGGGACCAATCGGTTTATCTCTTTGCTGTTCTCGAACCACCTTCATTTTCATTTCCTAATTCTCATTTAATTCTTATTTCCTGGCAAATTCCTACCACCTTGAACAACAAATTTAGTTTGATTAATTTATTTTCTACCCAATTTTATTTATTTCAGTACATGTATTTCTCAAGGACTTCTTATTTTGGGGAGAGGAGCATTTAGTAAGTTGTAATAACTTGTGCTCTAATCCCGATTGGTCATCGTATATTACTACGATATAATTTATTTTGTACAACTGTATTTTGGGATGACAATTTTCACCATGTTTTTTTTTACTTTTAACAGTTATGCTCGCCTCGCCTTAAAGACAAGCTAGAATGGAATATGTAGACAATGTCTTTGAACCCTCTTATGAAAGCACTCATATGTTTATCAGCAAACCTAACTACTGGTACTCTTGAGTGCCAAATAGTAGTGATGGCCAAATAATAGTGACATTGCACATAGTTGGTTGAAATTAATAAATGTGATGGTTCAAACTAATATTTATGGCACACAACTATGGAAGTCCTCGGAAGCAAAATTTAATTTTAATCAGCACAAATACAGCCACTGTAAAATAATTTTAGTCATATACAGTAATGCCCTAAATAATCGACTCCTTAACCACAACTGAATTATGGCTAACTTTTCAGGATTTAGTCGGAAATATGGCTTGTTGCCATTCATCGGAAATCTCTCACTGAGAGCTTTCCGATGAATGGCAACAAGCCATATTTCCGACTAAATCCGGAAAAGTTACCCATAATTCAGCTGTGGTTAAGGAGTCGATTATTTAGGGCATTACTGTATCAACGGGGGGCATGATTAGACACAATGCTGCTGTGTCTCTTATATGGTACTAGTAAATTAGTCATTCTGGCCGACTGGGTCACTAAACAAAGATTGATAATTCTTGAAAGGAAAATGCGAGCAATATCATACATATGAAAAGAATTTTGAATGCACTCTTGGTACCAAATTCCAATGAGATCCAAAAACATATCACTGAGATACATGATTTATGTCCATATGGACGAACAACGTCAATCCAATATACCTCCCATTTTTCTTTGAAAAGTTGGGGGGGGCGGGGGTATAAAATTAACACACATAAGTCAACCTATGAGGAAGAGATAATCCGGGCCGTGGATTTGTGACCTAACTAATTTAGGGCTCATTTGGTCCACACTGTCAATAAAAGAGTACATATCTTTTGTAAAACCAGCTTTCAAGACTACAGATACCTTTTTGTAAATAAAACAGACTGAACTGAAGATTGTGTATATTTTTTGTCTATAAAGACATAATAAAGTATATATTTTTTTTTGTCTAGATAACTGTACCAGAAATAAAATATACTAGTATTAATCCTTTGATGGCTACTAAAATACTTATTGCTGAGTAATTCACTGGTGAATGATCAGATAATAAATTTTATAAACCACCTGTTTGGGCCATTTGTTGTACTCATCATCTAGACGTTCCCTTCAAATAGTTATAGGAATCATATGTGTTCTGCACTTGTTTAGTAATACATCCATCCAAATAAATAGACCAATATAAACTTTTATATCTGAATGAGAGAATCCATTTAGTAACGAAAGGCTTAACAACAGATTTGAGGCAAACTATCGTTCAGTTCACCAGGAAGTTACCTAAAATGAAAATGCCGCAAACGAAAAACAGGTCATGCAGACGAAAAAAAGGTTTCCTAGAAGTTTCGCGAATGTCTTGCTATCAACCATTACTCAATCAAATGAACCAAAACACGATATCAAAGAATAACGATGGCTCATTATGAACCAGTGGAAGATTGGAGTGATAAAAACATGTAATATATTGAAACAAAATACTGTGCTTGTATCTGAATGAAAATTCGCTGAAGAAAGTTGGGAGCTTGATCATGCTGAATATGGAAAATTTCTGGTGATTGTTACACTTTGCATAAATTTTTAGATAACCTACATGTATAGCTTATCAGAACATATTCGAAGGGAACAAAAAATAGGTTATGCAAAATCATGAAATGTGCAGGCCTGGATAGTATGGCACCAACTTGTCACCAGTAGTGCTGATGGGGATCATTGTCAGGCCTCAAAATATGGTGCCAACCATTTACAGAATGAGGTCCCAGGAGGGCGAATTTAGTGATGCTCCCGCTGCCTGCTTGGGCCTTATCTTTTCTGGAAAGTATCTTCATTATCAAATTAACAAGTTTTTTAGTTTCTTTAGTGAGCTTCTTTTTCTTTATTAGTTTATTTTCTCTATATCCCCAAATTGGCAGATGACACAGTGGATAATCGAGGTCCCCAATGGGTGCACGTACCAACCTTCGCCATCTGTGAACTTGAATCTGAGTCCAGATCTCCCATGCAGAATGAGGTCCCCGAAGATGAATTTGGTGATGCTATGCATCACTAAATTCACCCTCTGGGGACCTCATTCTGCAAATGTCCAGCAACATATTTCGATGCCTGGTCATTGTCACAAGACTCCAATCACATGTGTAGTCATCTGTTCAAACCGGTCATAAATGTGATTATCTTTTCACCGGTGATCGATTTCATAGTCGGCTTCTCAAATTTCACGTCATATGCTGTGGATGACAATTAAAAGTCAACGCTATTTGCGACAAAAATGCAACATCCATTGATGCTATGAACAAAATTTTATAGAAGACACATGAGTTTTTTGCATTTCTGCGCCATGAGACATTGATTATAAACCTGTACCGCACAAATCTGTTTTTTACCTCTTCACTGCTCAATGACGTTGTGTGCGGAGACTTTGACATTCTGCCCATTCTGCAGTGAAAACGTATAATGGGAATGTCGCGAATACCATATAAATGACTTCATGGAAAGGCTACTATCATTATAAAATTACCAATCCTGATACATTGATTGAGATGTCGAGATACGCTGGTTCAATTGCACTAATTTCTTAGTTCCCCTTATGAATGACAGCAACCTGTTTAAATGAGCGGAAGTAGGTCTGTACTCAGTATGGAAGTATATCACACAGCATGTATAACAGCCAAGAGGTTAAAGATACATAATCCGATTTAGTGCCCTTAAAGGCCTTAAATTACTATTTCTTCAGCTTCAGGGCTAAAAAATATCTGAATTGAGTTGAGGAACCCACACATTCAAAGCTCAGAGTTATCAGATTTTGATCTTTGAAATCTGTTATTTTTCACCACCTGGAACAGTTGGTGGCATGGAAAAAATTCTGCTGACTTCTTCCAAAAATAGTACAGATATACAATTTTCTGCAAATATGATATCGTGATTGGTATTGTTGTGAGTAATTATTGGTAATAAACTATCTGGATAACTAAATCATCTTTTGGTGAATTCCGTTGTTCTTGTAACTAGATGATACAGGGACCATTAAATCTGATTATATATCTTTAATTCTGTTGTGGTTTTTTTTCATCTGCTAAAAGTATGAAACGATGGTCTTGTTCAATGCGAGAATCGGAAAAGCTGACAACATAAGTGATCGCCTATGAAAAGCTGACTAAAATTGTGACTGGTTTAAAAAGCTAACTACAAACAGGAGCCTTGTGACAATGACCCATCAGCAACAGTAGCAAGCAGGCCTCAAAATAAGGTGCTGGACATTTGCAGAATGAGGTCCCCAGAGGGTGAATTTAGTGATGCTACAATGCCTGCACATCAGGCTAGCATCACTATATTCATCATCTGGGGACCTCATTCTGCTTTGGCCCCATTATCTCTGGAAATTATCTTTATTATCAAATTAACAAGTTGTTTAGATTCTTTACAAACTACTTTAGAAAATCCCTTTTTCTTTTTTAGTTTAATTTCTCTATATCCACAAATTGACAAAATGCATTTAGGTGGCCAATGGGTACACATCATCATCTGGGAACTTAAATCTGTGCCTAGGTCTCCCATAGCAGATGAGGCCATGCAGAAAGAGGTCCCCAGCTGATGAATTTGGTGATGCTAGCCTGCTGTGTGGGGTAGCGTCACTAAATTGACCCTCTGGGGACCTCATTCTGCAAATATCCAGCACCATATTTTGAGGCCTGGTAGCAAGGGTAAATAACTTCTTGTTTTATTTTACGGTAAATAGAAATCATATTTCAATAATTTACACTTAAAACATTGTAATATAAGACTTGTGTTAAGGTCAGTTTGACTAAAGCATAAACCCAGTCTCAACTCTCATACTCCCAATTGATTCCATAGATGAACAGGGAGTCCCCGACACACGCCAGCTCAATTCATGTTTGCAAATTAAGCATTGTTACTAATTTGATTGACATGTAACAATGCCCACACATGTTAATATCAATGCTGTCACTTCGACCCCTGTCAAACCAGTTCTGGTGGAGAAAATTGGAACAAACTGTCCTATATGTGATGTCTCTTTCACAGGAATTATCATAAACTCAAAAAAGTGAATCGCGGAGTAGCGATAAAAATATATAGTAAACAAGATGGAAATGAAGATATAACGATAATCGATAATGATCTTCGTACAACATGTACCGGTACGTACTGCTGTGATGTTGCATCATCTCCTTATTTAGAATATGCGCACACCATTTACTATGATTTACAACACAGACATAGAAAACAATCCTAACGTGTAACGTACATGTAATTGTATATGTTAGGAGAAAATACAAACTATATTAATAAATTTTGAATTTCATTGCAAAATCAATTCTATTATTTAGAATTTTTCTGCCTGATTAACATGAATAGTAACATGAATTAGATGGATTTTGAACAGACAGCAGGGTATTTAGGGATAACTGTGTCGACGTTTGATCAGTTAGCAAACACGACATGACTAGCGGTTTACGATGACTTGGACTGTCTTGGCGAGACACTCGAGCAGGGCTTGGATAAAGTTTTGAAAAAGTTGGTATATTAATTGCCTTTTCCAGGATGACAGAATTCTTCGAAGCAATTTTATTGGAACATTAGTATCTGCCTTATATAGAGAATCGCTAAACAGTAAACTGGAGGTCGTTTGTATGATTAAAAGCTATATGCAAATTTTAATGCAATAGAAGATCATAATATTGAAGCACGTTCTGAACATGGTTAGTGAATAGAGTTACTTGTGTCTATGAAAACTACATTTATAACGTATCAGGTGCAAATGTTTACAAGAAGCTTGGAAAATCCATTATTGGCCTGGAAAACCTATGGATTTCCATAATTTTAAATTGACGATGAAAGTGTGACCCAATTACCAAATAACAACAAAATCGTAAAGTGAAATGTGCTCTAGCCATAATCACGAGGCACACTGGTGTAAATTGTGATCTCATTAGGCTGATTGACCTGGCACATTGTGATGCATGTGTATCGTCACATGAACAATATTTATTTTTCTCAACATGATGACTATATTATTTATGTTTGTACAATTTGATGTATGTATTATTCTGGACACTGATACTGAAAGTAATTTAGGATATGCGCAAATCTTTAACTACAATTTAATGGATTGTCTCGACGTCAAGTGGGAATCATGCAAGCATTTCTAGTAATTAATATAAATGTTAATTGTTATTGCTTATACAATACAGATGACCTTTAGTGATCAATTTAATTGTTAGTTGCTAAAGAAAAGAGCATAGCACCTACAGGCTTCACGTGTCTACCAGTCACATGCCTGAGATCGTTACAAATCACCAATACGGGGACCTAAGTAAGTAGTTATCATTTCAGCCTCTGTGATATAAAGAGTCCAAATAAGGATAAGGGGCAGAATAAGAGTACGCTGGACAAGGGAGCTTTCCACACATATTAATTAGTGGGAGGATTTTACGGTTGCTAGGAGACAAGGCATCTGCAGATACAGTTTAATTAGTTTTAGAGCACTGCCGATATGGAATAATACACCCAAGATCATAACTTCTTTATGTCGTCAATTGTGAAATATAAAATTAATAAACAAGGTATGCATTTTTTTGTATCCCAAGAGTAACAAAATCAACAGGGAGATGATCGAGACTTCTAATTAGAAAATTCTAGGCTGGTCCCTCAGTCACATGTACTGAAATTCTAAGTACTGGTATACATGTATGTATCATTAATTAAGTGGGACACATGCATTCAAAATCTATTGCCAGATACAGACCACCCATTCAGCTATAAAAGACTTTATGCAGCTCAAGATTACATGATTTAGGTGACTTTTGTTAGCCGATTTTGCTTTGAGTCACCTACGATCATAATATTGTTTCAGCATAGTCAATTCTGACATGTTTCTAGTGAAATCGGCGAACAAGTATCAAAAGTTTTGAACAGGTGGAATATTAGATCATGCCATGAATCTATATACTGTTATGCCCTAAGTAAATGACCCATTAACTGCAGTTATAATCCGTTTACAACTGGGGTTAAACCGTAACCGCACCGCAGTTATTTTCCGTAACTGCGGTGGCATCGCAGTTACATGCGGTTAGGTTACCGCAGTTAATAACCCTTAACTGCGGTTACACCGCACGTAAACGTTAACCTTCCGGTATTTGAATATTTAATGGGAAAGAGAGGGGTACTATACCCATGCATCTACCAGTGTATGTTATCGTTTTGTGTTTTAGCGATCACGGCAAAGTGGTAACTTCATAATCGACCAGGAGTTGATTGTATGTTTTTGTTATCACCATCGGTACTTGTTGAAAACTGTATAATTTTTCGGCTTGAGAAAAAATACATGCTTATGTTGGAAGCAAAGTAGAGTGCTGAATTTAATACTAGTAATAGTACATACGCAATTCACGAATCTAGCTGGCGTGTCACGTTTGTAGTTAATTATGATTATATAGCAGGCCTGTCCATATGAAAAATTGACGAGGGCTACAAAATCGCCCACGTGAACCCCAGTGACGAGTGCTAATAGCCCTCATGATTTATTCATGCTATTTGCTTAGCCAGATATACTCCAAAAGGAACAGACCAGACTGGAGAATGTATTTGTATGTTATCAATAAAGTTGTTCAATCTTATTTATTCTTGTTTTGAGTGTTTATGTTTGCCTACCCCTGGGATTGTTACACTGACCAACATCAAATTGATATGTTGTGTTTGATACTACGCTAGGTAAATGTAGGTAACCTAGGTAAGTGTAGTTATGGAAATGGTTATGGTTTAGAAAGCAAACAATGACAAATTTGGAGGGTTTGAACATTGATATTATAAATTTAACAGAATGATTGATTGTTCACACTGAAAATTATTTGAAACGAGGGAACTCAGGATCATGTTAAAACAAAATTTCAAAATTATGACATATCTGGGATTATCTGGCAATGTGTTATGCCACCAGCAAAGTTTTATATTCATTCATACTTTCCCGTGGCATGTTGATCTCAATCGGTCACAGTGGCGTGCACATATTTTACACCACACGCGTTCTACAAAATCCCGCCCGTTTGCGTTAACAATATCATAGCCAATCTGGCCTCCAGTATTCCATCCTTCGAAAGTTTTTAACTGAACGTGGCAGCCTTTTTGATCAGCCATTATTGCATTATAGTTAATTTGGCTCCCTGAATAGAGTCACAGCTCAACTATGGACAGAGCCCCAGTTCAAAACATGTGGAAGGTGCAGGCATGTAAAAATAGCAAGCAGATTCAGTTATCAAAGTGCCGACGATGCTGACGTAATACCGAGTCATGGATGACGAGCACGTGTTGCAGGAAGAGCACGGGGTGTTAAACTCATGACACTGTCTAGAAACATCAAAGAACACAGATGCCGACGATGACGTTCGTCACATTTGACCCGACTGGCTTCAATCAGATTGTCTTAACCCCTGACTTGCCATTTAAAGCACATTGATTTTGAAAGCCGACGCGGGCGAAACTGTCGCACGCGTGTAATCGAAAATACGCGGGCTGCACGCGGGCTATCGAAATCGCCCGCGTAAAATGACAGGCCTGATATAGCAACAAATGCAAGATCGGAAAACTTAAATATCGGTTTCCGATATCCGACTAATGCCCGACGTTTGAAGAGTGCGGTTGTTCCGTTTAAACGCATTTTTGTTTCCCTCACTTTACATTTATGATGCATGTGTGGGACTCTAACCCCCACTTTATATTATTATATAATTATCCACTCGAATCCGTTTGAAATTCAGTGGCCATTTGATCCGTTTGAATGTGTTTTTTCCGTTTTGCGGTTGTTCCATTTTAAACGCGTTTCCTTGCATTGAAAGTGACCGGCACTCATCAGCTAAATTGTCGAATAATTATATTTATATATAATTATATAAATATTTATTTTATCGATGGTTAAAGTCGAAAATGGGACGTAAGAATTCCGATTACCCGTCGGGGTTAGCCCAACTGTTATTTTCACCAAAAGGCTACTATAAAGTATACAACATTATTACGGTATAAAAAGAAATCTAAAAATATATAAAACACACAAAAACACTTTTATTTTTTCACACCATACATCACAATCTTCCGTTTACCCAAAACATAAAATATTGGTATATGAATGTCTGTTCTATTTATCTAAAATAAATAGAAGATCCACAACAAAAAATATTGATATTGAAAGGGACACTGCCATGTTACTTGTGCTAACTTGTCTAACGAGCATGGCAACTAAAACATGATACGCCATATACGCCATATGGTATCTGTTCCATCAAGAGCTACATATACCGGTTTAACCGCGACGTATCCGTATTAACCGCACAATTTATTCGGTTCTCTTGCGTTTTAAACGCATCTTATAACCGCGGTTAGGTTAAAACGGAACGCAGTTAAACTCAGTTAGATGGGCCATTTACTTAGGGCATAACAGTAGGCAGTATTATAGCCTACTCTGACCAGTGACTATGCCCCATAGAGATCAAATTCTACCAGTTCAAACCTGGGAACTTTTTCATAATCTGACTGGGAACTTTATAACATAATAACACGCTAACGACATTTTAACATACATGTATATATCCTTATTTCCTCCAGGTAGGAGTTTTTTATAATCTGGCAGTGAACTTTATGACATTGAAAAAATAATGCAGATAATATCTATCTTGAGTTAATATTTGTTCCTTAATTATATGTAATATATAAAATGCTAAAGACGTTTTATTATATTACTAGCTGGGGTTGCTCAGGTAAAGAACATTGGAAACCATTTGACGTGTTTTGGACCCACATTTACACAATTTCAAAGAACTTCTTTGTGGGGGTCTTCCCTTCTGCTGCATGAATGAATAGGTTCAATGTTGATATATTCCTGATATGGTATGGATAAAGAGCATTCTGGTCGCTTATGCTATTCGAGGCAGTGTGTGATGTTGAGTGCGGTTTGAAATTCATCTATTCCTGATATGGTATGAATAAAGAGCATTCTGCTCGCTTTATATGTGCGCAACATGTTAACTACATTCCGTGCAGAGTCTCAGCTGGTCCTTTTAAGACATCTGAGGTAAACGGGACCAATCTAATAATGCTCACCAAGTCAAATAAACTCTATATACAAATTTTCAGCTATGATGTTACAGCCGTTTGATTGCCTATAAGCGGAAAAACAAACAAAGAAACAAATTTTTTAGTTTTATTAGTTCCATATATATATCTTTATTTCCTGGGAGCTTTATAACATTGAAACACTAACGCAGATAATATCTATCTTGAGTTATTATTTGTTCCTTAATAATGTATATTTCACAGTTGGCCCAGGTCCCACTCCCAGAGCTTGTGACTACCATACATGATTTAGGTGACTTATGTGAGCTGGTTTTGCTTTGCATCAGTTGTATGGGAAGCTAAATTGACATTTAATACCCGTATATAATTGCGCATTTACAGGGGCGCCGGAAGAGGGGGCAGAGGGGGCAGCTGACCCCCCTGCCCTTGTCCAGCGGGGGCTGGACTTGCCCTTTTTCTGGAGACAGAAAATGCTTTTTGTGTTTTAATCTCGTGTTTTTATAGCAAAATGTTACTTTTTGGTCCAAACACCACCAATTTCACAAGGAATATTAATTTTATCACAAATTGGCCATAAAAACCGACAAATACCATTAAAATAGGGATTTTTGCCACATTTTTGTAGGCTCTGCCCCCCTGCCCTTGGATGCTTCCGGCACCCCTGCGCATTTATAAGTGCAATAAGGAATATCTAATTGTGCTTATTCACTCATGTCCGTGTATTTGATTTACTTTATTGTACCATGGTTTGCAAATCAAATTATTTGTCGTAAAAAGGTCATCTGAAAGTTAACACCGAGGAAATGACTTAATTTTATGCTTTTAAATAGTTCTAAAGCATCATTTTTAGTGACGACCTTATTTTTTGCTCTCGGATGCAGCTTTCCGGTTCATGCAGCGAGTTCATCTCCCGAAAAAGAATAGTCGCACACACGACAAAATTATCTGCTGTAAGTTTATGTCGCGACACAGGCCATTGCTATTGCGAAGCACAACAAATAACACGTGGGGACACCTGTCAATCATCGATGTATTTTTAAAAATCCGTGATGTCATTTTGGGGAAGCTCTTCGCTGAATAGAAATGGTTTTGGCTACATAAGCTCCAGACTCTATATTTCAAATATAGAGTCGACGTTCACCCAGACTGAGAGATACCTTGTTGCGCTTAAGCGCAATAAGATATTCCTTAAGCACAATAAGGAATATTCTTAAGCGTAATTAATATGTCTCATGAGATCACCCCTCTGCAAATAGCAGAATTATCTTATATTTGCTCCACCCATTGTACCATGGACTACACCATTTGAATTATAGGGAGTTTATGTAATGTGGCTAATTGTGTTTAAGCGCAATAAGGAATATAGCTCTTAAGAATATTCCTTATTGCATTTAAGCGCAATAAGGAATCTCTTAAAGGAATATTCTTATTGCGCTTAAGCGCAATAAGAATATTCTTTTAAGACATTCCTTATTGCGCTTAAACCGTATTGCTCTTAAGCGCAATAAGAGAATACTTATTAAGCACAATAAGCTATTCCTTATTGCGCTTAAGGGCAATAAAATATTTCCTTATTGCGCTTTTAAAAGCGCAATTAGAGATTCCCTTAATATTATACTTAAGCGTGATCTTAGAGATTCCATATTGCGCTTAAGCTCAATTATTTATTGAATGTCAATTTGGCTTCCCATACACTTGCAGCCACAGAATTTCCCATGGATATTTATCAATCGATTCAATGGTTATTGCAAAATTTAATCACAAAAAGTCACTTAAATCATGCAATCTCGAGTTCGGACCATCATATTCAGCTGTTAAAGTGTTATAAAGTTCCCTGTCACAGTGTCAGAACATAAAAAGTTTTGAACTGGTGGAATATGATCTCTGCATGTATGGCCAGAGAAGAGATTCATGACATGATCTACTATCCACCCAGTATTACAGTACATACTGATACTATATCCATCCCATTTTGGCATTTATTGATAATCTATTATTCTTTTAAATATTCTTTGTTTTCCTAGAATACCTTCTGCTATTGCACTGCCTGTGAGATCAATTGAGAATTAAGATGACAGAGCCTCTATGACTGAGAGTGGTCCAAGGTGAGGACAACAGCCTACCAAGGCATGGGATTGTTACAGTTACATCACTGATAAGCCAGAATGCTGATCCGGCGAGACGAGAAATCCGAGAATGTAATTTTTAATTGTATTTTTCATGAAGTTTTTACTAATTTTTACTCAATTATAAGTTGCGTTTTCAAATCAACTGATATATAATCACCTTATATTGGGACTCGCTTGCTGCACAGTATGTGCTGATTTCTGTTTTTGCGAGAATAATCTACATTTTCCCAATAATTATCACAAGCATTTTCTGGGATATCCTCTTTCTCATCAATGGATTTACTTCCGCCTATATTTGGACCTAAACGTCATCAAAACATGTGTACCCCTCCCAGCTTTGAGATTTATCGTACTGAAGGAAAAGCATACCTGTACTGATACCTATAACCAGGGCACACATATGAAGGCTAATTAAGAACTAAGCCCCATGTTTTTTCAGCGAAAATAATGTATTTGTATATTTAGCTTTACTCATTTGCATGTATTGTCTATATATATTTATATATATGTTCGGTGTGAATGTTATTTAAAGGTACTCAATCCGATAAAACTCCTCTCAATTACTATTTCAATGGTTTCGGGGCCAAAAATATTTGATTCGAGTCGAGGAAGTCACCCATCAAAGCTCAGATTTGTTAGATATCGATTTTAGAAATCTATTATTTTTCATTATCGGGAATACTTTCTGGCCCAGAACTCAGTCAAAATTGCGTTATTATTACCACTTGATTTTAGAGTTATCCATCCTTGTCTGTTTGAAACATGTTTTGGTGTACACACATAGAGCAGGATACGAAATTAACGGCAATTATTAGTACTCATCTCGAGAACATAACAAATTTCAAAAATCAATATCTAATAACTCTGAGCTTTGTTTGATGTGTTCCTCGACTCGAATCAAATATTTTTTACCCCCAAAGCCAAATAAATAGTAATATTCATTATTCCAATGGCATTCCATCTGGTCGGATTGTTGTTGTTGGAATCTGTTGAGATGGGGACCCTCTGGTCGGATTGAGTACCTTTAAATATGTGTGTCAATGGTTCTTTTCTGAAGCTATCTGCCTGCTTTAACAGTGAAGGGTGTAGTAATCCATCCGCCCCCGGAGATTTCGTTGAGTCCAGCTTGAGCAATTATTCCTCTATCTTCTCTTGGGTCACAACTAGGCTTGATAGCTCCTTGCTGAATTCTCGGATTTCCGAACACGGTTCTGGTTCACTTCCCTCTTCTGTGAAAACACTGCAGAAATATGCGTTCAGGGTCCCTGCGTTACCAATATTGTCGCTTATTATTCTCCCTTTCCCATCGTCTAAGTCGGCTATTCCTTCCTTTACTATTGTCTTCTGTTTGACATAATAATAATGATTTTTGGTCCTTTTTAAAATTCTCCGCTATTTTCTTCTCATAGTTTCGGTTAGCATCTCTGCAGACAGCTGACGCTTTTTTCCGTGCTCTTGCATATTTTTCATAGTTGTTATTCGATTTATTGTATATGTATTTCTTCCATTGTTTTTGTTTTTCTGTTACTGCATTTAGAGCTGCATTCGTCATCCATAGCTTTTTTTCCCCACCGTCTACTTCCTCCAGTGGGTGTAATTTTATCTCTTACTTCTAAGATCTTCTGGGTTGTAAATGTCCAAGCTGCATCGATATCCATATCTTCCATTTCATTCCAATTTATAGCCCGCATTTCATCTCCGAGATCACTGAATTCTATCTTGTTGTATTTGTATTTTATTTTGTTATCCACTTCTTTCTCGGAGTAGCAGTTGAATTTGAACATTATAACTTTATGATCACTCTTTCCTATTGGTGGTACGTATTCCAGCTCATTTTATCATTCCCTCTTCATTTGTTAATACCAGGTCCAGTAAACTGTCCTCTTGGTTTATCCTATGCCTTGTGGGTTGCTTCACATGTTGGTGCATTCCTGTGTCGTTGATAGCTTCTATGAAGTTATATGTAGGTGTTTCTGTTCCCAATTCAGTTGTCTTATTTTCCCAGTCTATGTGTTTATAGTTGAAGTCCCCCAGAATTAGTTTATGAGTTTCTTTTCTTTCCACCATTTGGTGGCATATATTTTATATAATGTATCTGGGGGTTCGAAAATTAAGTGTGCCTTTAAGTGGCGATATAATAATAAAGGCGTATGCCTGACTCAGTTAAAGGTACTCAATCCGAACCGAGGGTCCCCATCTCAACAGATTCCAACAGCAACAATTCGATCAGAGGGTCCTATATTACTATTTCTTTGGCTTTGTGGGTAAAATATATTGATTCGAGTCGAGGAACCCATCAAACAAAGCTCAGAGTTATTAGATATTGATTTTTGAAATTTGATATTTACTCGAGATGAGTACTAATAATTGACTTCAAATGTCGTAATCTGCTCTAGATGTGTACACCAAAACATGTTTCAAACAGACAAGGATGGATAACTCTAAAATCAAGTGGTAATAATAACGCAATTTTGACTGAGTTCTGGGCCAGAAAGTATTCCCGATAATGAAAAATAATAGATTTCTAAAATCGATATCTAACAAATCTGAGCTTTGATGGGTGACTTCCTCGACTCGAATCAAATATTTTTGACCCCCGAAGCCATTGAAATAGTAATTGAGAGGAGTTTTATCGGATTGAGTACCTTTAACTTTGTCATTGTCATGGAATGCCATTGGAATAATATGGATTTAGCCCCGTAGAACGATTATAGGTCTGCGTGGGCGACATGCGTACCATACTATACAAAACAGTAACCCACGTAGTGCTATCGCCAAGGTCCCAGTTAGCCAAGGTCCCAGTTAGCCAGAAGGTCCCAGTTAGCCAAGGTCCCAGTTAGCCTGACTTGAGGTCCCAGTTAGCCAAGGTCCCAGTTAGCCAAGGTCCCAGTTAGCTGGATACCGCTACACAATACGCATGGATCTGGAAGTCACCGGGTTTTAACACTGGATTTTACAACAATATCACGCTCAAAATTATGTTGCATGGGGTTAGATTTGGTGTTTAAGCAGGTTTATGCATAGTTTGTTTCGGAGAATAAAGTACCTTACCTATATTAATTAATATAATTGAAGCAGATTGGGATATAATTGTGCACGCCATTTATTTTTATAATAATGGTCAAGACTAAATGGTATGGTAGGATGGCACATATATTTAGTCAATTTTTGTTACTTGTGAAAAAGATAGTGGAACATGATTGGAAACAAGAGTGAACAAGGAATAAATTTGGGATGGAATTTCCCAAAAAAAAAAAAAAAAGCATTTAAAAGTGTCAAATATGTGATAAGGGGGTGGGTGGTTCCCGAATTTTGCCGAGGAAAAACAAAAGTTTTAAGTAGGGGGTGGTGGGCAAATTTCTTGAGGTCGGAAAATATTTTTTTTAGCCTCATGACTGCAAATATTTTCCAGACCCATCCCTGACCTGACAGGAACATTGTATATGGACACCTGACCCCCCAAATATTGCAAAATTTAGTTGTTTCATGAAAATTGTCAATCTATATCTGAAAATAAATTAATAGTTAAAGGTCCACCGATTATTGTTTATATATATTTTGTGCCTTGATATACGGTTTTAATAACAATCCATATATGGCATGAAATATGATTAAAATACTGTAATTCATCACCATTTAGAACGTCTGTGTCTCGGATGGTGACCACAGGGTAATAGAAAATAGCTGAAATCATAGAAACATTTCTCCCATTTCGCTCCCAGAATGCAACATAATTCAAACTAAGATATAGAGTTATTCCCATTCTATTGAAAATAATACACATGTCAGAAAAGTCCAGATGAAACTTAAGCACAGAACACACGTCGGTACATCAACAAAAACAACATGTTCACAGTTTATTACTCCGAATAAGTTGATAATACAATGTTTTTTTTTTTAGCTTCCTCTTTCAAATGGTATATACAATATGACATTTATAAATGTCCCTGGCCAAAAGCTAATAAAGGAATGTCACGGAACCGGTGCGAAAATATTTAGGATGCACCATCATACAAGTATATATTCGGCTTCGGTATTAGTATTTAGTCGAGGAATTCCCATTTACATAAAACATCTGAGTTGACGAAACCACCATGCAATGAATACCCTCGGGTACGAAATAGTTGTGGGACGTTGTGGTACGAATAGTCGGAATAAGTTGACTCAAGTTTTGATGACGTTTTATACAACTGCATTTGTAAACGGAAAGAAATCTGTGCACATTGTTACTTGTTTTGCTTTTAATTAAAGAATAACGCGATCAGTATGATATGCCAGGAGTTTTTATAATACAGAGATAGTATTCGGAGAAAATAAATCAGTACAGGTGAAGTAATGACTAACTCAAAACTTGTAAAACTGAAACTTCAAAGGCATTTATTTCCTTATTCAAGTTATTGCAATTTATTATGCCCCCGATCTCCGATGGAGATTTGGGGGTATATAGTGGAGCCCTCCGTCCGTCCGTCCATCCGTCCTTCCTTCCTTCCTTCCTTCCTTCCTTCCTTCCTTCCTCCCTTCCTTCCGTCCGTCCGTCCGTCCGTCCGTCCTTCCGTCCGTCCGTACGAACGTTTCAACTCATAACTTTGGTTTCGCTAACTCAATTCAGTTGATCTTTGGTATGCTAATAGACCAGCCGGGGGGTGACAATATTTCCCCATAACTGCGGTTTCGTCCGTCCATTTTTCCAGAGTTACGCCCCTTTTTGGACTTAGAAAATTGTCGACTTGTACGAACGTTTCAACTCATAACTTTGGTTTCGCTAACTCAATTCAGTTGATCTTTGGTATGCTAATAGACCAGCCGGGGGGACAAGATTTCCCCATAACTGCGGTTTCGTCCGCCCATTTTTTCCAGAGTTACGCCCCTTTTTGGACTTAGAAAATTGTCCGTACAAACGTTTCAACTCATAACTTCGGTTTCTCTAATTCAATTCAGTTGATATTTGGTATGCCAATAGACCAGCCGGGGGGACAAGATTTCCCCATAGCTGTGGTTTCGTCCGCCCATTTTTTCCAGAGTTACACCCCTTTTTGGACTTAGAAAATTCAGGTTTTCTGCTACTTTTTTTGGTTTCCAGATGATAACTTGATTTTGGATTGTTTACTCATGAATAACATAACTTTACAAAGTGCTATTTAATAAGCAATTGCACAAAAATAAGAAAAATCCTCTCTGATTGTACAGTCGGGGGCGTTACCTCCGCCCAGCGGTGCACTTGTTAATTTTATAATGTCATTATTAGTAACAATTTAGTGAGGTCTGGGAAATCCGAAATGTCAACAGGTCTGGCTCATGTGCAGATCTGACTATATAGTCCAATTTGCACATAATGTTAAACTGATATAGCTTTGGCGATGGATAAAAACAATACCCATATAGTTTGACAGGGAAGTCGTTGGCCGAGAGGTAGCGTACTGGTCTATCGTGCTAGAACTCGGTTAGATACCAAGTTTGTCAGGCTGAAAAGTCTCATTCGAGATCACTGAATAAAGATCCGAATGCATAAATGCTGACTTCCCCCCATTACAACACTTGTCCAGGTATGTTATCGTGGGTGCAGTACGCTGTCCGATCGGGCGCGGACATTAATGGCTGACCCGTGTACACGCCTCGGTGTGTGCACGTTAAAGAACGCTACTGGAGTCACCACAGGGTTATAAAGTTACTCGGCCGTGGTAGCACCTGGACCTCCACATAATCCTCAGCACATTGACTCATATGATTGAGGCCGATGGGGTCATTGTCACAAGGCTCCGGTCAAATTCGTAGCCAGCTTTTTAAATCGATCACATTCGTAGCCAGCTTTTCATATTCATTCAAGCCTCAACGAACAAGATTAGGTTAATCTCATTTTTCTGAGTTGATAGACGAAAAACAACTTGAACTTTAATGTGAAATTAGTTCATCTAATAACTCGAGGTTTCCTATCAATGTCGTTAGAATGCTCGAATTATTTTCCAATATAAGTTGATAAACAAAGTCATTTCTGGAGCATGACGTCGACATTTTAGTCACGAACATGATGACGTCATATTTCGCGCCATATAAATCATGGAATTAGAAAAGCTGGCTACGAATGTAATCGCCGGCGAAAAGCTGGCTACATTTGTGATCGATTTAAAAAGCTGGCTACGAATGTGACAGGAGCCTTGTGACAATTACCCCATCGGCCACATTAAGGGCGATGGAGTATCAAGTAGATAGATAGACAAGATACCGGTACCCGCCTCTAGGCTCTACCACAGGTGCTTGTAACATTTTTTTTATATATAATAGTAACACTATAGGTGGGACACTGTGGTGGTGATATTGAGTAGCCATTGTTGATGCGGCCGTGTAGGAGTTAATGTGCACCGATTTTGTTCGGATAACTGGCAAAATGTTTGATGACTTATGTTAACAAACAGATTAGTACCGGTATGCAAATTGTGTAACCTTGTGCCCTCTCTTCTTGAATTTGACAATATTTGGTATTAATCACTGTTTTCAATGAGAAAACATTGGAGATTGATCGGGGATCCATCCGCAATCCATCGCGAGACCCGCAGTGAATTTATTGATGTTCACCGATTGGCCGTATCCATATTTCATAGCATGCCGTCGTATTTATCAACAAAAGTCAGGTGACATGCGGAAAAAAAATAAAGAAGTATTTTTTTTATTTCAGCCAATCAGCTGACAGCTACAATTCACTGTGATAATTACGGAAAAAATACTGTCTAGTCACTTATATCAAATCATCTAATATATCAAATACAAACACTTTTTATTGGAATAAGGAAATAAGTAACATATGAAGCGGTCATCGCATATTATCCTGAATGTATACGTAAGTTATTGTATATTCAGCTGTTTACCCAGCTGGTTTACCTGAATTAAATTGGTGCAGATTAACCCCCACCGGCCAAGGCGCCAAACCAAATTTAAATATGGCCGCCACAGAGGCAGCCCTTGTATTTTTATATTAATTAATAAAATATTTGTTACATGTCCCTGTGGGCTCTACCAGGTACAAGGCTTATTTTTGCGGGTCCGTGACTACCCGCCGCTGAGACGACCCGCCCTCTTCACTCCGAGACAACCCACCCAGGGACAACCCGCCCGGGGACAACCCGCCCGCTTAAAATTAATTAGGGGGTAATTAGGAGGTGTGAGGGGATTATATGAGGTGTTTGTTTAAACTAAAGAAACTGGGTTGTGATTGTTGTTTTTTATTTGATGTAATAATAAATAATATACACATATATATATGTAATATAAACACAACAATGTATCAATGATAATACACCATGTATGTTTATTCGAGTTTAATGAACGAAGTTTAAAAACAAAAATTAAAAACAAAGTATAATGAACGGAACGAAGTATAATATGAACAAAGTTTAAAAACAAAATTTAATAAGGAAGTTTAACGAAACGAACGAAACGTGTAATGAACGAATGCATGGTTGACAAATTAAGATGGGGCTGCTGTTGTTGATCTCCGTCTGCATTGAGGTGGTCTCTCCTTTTTATGTTTACCCATACCATAGTATGGTAAACATAGTGTCGTTGTCCGGATTGACCACTCGTCGTTAGTCCGTCTGTCTGTCTGTCTGTCTGTCTGTAGACACTTTACGCATGGTGCGATAACTCGAACATTTTATATCTGATCGGAACCAAATTTTGTATATGAATTTGTCAGCACCAAATACAGATCGAGTTCGAATATGGGTTCGATCCGAGTTTTTTTCACGGAGTTATGGCCCTTTTTCGACTTAGAATTCATGCATGCTACCATAACTCCAAAATTTTTTTATCTGATCAGAATCATATTTGGTATGCAAGTTTCTCGGACCAAAATACAGATCGAGTTCGAATATGGGTTTGATCCAATATTTTTCAATGGAGTTATGGCCCTTTGACATAGAATTTCTGCATATTTTGATAAATCAACCATTTTTCAACTGATAAGAACCAAATTTGGTATGCGAGTTTCTCAACTCAAAATACAAATCGAGATTGAATATGGGTTAGATCCAACATTTTATACCAGAGTTATGGCCCTTTTTCAACTAAGAATTGAACAGATAACCATAGCAGTCAACAAATAATTGATTACCAGCACCAGCAGTAAAACTTTAGCTCTGTAAGAGACAAGCAGTATCTGAGTTATTGTCTATATTGATAATTAGAGTTATTTTTAGACATTAGTGTGAGGAGAAATCAGCTATGTTTTTAGGGACAGGACACACACAGGCTTACAGGCAGTAGCTCTTTCTAATTAATTTGCACTCTTACTCTGGTTATTGTAAACTCTCTTAACCCAAGTATCCCATGTCCTGGCCACCTTTCACATTTAACCCAAGGCTGTGGTGACCCATAAATTCAAATAATTTGTGTTATGTACATTTGTCTATAATAGTACATAAAAGTATACTCTATAATTCAACACCAAAACTCTCATTTATGATTCCAATCATAGTAATTTACTATCGCCAAGGGATGGGTTAACATCTGCCGATCGTGATCGGCCTCTTGTTAGCATATACGTCCGAACATTTCTTCAAGAAGTTGGCTGTCGTCAATTTAATGTTGTGTTTTAGCCATTGTTGCTGTTGTTGTGGTGTGAATTCTGTTTACTTTCCAAAGCACCAGCTGTTTTCAATGGGAGATACGTATCTATTTATAGTATGTGGGTATTTCCACTGGAAGCGACCGCCATGCTTTTATCTCTGTTAAATGCTTGAAACATTCACAGATACCATTATTTTTTTAAAGTCAGTTTTTCGATCCCAATAAAAAGTTTAGACTCGGCGCTTTTAAATAGGGTCGGCTGGGTTAGCGGAAACAAATGTCTTTTTTTTAGGCCTTAGGCCCCTGCGAAGCTTCAAGATTCAATTTGAGAATCGGGCTGCCAATTCGATTCGATCATAGGATTAAAATATTTTTGAATCACTCTACTTGGCGTTCTTGTACATGTAGGTGATAAAGAACACGAGCTTGAAATTACAGTGTTCTAAATTTGTTTGCGCTCACTGAAGCAAGCATATTTGAGTCAATGAACACTCATACTGAGGCTGAAGGGGTCACTCTCACCAAAAAAAGTGCTGAAGAGTACACAGGATTTTCAAAATGTGCTGAAGGGTACACAGGGTTTGAAATGTCGTTCTAAAGGCATTCAGTTTTCGTATCTGCCATGATTTCTGTTAGAGAATAATTGTTTACGTTCCAATGAATATTAAAATGTACTGAAAACAAACTGCTAATGGGCGCCAGACTTTCATAAACACAATTTAGGTAATGGTGTTCGTGCCGATCACAAATCATGTGTACCCTTCAGCACATTTTCAAACCCTGTGTACCCTTCAGCACTTTTTTTGGTGAGAGTGACCCCTTCAGCCATACTGAGTCTGTGCCTCCATAAATCTGATATTTGTTTATTCGAATAATGCCTGAAAGTTTAACCAATATAACTCGCTGTTTGTCTTGTTGCATTGATTTGTTCCATTTACCTCCCAACAACGTAGCAGTAATATGTGGTGCATTTGTCATCTGATCACACAAATGTAGGGCATCATTGGACATATTGAAAACAGATTACGAATGGGAAATATCTTGATTAATCTGAGATATGTTTTTGCTACTGAAACTTCCAGCGGTTCGCCAGTGGGTCTTATACGTTGTAACATGTTCCATCACCCACCTGACGCACTTTTAATTGCACCATGTTTTGCCCCAGTACAAATAATAATGCAACTGGATTGGCAGTTATCCCATGGTTTTTGGGAACTAATTTCCAAGGTTTGCAAAACTGCATGGTATTTTATTACCCAGGTTCGCTGGGAAACTTGTGTATGTCAAAACTTAGGTATTTCCATAACCAAATCAGATTCAGGTACATAATTATATCATGTTGAAAGAAACAAACCTGATTTTTGCAATATTAATGAAGCTAACCAATTTGTAACTACATGTATCACAAAAAAAATCATTGAAAAGTAACTACTTAGAGTGTATGTGTGTAACGTAATGATTCGGTTTTTCTTCATTTGGAGAAAACAGCTCATTAGTTGATATAATTGCAAAGTCGTATAATTATCATTATTAGAAATGAATTACTATTATGCAATTTCTTTTATTTGTTGTTTATGACATATATGTATTTTATTTTTAATTTTGCAAATGCCATAAATTGGTGTATTGCAATAAATATATATATCTATCTATATTTGAATCGAGATTCTATTTGCGAATCTCACCCCGATTCGATTCAAGATTCAATTTGACTGTAATCTCCCGTTTCGCCTAACCTGTATTATACAGTACATGTATAATATAATATGATGTTGTTTTAAATATCAATATATAGAGGATCTCTAATGAGTCGCAATTCTATACAACATTTTTTAACCAAGTGCTCTATATTTGATTCAAGTCAA
Organism: Siphonodentalium dalli; assembly: GCA_032622095.1. Classification (NCBI taxonomy): domain Eukaryota; kingdom Metazoa; phylum Mollusca; class Scaphopoda; order Gadilida; family Siphonodentaliidae; genus Siphonodentalium; species Siphonodentalium dalli. Next base: position 107,474,372 of record CP136066.1, read on the forward strand.
GCTTTAGCGAGGTCTACTCAAATTTAGTGGGTGATCCATTTTATGACATAATCACATTTTAGCAAGGAAAAAACGATCTTGAAATGTGGTTAAAAATAATTAATATTGATTTCCTTATCACAACCAAAGAGGAAGTAAAGACACCTTGATGAAAAATATAGATCCATTTTTAATGTGTCTTTTCATGTTAGCTTGTTCAAATTTTTCAACACTAATTAACTGAACACAAATTGAATATCATAATTATTATGCCCCCGACTTGAAGTCGGCGGGTATATAGTCGACGTCTCCATCCGTACGTACGTACGTCCGTACTTCCGTACGTACAAACATTTTGCATTATTGTTCAGCAACCGATGAGCAGATTTAGCTGATATTTGGTATGGTGATAGAGCAGCATGGGGGAACAGCTACATGCATAGCGCGGGTTTCGTCCACCCATTTTCACCAGAGTTATGGCCCTTTTTTTACTTAGAAAATTCAATTTTTCTCTTGTTTTTTTTGGGTTTCCAGATGATAGCGTGAGCTTTGGTGGCACGATTGCAAATCCCGTATTTTTGTGGATCGGTTATATGAAAATACATGTTAACTGCGAATTTGGGTATGATCTGATGATTTTTGCCAGAGTTATGGCCCTTTTTTCAACTTAGAAAATTTCAATTTTGTTTATCCGTACAAACATTTTGCATTATTGTTCAGCAACCGCTGGGCAGATTTAGCTGATATTTCGTATGGTGATAGAGTAGCATGGGGGAACAACTACATGCATAGTGCGGGTTTTGTCCACCCATTTTTACCAGAGTTATGGCCCTTTTTTTACTTAGAAAATTCAATTTTTCTCTTGTTTTTTTGGTTTCCAGATGATAGCGTGAGCTTTGGTGGTACGATTGCAAATCCCGTATTTTTGTTGATCAGTTATATGAAAATACATGTCAAGTGCATAATTGGGTATGATCTGATGATTTTTGCCAGATTTATGGCCCTTTTTTCAACTTAGACAATTTGAATTTTTGCTTGTTTTTGGGTTTCTGGATCGCTTGTTTTTGGGTTTCCGGAATTTCTAGTACGAACTTCTTTTGGAGTCATATAGACCTCCTCGGATATCCGCAGTTTCGTCCATGCTTAATCCGAATTGCTACGGTCGGGGGCAAATGCCACGCGACAGCGTACCTCTTGTATTCTAATTATCATAATAAAAAAGTTCTGACATTGACATCGATATCATTGCGCTAAGCTCTTAATTTCACTGCATTGTCAATAATACATGAATGTGTTACTAAAAAATATGAGGCCAGATTTAGGGGCTAATTATGTGATAAATATAAATAAGTTTACATTGTTGTTATCTCTGAATGTGTCTTGGTATGTTAAAGGGAGCTCATTGTTATACCCCCCTCCCCACAGCGAGATGGTGGGGTATACTGGAATCAGCTTGTCCATCCGTCTGTCCATGGACACAATTTTGTCTGAGCTTTTTAGCTTACCTGAGACGAAGTCTCCGGTGGAGCTATAGTCATCATTCCTCGTCCGTCCATCGTCCATCCGTCCGTCAACAATTCTTTGAACATCTTCTCCTCTGGAACCATAAGACCAAATGGGTTCATATTTGGTGTGGATGTTCCCTAGGTGACTCTCATTTAGATTTGTTCAAATGAGGTCACTGGGTCAAATAGTTGCGAAGCCAGGGCCATAACTCTTTCCCACATAGTAATTCTTTTAAACATCTTCTTCAGAACGATAAGACTGAATGGTTTCATATTTGGTGTGGATGTTCCCTAGGTGACTCACATTCAGATTTGTTCAAATGAGTTCACTTGGTGAAATAGTTGCGAAGCCAGGGCCATAACTCTTTCCCTCCATAGTATTCTTAAAATGACTTCTTCTCAAATACCATCAGGCCATATGGGTTCATATTTGGTATGAAGAATCCTTGGCTGATTGGAGTTCAGATTTGTTCAAATCAGGTCACTGGGCCAAATGTGGGCGGGGCCAGGGACATAACTCCAATTTTTTTATTTTTTTTATTTGTATATTTTTGGTAAATTTATTGAAACTTGACACAGATATTTAATACCATGGGAACCTGTGCACCTGTGATATGTCTGTCCGACCTTTTTTTTTGTGGAGTTATCTCCCTTTTTCGAATTAGAAAATTTTTCAAGATGCATAATTTTGTCCAAGCTTTTATTGGGTTGTCCGTTTGTCAGGATATTTTCTCAGAATTTCTTGTTCAATTTGAATCAAATTTGCTACAGGGTTCAATCATCATGTGATACTGTGCGCCTGCGATTTGAAGTTCAGTCGGATTCATATTGGCCGAGTTATTCTACTTTTTTTTACTTTGAATATAAGCTTGCATACCTGTATGTAAGTAGCTGCAGGTAAGTAGTACATTTCCAGTGACACTATTGACCAATTCCAATATATGATAATGGCTACTTCATTGGAATAACATGTTGAATACGGGGGTATACCTTAGTCCCTTCTGAAGTTCTGGGACAGGCCCATCTCTAGTATTATTTTTGAAAAAATGTATATGTTTTGCAGGGATTATGGATTCTTCTGATGATGACGCGGCACATCCATGCAAAAGACAGAGGACAGGTTCATGTGATTTCGACATTAAAACTGTTTCAACTGATAGAACAGAGGTGGTACAAGCAAGAGATTGTGATAATAAAAATACACTAAACAAATCAGGAACAGCAGCACATGACGACAGACAGCAACTAGGAAATAGTGGTTGTTTTTCTGGAAATTTTGACATACATAAAACAAATTCTGATCTGATAACTGATGAAGGAACAAATGTGTTGAACCAGTCAAGTTGTTCCAGTTGTTCATTTACATGTACACAGGGGCAGTCATGTTGTCGGACAGATGATAGCAGTTACCTTGCTGAGACGAACAATAAGGAAGCAAATTTCTTGAATATCAATTCTTTTCCAGACTCGTTACTCTTAACAATTTTTCAGCATCTTTCCATGTTTCATCGCCTTCAGGATGTTTGTCGCGTATGTAAGCGCTGGTGGCATCTGACAAAAGATCCAGATTTCTGGAGGGTTCTCGATCTTAGAGGCCAAGACAGAATGAATGATGAAGTTCTCTTGCGTTTAGCATCTTATAGTGATAGAGTAGTATTGGTGGACTTATCGGATTTGAAGGTGATAACTGATGTTGGACTGAGATCTGTTTTAAATAAATGCAGGTTTCTTCATACCTTGAAACTCAGCAGGTGGGTAAGAGACTGGTTTAGTTACATATTTAAAGATGTATAATCTGAATTAACGCTCCCAATTTACTATCTCTTCGGCTTCGGGGGTAAAAAATATTTGATTTGAGTCGAGGAACCCATGCATCAAGCTCAGAGTGATCAGATATCGACTTTTGAAATTTGTTATTACCCGAGATATGTAATTTTTGTCGGCCTGGCAAATATTCCTCAAGCTGACGGTCTCGGACCAAATTGCTGATGAAGATCAAGTGACTTTTGGTGTTAAGATATTTGACAATCCGGCCAAATTTCGTTGAACAAAATGTTGATAAATAACACGTTTTGGGCAATTTTTTAATATAGTTGACTGTGGTTAGCATTATTTTTGGGCATCGAATCGGATTGAGTATCGGTACATTTAACCCTTCCATGACGGGAGCTTGCTGAAATTTTGCGAAAACCCTGTGCTAATGCATTCTCTTATATATGCGAGTCTGCCATAGGGAACCTCGCATATATATAAGAGAATGCATTGGCCCAACAATATTTACCTTAACCTTGTAAGCCAATGCATTCTCTTGTATATGCAAGGCTCCCTATGGGAGACTAGCAGCATATATAAGAGAATGCACTGGCACAGGGTCTTTAATACTGCACCAGCAGAGCTCCCATCATGAAAGGGATATATGTATGAGGATTGTAGGATTTGAGATATTCAATTAAGAAATGAATATACATGTTTGGTTGTATTTTATTGAGTGATGATGTACTGAGATATTTTACAAATCGGCAAAATGGAACAAATTGTTGATAAATAACAAGTTTTGGGCAATTTTGTACTATAGTTGACTGTGGTTAGCATTATTTTTGGGCAATTAATCGATTCTGATAACTGAAGCGGCATTTCACTAAACTTTGTTGTTGTTGGATTTGAGTGATATGGGGACCATCGAATCGGATTGAGTACCTTTAAACCTAATATCATTTTACGACATCACCAATCCGAGTAATATGGTTTTATGACATGCCGTAAATCTACCTACTCCACTACTAAGTAATGTGTAGATATCAATTTTTGTGATGTCACTCATATGAGAGAGTTGTCAGTTACTAAGAGGTGATCTAAATTTTAATAAATAGGATATTACTTGGTTGGTTTGGTATTAGGCCTGATATCAGTCCTGGGTAACCTCATATTAGTCTTCGACCTTTGGTTTCAGGCTGATATTGGGTTACTTCAGGTAGATATCGGGCCTAATATCAAACCTACCAAGTAATATCCTCTAAATAGCACACACACACAAACTACATTCATTTCTTATATTTATATATAGCTTTTTATACGCCCGTTTGAAAAAACGGCCGTATTATAATTTATAGTATTGGTCTGTCCGTCCTTCCGTCCGTCTGGGCGTCCGTTAACCTGGTTTTCGGATGATAACTTTAGTTAGAGTGAACCAAATTTTATAAAATTTGGTATGTGGGTTTATTAGCCGAAAATTAAGTTCAAGTTCGAATTTGGGTTCCGCCCGCCAATTTTCACCGGAGTTATGCCCCTTATTTGACGTTTTTTTACTTAGAAAATCCTTGAAATTTGTTGTCCGGATGATAACTTTAGTATAGTTTATCGGAATGAATCCAAATTTGGTATATTACTTTCTCCCATCAAAACACAGGTCAAGTTCGAACTTGGGTTCTGTCCGACCATTTTTGGCAGAGTTATGCCCCTTTTTCGACTCAGAAAATTTAGTTTTTCTTATGTTTCCGGATGATAACTCGATTTTGGAATGTTTATACGCAAAACCCGTTTTTTTGTGGATTACATATATCGAAATACAGCTCAAGTCCGAATTTCGTTTTAATCCGATAATTTTTGCGAGAGTTATGGCCCCTTTTTTGACGTAATTTGACTTAGAAAATCCCTGAAATTTGTTGTCCGGATGATAACTTTAGTTAGAGTGAACCGATTTCAATCAAATTTGGTATGTGGGTTTATTAGAAGAAAAGACAGCTCAAGTTCGAATTTGGGTTCCGTCCGCCAATTTTCCCCAGAGAGGGCATATTTTGCACGCCCAGCGTAGCTCTTGTTTCTTATTTATTTCCACAAAATCAGCATAAGCACAGTAATGTAGCCCAATAATCTACCTGTGAATTATTAGTCGATTAGTCTTTGGCCACGCACTAAACAAACATGCCCAGTTATACCAACATTTTATCATTATTTATGTCACTTGCTGTGACATCGCTTTGTGCAATGATTTATTGGGATAGAACACACATGATCCAATTGGCAGTTCACCAATCAATGAACAGTATTTAGTGTAACACAACCTGGCTATATATACTATGTAAATATATGTTTTTGAACCAAATTTCCAAACTTAAATTGAATCGGAATATTGCGACCAAATCGATTTATGAAACAAATGTTGAATATTAGTAGGATTCTAAAGATAGGATGATATATTGATACATCATTATGTCATGACACTCTTTTTCATGATACATCTATCAAATCAGGAGCTGGTGGATCATGTTGTGGTGTGCAGTCATGAGTCAAAGTGAGACCTGCTTCGAATTTCAAGTCTGGGGAATATCGAAGTTGATTCGGTATATGAACACCCACAGGGAGTCAGCTTAACCCTTTGAGTGCCACGGGCCGATCTCATCGGCCCTAATTTACGGTGTGTAAAATCGGCCCTAAAAAAATTTTTGGGGTTGAATTTTTGTTTTTTGGGTTGAATTTGTTTTGGGTATGCTTAAGCATGCTATAGCGAATTTAAAAACAAACTGGATAACACATTAGGGGCATGTTATAACTCAAAACTATCACCAAGTATTCATAGTAATAATTTTGATGCCCATGAAAAACGTGAGATTCCCTGGCACTAAACCTACAAAATAAGTCTGTTAAAGAATATAAGAACAAATTATTAAAATTGTAAAAAATAATAACAAATGATGAAAAATTGTTAGGCCAATGCATTCTCTTATATATGCGAGGCGACCTATGGTCGACTCGCATATATAAGAGAATGCATTGGCACAGGGTATGTGGGTTGATACAAAAATCGGACCTGGCACTCAAAGGGTTAAACTATATGTAATTTAGAAGTGTGTTCCACATGTTTTGTACTCCCATGTGTTATGTCTCACATGTAAATCATTTTCACATGCCCCTATATTTCAGATTCTATCAATGCAGCATGGAAACATTATCTTCACTGGGAGAATACTGTCCTCAGCTTCAGGTTCTAGATTTGGATTTCATCTATACTCTCACACATGAACCAATGATACAGGTATGCTCACTGTCAATTAACCATTTTTAGTCGAGTTTTTCAAAAACTCGACTTATGGTTTGACGAGGGACGGTTGGCGCGCGGGCATTCAATTGATATTTGGTATATAGGTCTATTGCAATAATATACCACCGTCCAACTTTTTGTCCCGCAGTTGTGCACCTTATTGGCAGAAGTTTGGTTCGACTGCCAAAAAACTCGACACAAGCATCTTAGATGCGTACCCCTTGTTATTATAAGTTGTGGGGGGATATACTGGAATCAGCTTGTCCGTCCGTAATCCGTTTTTCTCAGTCGTTTTTTTTTTTTTATCATTTTCCGTGAAACTTGGCACAGACATCAACCACCATGGGAACCTGTGCACCTGCAATTATGATGTCTGTCGGACTTTTTTTGGTCGAGTTATCTCCCTTTTTCTACTTAGAATTTTTTTTGCAACATGTATAATTTTGTCCGAGCTTTTATTCCTACATTTTTAGGTCAATTTTGTTTAATAAACTTGACACAGATATTTAGTACTATGGGAACCTGTGCACCTGCGATTATGACATCTGTCCAACTTTTTTTGGTGGAGTTATCCCCCTTTTTCTACTTAGAAAATTGTTTGCAACATGTATAATTGTGTCAACACTTTTATTCCTACATTTTTAGGTCAATGTTTTTTTTAATTTGGCGCATATATTTAGTACCATGGGAACCTGTGCAATTGCGATTATGATGTCTGTCCGACTTTTGTGTGTGGAGTTATTCCCCTTTTTTGACATGCATAATTTTGTCCAAGCTTTTATTCCTACATTTTTTGGGTCAATAGGTTTAGGATTAGGGATAGGGGTTAGGGTTGTGCACCTGCCCTGCAATGGGAATCTGTTATTGTTATTTTATTATTTTAACTAAATGTTTACTGACATGTGAAACATCTTAGTGTTTTAAAAACACGGGGGGGGGGGGGGTATCCTTAGTGACACCTCAGTGACACCTCTAGTTTTAATTTGTGTTGATGCAATTTGAATAGAAAACATATATTTTGTACATTGTAAGTGGAAATCTGAAGACAGCTATTTCAATATTAAGGATGTGTACATAATAGCCTTTGCAAGCAGTTGCATGGAGTAATTTTTAGCTCAAATTGACGCAGTCAAGCTTGAGGTATTGCCATGGGTTGGTGTCCATCGTCTGTGTATGCGTGCATTGCTCAGCATAAAATTATTAATGCCTTCCCAAGTTGAGTACAGTGTCATTGACACCTTCATTAGGGTTTTATTGATATTCCCGTTGAATATTTCCACTGCAAAATGTAGCGTCATCTCCCAGCACATGTCATGAATGTCATTTAGCAGAGGATAAAGCTGTTCTCTGTATGCTGGCCATACTAGTTCTATCATCTGCATAAATCCAAGTGATACTAACTACATACAGATGCATTGTGTTCATTATGCTTTTTATTTCAGATTGCTAAAGGCTGTCACAATATACAAGAGCTCTACCTCAGTAACTGCAAGCATGTTTCAGATGATGCTGTGGCAGCAATAGCCTACAACTGTTCTCATTTACGAATAATACATCTAGCCCATAATCCCCTGGTGAGTATATCCTGCATCACTTTGGCGCCAAAGAAAAACATATTTTAACCCCCCCCCCCCCCCCCCCCCCCCCCCATACCATAATTTGTTTGTGGTTCTCCAGAATTTTCAAGAAAATCTATAGATTTTTTTTAATGAAACTTTTTGTTAAAAAAAAAAACACTTTTCCATGTATCAGAACAGTTTGATTTCTCATTCAAAGAATTGTATTTATTAAAATTTATACGAATAAAATCTGAGCTAAACTTAGCTTCTATATTTTATCTTGCAGATAAAACATAAAACATAAAAATTGACAGAAGTATATTTCAACATAAAAGAAATCAATAAACGAGAGGCCGATCACAATTGGTAGATGTTTAACCAATCCCTTGGTGATAGCAAATTGCAATTATCAGGATCATAGAGTATACTGTTAAGTGGTATAGACAATTGTACAAAATAACACAAATTATTGGAATTTATTGGTCAAAAGAGAAGGGTTAACCCTTCCATGACTGGCCCTTCCTGAATTTTTGGAAAACCCTACTCTGATGCATTCTCTTATATATGCGAGTCTCCTATAGGGAGCCTTGCATATATAAGAGAATACATTGGCCTAACAACAGTTACCTCGCAAGCCATGCATTCTCTTACATATGCAAGGCTCCCCATGGGAAACTTTCATATATAAGAGAATGCACTGGCACAGGGTCTTTAATGCTGCACCAGCGCAGCTCCCATCATGAAAGGGTTAATATCATATCTAATCTATAGAGCCTGTCACCACTATCATAGTGTAAGCAGTTCTATTTATCTTGTTGCAAATTGCCATGTGAGATATCAAAATAATATTGTTATTTAATAATGCAAAAGGTTCAAAGATATGGTATGGGTAAAAGGGGTTAACAATTTTCAAATCAAGGGGGGGGGGGGTAAAAGGTGGGAGGGTCACTTGGAAAGTACCTACCATCCAAGATTAATCAGCATGGTGGTTCCCGAGAAGATGTTTAAAATAAAAAAGGGCCATAACTCCATATAAAAAAATCGGATCAAACCCATATTTAACTTGATCTGTATTTTGGGCTGAGAAACTCATATACAAAATTTTGTTCCGATTGTATAAAAATGCCACCAGATGCCGATATAATTTGATATTGAATCTAATGAATGAATTTCACTATTTAGGTCTGCGATACTGGAATGCTGGCTTTAGTTAACAAATGTCCTGATATTGAGATACTGAATCTAATGGATGTTACAGCACTCACCGATATCTCAATCAGCCAAATAACCAAGGTATGTTTGATAGTAACATTAGATTACTGGTAGCGGCACAAAATACTGCAGAGGCTTCAGAGTCAAACTTCGTTAAGTTGATTCATTTGGGACCAACAGATTGTTTCGAGTTATCCAGGCCTTCAACTTAACCATTTTGCCCCCTCCTGAAAGCAGGACTTATTTTTATCGTTAAAAGCAAATGTCCAATTCAAAAATTGTTTGTCAACTCGTTGATACATGTATGAGTTTTACGTCTAAACATTCTTTCAAATATACATTTCTTGATAGAAATAACAGACTATTTTATATTTAATGAAATATTATTGGAAACGTAAACTTGAAAAGGGCTTAGTGACTTTGTAGGTACTTGAAACACACCTACAGAGATAGAGCGATATATTTAAAATTTGTTTGCGACAGTTTTATCTACATATATGATCTGTTATTATGGTGAAGTCTCTTCGGTCACAAAAAAGCATTGCGATTTGTAGAAACCATCGGAATAAACCTGGTGAAAAACATTCCATAAAACTCGAATCAGATGAAAGATTTTAAATTGCAAATCAATTCGCAGGCCCCTATCTGTCAAATATATACAGTCCAATCTCGATAACTCGTTTTCCAGGGAACGGTTCGTTAATATAGAGTTATCAAAGTGTTTGAGAGATTGAAAACGACCATGGATGAATGGCCTATCAAAGTCACCTGTCTCCCCATTTCAGCTGAATTTCAGTCGGATTTAACAAAGACAAAATGATTCACAATTTCATTTATTTCCTTTATTCATTATATCGGTGTACTAGTTAACAGCAATTTTAAAACAAGTTATATATAAGGAAACGAAACACATTTTATACACATATTACACATTATTTAAAATACTCGGGCATGAGGGATCTTGTCAGTACTAGTACTGTCCTTGTGGTTGTGGAAATATCTCCTCGGAAGAAAGTCAAATGCGACGGAAGACATGATAATGATTTGAAGAATGCAGTCTCCACCCAGTTTAAATACACCAGGCTGTCACCTGACATCACTCACAATGCAACTGTTGTTTTTCTTTTCAAACAGGTAATAAATGAGAAGTATTTAGTCACTGAAACAGCACCTTGTCGGAACCCTGTATTGGCACCCATTGTTAGCTAACCAGCGATAGCATGTAGAGATGCTTATGCAGCAAAACCAATTTATCACTTCCAGTGGTCCGCTTCAGTGACAATTCAGGTTTCAGTAATTACCTAATCACTGAGTCGAGTGATAGAGCAGGTTTTCTATGCAATGAGTATTCATCAGGGATTCAGTGTCGAGTGTTCCAGCATTTTCAAGTGATATAACCGAGTGATCGAGGGTAGAAATGCATTGGTTTAATGGGGATATGGCTCGGGACCGGTCGATCATATCGAGTGTAAACAAGAGATTGAGGGAGAAGTTATCGAGATTCGACTGTACCATAGTTCAAGTTGACAATCCTTTATAAACAGGATTTTTTGTATGATGTCAAATAAGATTTATCAAATTTTTCAGCTCAAGAAATTACGGGTCCTTGATCTGTCAAGCAACAGTGCATTGATAAATTCATCATCTCTGGTAAAAATTGCGAAAAACTGTCCAGCTTTAACAAGCTTGAACATCTCGATGGGAGAGACTGTGTCAGATGAATGTATAGAACAAATAGTTATACATGGCCGAAAACTGCAGAGGATCTACTGTGTATCGTGTGTAATCACAGATAAAGGTAAGCCGTATGTATAGTCACACTTGTGCTGGTTCAGGTTAGCAGTTTGTGTAAGGCCACGCTAAGCATGCTCCTATTTTAATATGTCAAACATAAAGGTAGTAGTTTTAAGTTAAAATTTACAGGCCTGTAGATTTTAAAATGTTTTGTTTGCCTTGCTTAGGCAAGGTTTTTGCCAGTGGTTGGGGAATGGTACCCATACAGCCACTGGTGGAAATCTTAGCCCATAAACATCTAATAGTATTTAGTAAATCAGTTGATAATTTAAGCCAAGTTCTGAATATCGATGGTAATATAAGTAGATAAAGTCAATGAATCATAATTGTCCCCCGAAAGTATATTTCCGTGCATCCATCCGTGTGTCCGTCTGCCTGTTCCAGATGGTTTCCGAATGATAACTTTAGTTTTAGTTATCTGATTGATTTCAAATTTCGTATGTGGATTACCCACATGAAAATACAGGTCATGTATGAACTTGGGTTCAGTTCACCCAATTTTGCTGGAGTTATGGTCCTTGTCGACTTAGAATTTGCTGATTATTTTGGTTTCCATGTGATAACTTTAGCTTTAGTTATCTGATTGTTTTCAAATTTGGTATATGGATTAGGCACACTAAAATACAGGTCAAGTTCGAATTTGGGTTCGGCCCGCCAATTATTGCCAGAATTGTAGTCCTTGTCGACATAGAATTCGCTGATTATTTTCGTTTCCAGCTGTTTCCAGGTGAAAAGTTTACTTATCTGATTGTTTTCAAATTTGCTATAATGATTAATCATATGAAAATACAGGTCAAGTTCAAATTTTGGGTTCCGTCGCATATTTTTACCAGAGTTATGGCCCTTGTTGTCTTATAATTTGACGATTATTTTCGTTTCTGAGTGATAGCTTTAGTTACAGTTATCTGTCTGTTTACAAATTTAGTGAATGGATTACTCATGAATATAGAGATAAAGTTCGAATTTAAGTTCAGTTTTTACCGCAGTTATGGTCCTTATTGACTTATAATTTGAGAATTTGTCGTGATAAAATCGCTAATACACTCTACTATTTATTTTCCAGCCCTGGAGCACATAGCCAACTACAGTAAGACTATTGAATCGCTGGACGTTGCATGGTGCCAGAATGTGACCGATGTAGGAGTGGAGACTGTTTCTCGCTGTTGCCCTACACTGAGACAGTTCGGTCTCATTCGATGTGATAATGTGAACACAGATGCTGTGGATAAGCTTGTTGACCTGTATCCACACATTCGATATTCCTCGTTCACTCTGGATGCCAGAAGGTTGATAGCGCGGGCGAGGAATCAGGGATTCTTGTGTGGACCACTTCCAGTATAGTAATATCACTTTTAGTGCCGCTGAATACGTCCTGTCACTAACTCGTGGCCATATTGGATCCACCAGGCCTGATTCCATGGTTTAAGTGCTACAGGTCAAAGTTCTGGAATAGCATTTCCATATATGGAAGTCATGAATATTAAAAAGCTCCATATATGGAAATGCTACTCCAGAACTTTGACCTGTAGCACTAAAACCACGGAACCAGAGCTGGATGAATATCTGAAACCACGGAACGGAGCTGGATGAATCCAATACAGGTGTGACTCCGTGATCTCGCTTATTGGTTGTTCAGGCCTGAAAATTTTGGTGCCAGCTATTTGCAGAATGAGGTCCCCAGAAGATGAATTTAGTGAGCTAGCATTACTAAATTCACCTTCTGGGGACCTCATTCTGCTTAGACCTCATCTTCTCAGGAAAGTATATTTATTATAAAATTAACAAGTTTTTTTAGTTTCTTTAGAAAGTTTCTGTTTCTTTTTTGGTTTAGTTTCTCTATATCCTCAAACTGGCAGATGCATAATCGAGGTGCCCAATGGGTGAACATCACCATCATCACCATCTGGGAACTTAAATCTGTGTCATAGCAGATGAGGCCATGCAGAGTGAGGTCTCCAGAGGATGAATTTGGTGATGCTAACCCGCTGTGTGGGGTAGCGTCACTAAATTCACCTTTTGGGAACCTCAGTCAGCAAATGTCGTAGTTGTTATCCCATGACTTTGCAGGGTTTTTGGCAAGAGGGGCAGTGAGTTCCTTTTATGTTCCCTTTCCCCTGGCCCAAATGTCCCCTCCAACATATTTCCCTACCTGATCTACCCGATTAATTCCTACATCAGCTGTGTCTCCCACGAAACAAAACTACCAGTTAACCAAAAAATTATTTCCTTCAAGGATACTTGCACCGACAGTTATATTGGCTTACTTCTCAGAAATATCTAAGTGGACAACACTAGGAGCAACGTATTTTATTCAATTAAATGGTGATTATTTTGTCATATACCAGTAACACATTTTGCTATTTGTAAAATTTGTAACAATTAATGATTATGTGGACCAGATGTAAGGGTTGATCAGGAATATTTGATAGAATAAAAATGTTTTCATGAAGTTTAAAGATGGATTATTCTTTAAATAATTTTTTTTAGGTAGTTTCCTGGGTATGAAATAATACGTATGAGTTGGAAATCCCTGCCCAGAAATGATTCATTAATATTGATTTTATTTTGATATTATTTTATTATAATGTTCTAAATATAGTATCAATTAATGGGACACTTATTTGTTCTATATATATAACTTTTAGATAGAGGCCTACAGTGTGGTGCTCCAAACCAATGCGAGCCGCAAACTCTCTCGAATTGATTGTATTTATTGTAATTTTAATTGTGAAGCAAGTAGATAAGCCCTAGAGTGGTATTATATGCTTATTTTCTATACTTAAAATAACAAGTAAGTGCAGACGGTCGCGAATATCAGGAACCAATATTGTACGGCACAGAGTTATTTTATTCAAAATAAAAATCGAAATAACATCAATATTGAGTCATATTTCCTGACAGGTGTCTTCGAGTCATGTTTATTATTTCACGCCCAGTAGACTATATAAATCATGTTGCGGAAGAGATAATCCACAGTGTTTGCGCTGTCCGTGGCCAAATTGGCCAATAAAAATTTCATTTGGCCAAACTTTTTTGTTACAGAACAACTAACACTGCTCATTACTTTATTAGTTGGCGACAATGGTGTCAGCGATTTATTGCACTTGGTTGAGCAGATTAATGTGATTAAAATTAAATAGAATGTTAGCATCATTGATGGCCCAGCCATATTTTGCATTAATTAATATTGACTTTCATGAATTGATCTGTATTTAATGTGTGACATAAAGCATACCTATATGTTCGTATAATATTATGTTTTTCAAGTTGTTTTTGTGTTGTTTTAATCATGTTTTTATTTTTAGTAACAAATAAAGTTTAAAACAAATATTTTAGTCATCAATTATGAACCGCCGAGAAAATGAGGATTTAATTTGGCCAAATTTGTTTTTTTATGTGTACCCATACCATGTATGGTACACATAATGCCAACGTCCGGATCAACCATCCGTCGTTCGTCTGTCCGTCCGTCTGTCTAGCCGTCTGTCCATAGACACTTTCTATCCGATTCATTTACTCAAATATTTTTTATCGAATCGTGTTCAAATTTTTTGTGCATGTTTATGATGACACACTTCTCACCTGTATAGTTTTTGGTATCGATCGGTTGATTGGTTTAGAAATTATTAACACTTTGCTTCCGCACATAGGCATGAGCTATCCGATGCTGTAACCAAAGTATTTTTTGTCCGATTGTTTTCATATTTGATATGTAGGTTTATAATGACACACCCCTCACCTGTATAGTTTTTGGTATCGATCAGTTGATCAGTTTAGAAAATAATTAACCCTGCACACAAATGCTATCTGATGCATCTAAGTCAAACAATTTTCTTCTGATATGCCTCATATTTCTTACCTAGGTTTTTCTTAGCACGTTCTTTATCTGTATGGTTTTTGGTATTGTTTAATTAACCCTTTTCACACTTATGTTTACTTAGTACTCACGCAAGCTGCTATGACTCAAAACATTTTTCATCTGATCTACACCAAATTTGGTACATGTGGTCCTCACCCCGAAATACAGATCAAGTTCAAATTTGGGTTTGATCCGATATATTTTAACAGAGTTATGGCCCTTTATAATTCAAGTAATTTACTACCTATTGTATATGCCCTGTGAGAATTTAAGACAAACAACTTTACACAGTAATCTGCTTTATTGGAATCAGAAAATGACACTGGATACTCTTTGCTAAACCACTGCTGCTCCCAGAGCTGTCAAATTTAAGTGATTGATGATAATTTACTCCAGTTTGTGTGCAATAGTAATTTAACCCAACCTGTTGAAACATGTTCATGGCATTAATACAAATAGTCCATTGTCCATGTGAAGGATGTTCTGGAGCATGGCTGTTTAGAGAATTGTTGTTTACAGAGACACTGTTGTCTTATTTTGAGAAAAAAAATTATCCACACATTAGTTCCATCATATGATGTTATTGAAAATGATTAACACTCTCCACACATCATATGTTCATTCTCCTATTCTATGTCCAGGTTGATTGTGATCCACTTTTCACTTGCATGTATTTCAGGATTAAAATTAACCTATTCCATAGACACATCATATCTGATAGGCAGATTTTAAATTATCTCTTTCGACTTGGGCCAGGTTCACTAAGAATTTCTATTTAAGCCACCAATTGAATATTCATCATTTGAGGATATATCTTATTTTGAAATTCCCTCTATTGCATTTGGGCTGCAGGATAATAATAATGGTTCTGGTATTCTTGAAGCTGACTTATTGGTCAAATATTTTTCACCCAATCTCATTCAGGTTGATTGTGACACATTCTTCACATGTATAGATTTTGGTATTGATTGAATGGTTTTGATAATATTAACCCAATATTTAATAATATTTATGCTGTTACAGACATTGTATCTTTCCAATGATCAGCTTAGAATAAAATTAACCATAGGTACATGTATACTGTACGCGATCCAATGTTATGACTCTAATATTTTCAATTTGACCCTTCTCATATCTCTCTTTAGTTATCTGATAATTCTGTATTAAAATATTTTATATCCAACCATTATCAATCATATTTAATATCAAGGTCTATACACCCCTCACTTATATAGATGTTCAGGTGTTTGTTGGTCTCTAATCTCAATCATCCCATAACTTTTACTATGCAGCTAACACAACAACATAATCTGTTATGACTCAGGTTCCATTGTAAGAAGTAAATAAATAGAGTTATTATGATGTTAATATTGGAACTATTATATCTTTAACAGCTATGGTGCATCTGTCTGACTGTGTTTGGGTATAATTATCTTTATCAATCTATCACACATACATGTATCTCTGTTGGAGTGACCGAATAGGTTGAAATCGAATGACATATCCATGTTCCTATTGTGTTTAAATGAGCAAGTTGCTCAATATGTCTGATTCCACTATGAAACTAATAAATAATAGTACGCTGTGAATTGTTGAAATTCTTGCACTCATAAAAAGATCGCTATCGCCAAGGTATGGGTTAAACATCTGCCGATCGTGATCGGCCTCTCGTTTTATATGGCCTAATTTTTTTTAAATTGGCCAATAAAATTTTTGTTGGTGAGATTTCCCCCCAGTGGCTATATGGTCCCATTCCCCAACTCTAGTGGAAACCCTGTACTTTGGGTACCAAAGGTTCCCAAAATGGTATTTTACTACACTAGTTCGCCTAAATTTGTTTTTGACATAACCAGATTCCAAAGAAAAATCTCATCTATTGTGATTTTAAAGGTACTCAATCCGATCAGACGCTCCTAAATTACTATTTCTTTGGCTTCGGGGGTAAAAAATATTTGATTTGATTCGAGTCGAGGAACCCACCCATCAAAGCTCCGAGTGATCAGATTTCGATTTTTGAAGTTTGTTGTTGCTCGAGGTCTGCAGTAATAAGTGGCCCATAAACACATGGTCAAACGGGTGGTCTTGCGGATGAAGATCGATAACTCTAAAATAAAGTGGTTATTATTACCGATAAACAACAAACTTCAAATATCTATATCTGATCACTCTGAGCTTTGACGGGTGGGTGCCTTGACTTGAATAATATATTTTTTTACCCCCGAAGCCAAAGAAATAGTAATTTAGGAGTGTCTGATCGGATTGAGTACCTTTAATATTTTTATTTTTGTGTATAAATATGGGACCATAGATGGCCTGAAGTGATAGATAATCTTTTATATTAACGATTGATTAAAAGCACATCACATTGCTGCTGGTAAAGTGAAAACATCTGTGATTTATAATTATCAGACCATTGAACACATGTCGCAGCGATATTCTAATTTCACATGTTGTATTGTCGAGATTTGACCACCCTGGTAGCTGAGGTGCGAAGTTGGTAAAATAGGGTACTTTATACCACTTTCAGTGAACCTGGGTACTTTAACCCTTTCTTTACTGAATGGATTCTCCCATTCAGTTATAATAGTATACATTGGAATGGTCTATTATTCATTCATGGTATATTATTCATTTGTTCATTAATGTTCAGGTAATTAAAAGCAGATGAAAAGGTAATACAAGTGCAGGATTCATATTTATTGGTGGGGAATGTTCAGATAATAAGTTCAACAAACGGTATTGAACTTATTATCTGAACATTTCCTAAGGGAACTACTCGTTCATGAGTATTTAGTCAAGAAAGGGTTGAAACCCAGGCCAGGATCATCCAGATCAACCCTAAACTAGTGCAGATCGAATGTCACATTGAAATTAAGTTAACCCTTTCATGACTGGAGCTTCCTGAAATTTTTTGAAAATCTTATGCCAATGCATTCTCTTATATATGCGAGTCTCCCATAGGGCGCCTCACATATATAAGAGAATACATTGACCTAACAATATTTACTTTGACCTTGTAAGCCAGTGCATTCTCTTATATATCTGTTCCCCGAAGATCATTCATGTCCCATTTTATTTTCCACTTCGATTTTGATTGTGTCCCCCTTCGATTCCGATTTTAAAATGATTTTGGAAGTTGAAAAGGTGGGAAAAAGAGAAAACATGGCTATCAGACGAGTTTCTTAACACATATTTTGGTCATTTTTTGGATGATAAATGAATACAGCTCATGTCGAACTGTTATTTCACTCTTATTTGCGCTCAAGTGGCATTACATCTCATTTGTGTGTTAATGCAATGTAGAAATGTCGAGTTGATTTCTTGCGAACCAGCTGACATATTGTAATGGAATCTTCAGATTTATAATAATGTTGTACCATTGGTTATACCTGCAGCAAATCAGCACGTTCGTATAACCGCTTCCATGTGAAAATGCAGGACAATTTCACCCGAAAATGTCTCACATCTTAGGCGATTTTTGTTTCCATGATCACTTCTTTGCTGTTCCACTTCTGTGATGATTAATCAAATGTCCTAGGGCTTAAGCCGCATCGGATTCAGGTCCTATCCCCTTTGACAACCCGTTATTATACACACATTAGCTTGATTAGAGAGAAAACGGAGAATATTGGATGGTACAAACCAGAAATTCTTATACACACACATGTAACTTAAATTTATTCAAGCCTATTTGTTTTCTGTCAGACAATTGATGTTGTCCATGGGAAATTGTCCCAACAATAACTGTCGAAGGAACATCGACCAGTCATCCAATATCCCAGCTTCATGGAGTTCACCAACCACTTGTGGAATAAGATAACGCATCTCTGTTATTTCGTGTTGCATTTCCCATTGTGAATTTTGTATGTCGATACCGACATCCATATAGCCTAGATTGTGTCATTTTTGAATGAAGCCTTTTGCAGTGTACATCTTTCATTGGTGTGATTTCACGCATGACCTTTGCACTGGGACTGTTAATATCGTCAATAGCTGACATGTTTTCAGTCAAATGATATGTACATGGGTTGTGGACGAAGTCTGATGCCTTCAGTTCACACCCAATCTCACGGTCCGGTAGAGCGCCCTTCCATTGGTAGACATTACACTATCCTCTTTGATCAGCAAGATCTGTAAGATGCACTTCAATAGCATGGAGATATGATTTCTTTGACGACAATTGCTTCATGGGGCAGTACATGTAATACCATCGGTAATTCAAATTCTGAATTAATATTACCGATAATAATTTGTGGAAATTATACACTCTAAATTATGAATACACATGTATTCACAAGATACATATCATGTTGAGTGTTTATATGAGTGAGAATATTATGGAGAAAGTATAGTGATACATGTATATGGGCCATTTGCCCAATATTTGTTAGCATTTTGTCACTGTGAAATATATAAATTACTCACAATCACTAAAACCATCATTTCGAAAAGATTCCATGTGAAAACTTAATGAATTTCTGTCTTGGAAGTGGAACATTTATAACCGATAAGAAGCGGAATGTGCTGGATTTATGGAGCTAAGAAGGGGTGGATCTGCTAACTAAGAAGTGGAACCCATGTGGTCTGGCGAAAATGTATTCTCTATTGGCAATAAATGCATAAATAGAACTCGATCTTGAAACAACACAGGTCGTGAATTATTTGTAAATATGTATTATCGTTATTACACAAAGGTAGGTTTGTAGGACTATTTTATGCAAGAGCCCTTTCCACTATTTTGTTGGTGACTGAAGAAAAATGTGAGATTTGTTAGTGATCAGTGTCATTATGACTAAGAACATTCAACCAAATAATTTCCATACATAGTTGTTGAGTATTATCTACAGAGCATCATTGCGAACGACGACAAATCTCACTTCGATAAATTATTGTCCAGATCACCAAGAAGGTAAACAAAAATCATCTTCAAAGTGGAACATAAAACGGGACAGGAATGATCTTCAGGGAACATATGAGCAACAGTGTATATGCGAGGCTCCCTATGATTCAAAAGTGAAATCCCACATGGCTGCTGGCAGCCATGTTTTTTAACAGAATTATGAAAAAATGGTAAGCTCCCATTTAGAGGTCACCCCAAAGGTCCATAATAACCCTTTCATGATGGGAGCTGCGCTAGTGCAGCATTAAAGATCATGTGCCAGTACATTCTCTTATATATGCGGGGCTCCCTATGAGAGACTGGCATATACAAGAGAATAAACTGGCACAGGATCTTTAATGCTGCACCAGCACAGCTCCCATCATGAAAGGGTTAAGTATGAATAAAATGACAATCACTGTTTAACTGATACATCTGATTGTGTAAGACGGATTCAAACTGCATCGTCATGGGATTTTGACTGCGAGAAAAAATCAGCAGACTGCATGAAAGGGGATACTTATCAAGGTCAAAATCCATGACCACATTGCATCTGCCATTTATTACTTACATTTAATAGATACCTAAATATATTATGATATAAATATTTATAACATTACCATTGTTAATTATTTGATAAATTCAATGGAATCTGTGGAGTGGTAAATTTCTCAATACATCTTAATTTCTTAATGTCTGACCATCTCTTGTGATTTCTGGAAACACTGGTTCATAGAAATATCATGACTAAAAATGATGTCAAATTGCATTTCAATTAAAAATGAAGATCGATTGGTGTCACTGGATTTTGACTGGCGGAGTAATTAAACAAAGTATGTGAATCCCAAAGGTGAAAACCAATGACCCCAATCGATCTTCAAGTCATTCATCAGGATCTACAACAAGTCCGCAGTTTATATCGGAATTTACAAAACGAGTCCAGTAAATTAGGTAAAGACTTGGTCCAGACCTAATTTACTGGACGAGTTTTGTAATTTCCACTATAAACTGGGGACGAGTTGTAGATTCTATTTATTACATTATCCAAAACCTCGACAAAACATACTTAGTTCAACAAATGGGACGCGAAACTAACATTGGCTTCTATAAGAATTATGCGATGTCGTTTCACGTATAAATGCATTGTTTGCACACGTAAAGAAATAGTCTCAGATAAATAAAGACTCCCTGGCATATTTAACTTGTTTGGGACGTTATTCTTTTGAGAAAACATTACCCACAGACGAGATTGTTTGCAGAAATGCTTACTTTTATATAATTTTATAGCAATTTATGCGTTTATTCAATGTTGGGTCAGACCATTTGCCATGGCAGAATTCTCCGCATGACAACATATTCTATCTGGGTGATCATCCGTAGTCTATAAATCTTCTAGAAATTTTGGGTAGATGCCATCAATTGCGACCGGTTGCCATAGCAACCTATTTTCGTAAATTTATGCGTTTGGGGGCTGTAATTTCGCTATATGACGATATGTTTGCGACATTTTGAATCAAATATAAATGATTTCCAAAGTTAAATGATCCAGAAATATTTGCCAACATCTGGAACTAGCCTTGCTCGAAAATCACCCATCACCGACAGAGGGCGCCATTCAAAATGGCCACCAAACCCCCGTTTTCTAACATTAAAATGCTTACTTTTATATCATTTTATAGCAATGTATGCGCTAATTTAATGCTGGGTCAGAACATTTGTCATGACAGAATTCTCCACGTGACAACTCATAATATATGGGTGATAATCCGTGGTCTATAAATCTTCCAAACATTTTGGGTAGATACAACCAAATTGCGACCGGTTGACATGGCAACCGATTTTCGGAAAATTATGCATTTGGGGGATGTAGTTTCGCAATACGAGATGTCTGCATGCGCCATTTTGAATCAAATGTAATTAATTTCCAAAAAATAGGATCCAGGAATATACTTAAATTTCTCTCGCTTCTTGTTCCTTCCGCTGAGGGGGTTAAGATTCACCTGCCATGGTGATTGCCAACAGAAAACTTGTCTACGCGTCTACGTCGTAGGCTACTGGGCGCCGCCATTTTTGGAACAATGACGTCACTAATCACGGCACGCGACCCCCACGTGACGCCAAAAATAGGTTACATCTTCCTGGACCCCTCACTGGGTGATCGGCCTATATTGAATACATGGTACTATGCGCAAAACATTTTATTATAAAAGATTCATTCGCTGATAACAAGTGTATGAAGTGGGAAACGGATATATGTTTCCCATCCTGTATGTAATGTTTTGGGAACCGTTTCCCGTCGTAAACGAGTTAATGGCGTATATATATATTGACATAATCTTTCAAACTCTTCATTCATTATAGTTGGAAAAATATTGGAAGCCATAGTATTTTGAGACATAGTGTACGGAGTGTAAACAGACAACAAACCGAAAGTCAAAGGTCACCTGGCACTATTTCCTGTTACTAAACGAATATTTAATATCACAATTTAAAGAATGGGTTTATTGAATGGAATAAGTGTAGGATCATGTAATAAAATCATTTGCCAGTATATTTCATAGAACATTAATAGCATTAATTAACAACTTTTCAAAACTACCAAAATAATTGTACAATGTAAGTAACATATTGTTCAAACTCCAACACAGTCTCCCAATAACAACACACAGTGAGCGCGTACACATGATCGGCATGGAGTGACGTAGGTGGTTCATCACTTTCTATGAAGTGGAGGCTGCAGTTATTGGTTGAACCTCGGAAATGTTTGTGTAAACCATATATGGTGATTGCACTGATTCTTAGGGGCACTAATTGTGTGAATGAAGAGGGTGTGTGCTTATATTGTTCATTGGGTTGTGACTAAATTGACTCAGAGGGCATGGCTGTCGTATTGCAATGGGAACAGCAGAAGCAATATTAGGTGAAGGTAATTATAAGACAATATTTTGGTTGAACTATGTGACAAATAAATGTCTTCACGCCTTGATATACAAAAGTTATCTAGCATGCAGAACACCATTGGTGTCACATAATACACCTGCTCCTAAGTCAAAAACAGCAGATAACTCTTTAATTTTTTTTAAATGATATGAGGAACAGCTCCATCAATTTTGAGAAATTATGTACGACCAATTCATGTAAACATTTCCAGATATAACTTCAGGTTTGAACATATAAGACTCCCCCAAATATTAACTATGACTATTATATGGATTCTTTCTTACCAGTTGCAATTACTGAATGGAACAACTGCCGGAAACTACACAGCGCAGCAGTACAATCGAAGACTTCAAAAAGGAACTCAACAGTGACAATATATGTCCACATGCCTATTTTTATCATAGTAAATGCTGTAAAGCTCATATCCTTCATACCCGGTTAAGACTGAACTGATGCCACCTGAGTTGTGACCTGAATCATAATCATGTAATAAATTCCCCCTTCTGTTTATGTGGGGAACTTGAGTCAACATACCACTATCTCTTTGAATGGACATTTTATCAAGAGCCCAGACTCCCTACCCAACATTGTCCTATCTGAGAATACTCTATTGAGGGGATCAAGAGAGCTCAGCCTTTGCGATATATGTAGTACTAAATGCCTTCTTGTAATGATTATTCTGTATGTTATATTGACTTGTTATAATCCTGTATATATGTGCAATGATTCCACACGAAGGATGCTGCGATATTCAGTGAACACCCTTGATATAGGAATTGTACTGTTTCGGTTAGCATACTGTTGAATATGTTCTTGTTCTCATAGAAGATATGTAGTCCAGACATATTTTGATCATGACCACTCATTGCTGTCTGTGTATTGTTTACTTACTTTTTGACGGATGTAACCAGTTAACAGCAATTATGATTGACCCCCTTCCATGGTGCCTGACGCATGATGATTAGTATGTACGAGCATCATTTATACTCACGCAACAACCAAATCATTGAAAACTCTCCACCACTGTCATCATCTCACAACTTCATCTGTCCCCATCTTGTCTTCTATTTTCTCCTTCCCCTCTCTTTTCTCTCTGCCTCCTGCTATCCCAAGCACTATCTTTTTCCCCATCCCGAATTCAAATTCTGTTATATATCTCCAATTCTCCGAAAACCATTATTTCCAACCCTTCCCATCTGAACTATAGCCCTCACTTATTGGGGATGGGGCATGTAGCCAAAGAGGAGAAGACTTCATATAAGACCTCGGGTTTGTTGCGTGATCCTAGTTTCCATATATTAACACTTCTATTTTGCTTATTATATGTGTCATCTGTAAATTTATGTCTGGATTTGGAAATAAGAATATGTTTACACTAAACTGTCAGAAATGGAAATCAAGCTTGACTTTTATTATGTGACTTGAATGTTTTTAAACTTAGCATAGTTAGTGTAAACATATTATTTATTTCCAATTAAAAGCAAATAACATAATATACAAATGACACAGAAATTCAAACTAGAATGAGTAACATATGGAAACGGGGATCAGACAACACGATGAAGTCTTCACCCTTGTGGCTACATGCTCCATCCCCAATAAGTGAGGGTGGGGGTAGTTCAAACAGGAAGGAGTGGAACTAATGATTTTCGAAAAAAAGGGGAAATATATCACATGATCTGAGTAAGGCAGAGAAGATGGAAAAAGATAGTGTTAGCATAGTTAATATGAGCTACAAAATTTAATAGTATGCCAAAATTGAAAACCATATTGCTACACCACTTTTTATTGTTCAGGGTAAAATAGTGATGGTTAACCCTTTACCCAACAGAAGGGCCCTGTGCCAATGCATTCTCTTATATATGCGAGTCGACCATAGGTCGCCTCGCATATATAAGAGAATGCATTGGCTTAACACATTAAAAATTATAAAATTGTTAAAGAATGTAAGAAAAAATCGTAAAAAGTGTTAAAAAAAGATTTTGTTTAGGCCAATGCATTCTCTTATATATGCGAGGCGACCTATGGTCGACTCGCATATATAAGAGAATGCATTGGCACAGGGCATAACTGTAACTATCACAATGTGGTCAAGGAGCCGGTTCCAATGATATCCATATGTGTATGGTTCTATTGAGACAGACCGAAGATATTTTAGGCTGTTGAAGCTTTATTTGGCCGGTTTTGGCCGGTTTGTTGGGTAAAGGGTTAATTGGATTTGTGTATTTATTTAAAAGGGCCTTTAAAGGCATGGATGACCTTCGCGGTGAGTATTGCTGTTAAAAAACTCACATCCATTAAAACTGCCATAAACAGAAAGAATATTAAAATATAAACAGATTTTGTTCTTATTCCAATCATAAATATCATGTAAATAGTTCGTTATTGTCCAGTTCGTACACCTTGATATGTAAACAATAGCCAAAAACTTTACAGAATCTTACTTTTGTTTACATAAGAGCAAATGAACATCTTGACAATAACATACTCTAAAATAGGCACATGCGAAAAGCCATGAATGTCTGTAAAACAACGACAGTAAAACCTCTCCAAACCGACCACCCTTCGGTTTAGCTCTCCAAACTGAACACCCTTCGGTTTAGAGAGGTGTTCAATTTATAGAAAATCGCATTACGATCGGTATTTACTGACGTCATTAATAAGAGTTGTCGAAGCACAAGCAACTTATTATTGAATTTAACTTTATTCAATAAAGTACAGAATAAAATATAAATAACATAGATAAAACACGGTATAATAAGAATTAAAAACATGTATATTAAGACATAATACATGTATATAGATAAGACAGGAAAACATTGGAAACCAAAATTTTTACAATGACACGAAAAAAAAATCTGTTTTAATTAACACTCTTTGTTCGGTGAACGCTTTAAACTGGATAATAACAGCAGGTGTCATATTAGATAACTGCTTATTTCATACATTGAGAGAACAATGGTGACTTCATGGAGAACAGAGCACTAACACTATGTTTTACATCAATCATAGCACTGTCATTGTCCAAACAATACACTAATGAAGCTCGCTAAAAGAACACGGTGGCAGTGTATTGTTACCCATATAGTTTTAATCAACCCGTCACAATGAATGAGCCATCATGAAAAAGACTGCTCAAGGTTTAATTTTGACCACAGATTTTAGTTTATAAACGATCCCCAGTTTTCATCAAATCCAATAAGAGCTTAGCATCAAGTATGTCAAATATACAGTACTTGCGCTCGGTTGGTGTCATTTTCTGTTTTCGGATTTCGGAGGTAAAAATTCATGTATTCATTACTTATGGACTAGAAAAGCTGTCTGATGTTCGGAATAAAGTTCTGGTTTACAGAGGTAATTTTCAGTTTAGTGAAAATGCACTTGGGTGAATTTGGGACCAGACAATTTGTTCGGTATGGAGAGGGATTCGGTGTATAGAGGATCCGGTTTGGAGAGGTTTTACTGTACTAAGTTGTCATCTCATCAACAAGTACATGTAAAAATATATAAACTTTGTTGTTATTATCATTATCAATAATAGTAACATTACTGTTACAGCTACAAATTCCAGTTAGTCCAATAAAATACCTTAGAGCACAATCCCATTGTTGCAATCGTTCCCTGATTTTTGGTAAAGCACACCGATTCCCAAGGCTGGCGAATGAATAGTTCAATGATTACCCCATTGTTAGGCACACTCAACTCACAACAAATCGCACGGTCGCTTGGAAGTAGCTTCAATTACCAGAGGCCACGGGGGCACGAGCAGCGCTCTGCTTCCCCCAAACACACTGCCATTATACGCCGTTACTATTTATGCACCTCTAATATACTAAGCAGGCACATATATCGGGACGGCGTATAAGGGGAGTGCGGGTGGGGGATGCATGTCCTCTTGTATAATAACTGAAGCTACATTGAAACGACCGCGCGATTTGTTTGTTAAGAGTGGCGCGTCTCGAACAATGGGATATCACTGAAATATTAGTTTGCCAGCCTTGGGAATTGGGTGTGATTTATCAAAAATACAACAGGACGAACGGCAATAGTAACACATGCATTGGTTGAATTATTTATTAACTAGTAGAATAATTACATTTATTATAATTATTCCACAAAACTAATCCAGTTCCGAAAATATTCTTAGGACCACTAATCCAACGATGAAACTAAACGAATTAACATTTACATTTAGAACCACTGAATAGTGATATATCCAATAATCCAACAGAATCACCACTTCACTATATAGCGCTCCACATATCCGATATAACTAACAACAAAACTTGTATCTGGAGAATCTGGAGGAACCAATGGACTATTATGGTAGTAATTTCGAAACAGTTTCTTGAAAAGGCGACACGTTTGTCACATAATAATGATGTGCAGCATTACCTTTGGCAAAAAGTAGTTGGTTGTTGGTTACAGGTCCAAATTCCATGTCATCATTCTGGCAGCCAGACTTCTTCGGAAATCATGATCCACTTATACAATGTATATAATAATAGTAACACACAATCATGCGACTTCCACATTTGACTTTCCAAACACATCTGCGAGTGACTTGGTTTGTGAAAACGCGTCACACGTTAATCCGTGTCGCTTCGGATATATTTATTCACATTCAACGGCGATCACTGCATGGGTAATCACGATGATTGGTGTGGCTAACGGGTCATTGTGTTCATCTCGGCCAGCGCACGGCTTGTACGTCGTGTTCAACGCACGATCAATTGCGTATTTCGAGATAATCGCATTATGTGCGGTCAATTGTGCTCTAAGTAGGTCAGAGCACGCGAATAGTTCTTTACCAGAATAAATCTCGTCTCCGACTCGATTTATTCTGGTAAAGAACGATTCTTGTGCTCTAACCATTACTTAGAGCACAATCCCATTGTTGCAATCGTTCCCTGATTTTTGGTAAAGCACACCGATTCCCAAGGCTGGCGAATGAATAGTTCAATGATTACCCCATTGTTAGGCACACTCAACTCACAACAAATCGCACGGTCGCTTGGAAGTAGCTTCAATTACCAGAGGCCACGGGGGCACGAGCAGCGCTCTGCTTCCCCCAAACACACTGCCATTATACGCCGTTACTATTTATGCACCTCTAATATACTAAGCAGGCACATATATCGGGACGGCGTATAAGGGGAGTGCGGGTGGGGGATGCATGTCCTCTTGTATAATAACTGAAGCTACATTGAAACGACCGCGCGATTTGTTTGTTAAGAGTGGCGCGTCTCGAACAATGGGATATCACTGAAATATTAGTTTGCCAGCCTTGGGAATTGGGTGTGATTTATCAAAAATACAACAGGACGAACGGCAATAGTAACACATGCATTGGTTGAATTATTTATTAACTAGTAGAATAATTACATTTATTATAATTATTCCACAAAACTAATCCAGTTCCGAAAATATTCTTAGGACCACTAATCCAACGATGAAACTAAACGAATTAACATTTACATTTAGAACCACTGAATAGTGATATATCCAATAATCCAACAGAATCACCACTTCACTATATAGCGCTCCACATATCCGATATAACTAACAACAAAACTTGTATCTGGGGAATCTGGAGGAACCAATGGACTATTATGGTAGTAATTTCGAAACAGTTTCTTGAAAAGGCGACACGTTTGTCACATAATAATGATGTGCAGCATTACCTTTGGCAAAAAGTAGTTGGTTGTTGGTTACAGGTCCAAATTCCATGTCATCATTCTGGCAGCCAGACTCCTTCGGAAATCATGATCCACTTATACAATGTATATAATAATAGTAACACACAATCATGCGACTTCCACATTTGACTTTCCAAACACATCTGCGAGTGACTTGGTTTGTGAAAACGCGTCACACGTTAATCCGTGTCGCTTCGGATATATTTATTCACATTCAACGGCGATCACTGCATGGGTAATCACGATGATTGGTGTGGCTAACGGGTCATTGTGTTCATCTCGGCCAGCGCACGGCTTGTACGTCGTGTTCAACGCACGATCAATTGCGTATTTCGAGATAATCGCATTATGTG
Source organism: Siphonodentalium dalli (assembly GCA_032622095.1). Taxonomy (NCBI): domain Eukaryota; kingdom Metazoa; phylum Mollusca; class Scaphopoda; order Gadilida; family Siphonodentaliidae; genus Siphonodentalium; species Siphonodentalium dalli. The sequence goes on from CP136066.1 coordinate 107,503,189, forward strand.
CGGTCAATTGTGCTCTAAGTAGGTCAGAGCACGCGAATAGTTCTTTACCAGAATAAATCTCGTCTCCGACTCGATTTATTCTGGTAAAGAACGATTCTTGTGCTCTAACCATTACTTAGAGCACAATCCCATTGTTGCAATCGTTCCCTGATTTTTGGTAAAGCACACCGATTCCCAAGGCTGGCGAATGAATAGTTCAATGATTACCCCATTGTTAGGCACACTCAACTCACAACAAATCGCACGGTCGCTTGGAAGTAGCTTCAATTACCAGAGGCCACGGGGGCACGAGCAGCGCTCTGCTTCCCCCAAACACACTGCCATTATACGCCGTTACTATTTATGCACCTCTAATATACTAAGCAGGCACATATATCGGGACGGCGTATAAGGGGAGTGCGGGTGGGGGATGCATGTCCTCTTGTATAATAACTGAAGCTACATTGAAACGACCGCGCGATTTGTTTGTTAAGAGTGGCGCGTCTCGAACAATGGGATATCACTGAAATATTAGTTTGCCAGCCTTGGGAATTGGGTGTGATTTATCAAAAATACAACAGGACGAACGGCAATAGTAACACATGCATTGGTTGAATTATTTATTAACTAGTAGAATAATTACATTTATTATAATTATTCCACAAAACTAATCCAGTTCCGAAAATATTCTTAGGACCACTAATCCAACGATGAAACTAAACGAATTAACATTTACATTTAGAACCACTGAATAGTGATATATCCAATAATCCAACAGAATCACCACTTCACTATATAGCGCTCCACATATCCGATATAACTAACAACAAAACTTATATCTGGGGAATCTGGAGGAACCAATGGACTATTATGGTAGTAATTTCGAAACAGTTTCTTGAAAAGGCGACACGTTTGTCACATAATAATGATGTGCAGCATTACCTTTGGCAAAAAGTAGTTGGTTGTTGGTTACAGGTCCAAATTCCATGTCATCATTCTGGCAGCCAGACTTCTTCGGAAATCATGATCCACTTATACAATGTATATAATAATAGTAACACACAATCATGCGACTTCCACATTTGACTTTCCAAACACATCTGCGAGTGACTTGGTTTGTGAAAACGCGTCACACGTTAATCCGTGTCGCTTCGGATATATTTATTCACATTCAACGGCGATCACTGCATGGGTAATCACGATGATTGGTGTGGCTAACGGGTCATTGTGTTCATCTCGGCCAGCGCACGGCTTGTACGTCGTGTTCAACGCACGATCAATTGCGTATTTCGAGATAATCGCATTATGTGCGGTCAATTGTGCTCTAAATAGGTCAGAGCATGCGAATAGTTCTTTACCAGAATAAATCTCGTCTCCGACTCGATTTATTCTGGTAAAGAACGATTCTTGTGCTCTAACCATTACGTAGTCCAATAAAAATGTAAAGTAAATATTGGAAAATGTCAATGCATTGAAAAACATTCTGAAAAACAGATATAGACTTAAATAATTGAATTACCTGCAATGATCTAGAATGTTTGTTGACAAATCACTATAACAGTAATGTTTACATAACAATGGTTTAAACATGGGATATATTATTACTGGAGAATTATTCATAGTCAATGTGATAACAAAGTCAATCTATATTTCAACATTCTTATTGGAGATGATCAATTTACAGACTTTTATAAATCACATGTCTACCCACTGTGAATGCCTTATATCCCTTTAAGATTTCATCTATGTTAATTTGCAAACCTTTAAATTAGTCAGGTAAATGACAAGAAGGTTTCTGATATTGATAAAAAAATTCTGTTTAAAGCCACATGGCGGTTTGCACTCCAAAATACACCAAATAATATTTGCTTTTGAATTTTCCCTGGCATTGAAATAGTTTGATAACTACCTTTCTACGAGCATAAGAAGTCCCAGAAAGATGCATTCAAGTCATAAATAAAACAAATTTGAACACAATGTATGGGTCCTGTAAAAATATTTCATTCATCAGATACATAATTTGCAGAAAATGTATATTGCGTTATCTGAACATGAAACTATTTAAAAACTTCACGCACTGCTTTCTCTTCATTTTAATCATCAAAATTATGTAGTACTAGCTGATGCACCCGACTTCGTCCGGGCTATTTCTCTTTCGATCGGTCCAGAAACATGCCTTTATGAGCATATCTGAGCGAGGTCAAGGTCAAGGAGATGGTCGCACATCAAATTCGACCCGCCCATATTGTTCCTGGGATCAAAGTAGGCCTACATACCAAACTTGAGTCTGATCGGTCGAGGTCCAGAAACATGACTATATGAGCGAGGTCAAGGTCAAGGACACGGTCACACGTGAAATTGGACCCACCCATATTGTTCCCGGGATCAAAGTAGGCCTATATACCAAATTAGAGTCGGATCGGTCGAGGAGACACACAAATACACACATACAGACAGTTCCAAAATATATAATAGATTATAAATTTTAATTTTAATGAAAAAATATAAGAAACACAACAATTATTTTCAGCGCAATATCGATAGTTCGGAATTCTTAACAAGTTATTTATACATAATTTTGGGGTTCGAATGAGCCTGTCCATTTAAAACAATGACAATTTTATTTGTTTGTTAATATTTTATTTGTATATCAAATAAATAATAATGAATCATGTACAATGGGATTGGTACATGTAACAATAAAAGCGTAAAAAGTTGTAGAAAATGTTATAATCAATTGCAGAAAAATCAGGTTCTCCACATACCATATGGTCCTTATGGGAGTAATCATATGAATCTTTGTGTACTACACATTGGAATATGTGCAAAATCACTTAGGCATTCAAATGGTTGAGTTACATCTTTTGCATTGAATTTGTCCAACACAGACCATCTCTATTTCAAGCCCAAAACATACCTAATAGATATACAAGCACTTTTATGAAACTTCATTTTCCATATCGATTCTTATTCTTAACCCTTTCGTGATGGGAGCTACGCTGGTGCAGCATTAAAGATCATTGACAGTGCATTCTCTTATATATACAAGTCTCCCATAGGGAGCCTCGCATATTTTAGAGAATGCACTGGCTTACAAGGTCAAGTTAAATATTGTCAGGTCAATGTATTTTCTTATATATGTGAGGCTCCCTATGTGACTGTGAGACTCGCATATATAATAGAATGCATTCGCACAGGGTTTTCGCAAAATTTCAGCAAGCTCCCGTCATGGAATGGTTAAAGGTACCGGTACTCAATCATGATTCGATTGTCCCCATATCATCAGATTCCAACAACATTTTTTGAAATGCCGCTTCTGTTATCAGAATCAATTCTGATTCCATATCGATTCTTCTTTTTAACCCTTCCATGATGGGAGCTGCGCTGGTGCACCAATAAAGATCCTGTGCCAGTGCATTCTCTTATATATATATATATGAGTCTCCCATAGGGAGCCTCACATTTGAAAGAGAATGCACTTGCTTACAAGGTCAAGGTAAATATTGTTAGGCCAATGTATTCTCTTATTATGGGAGACTCGCATATATAATAGAATGCATTGGCACAGGGTTTTCGCAAAATTTCAGGAAGCTCCAGTTAAAGGATCAAATACGGCAGTTCAGTCTGAAGCTTAAGAAATTAACATCTCAATAGGACTACTTTTTTTGTGAAAATGAAAGCTTGTTATTTTGGAATTCAGAGTTTAGAATTTGCCAGGTTTGGTAGATTCGCTAAATTTGCCTATGTAACAGATGGATTTATCAGTAGGATTGGAAACATTTTCCGACATGTCAGCACGTGAGGACACAATACAGCTGTCTGAACACTACTTCTGTACCAAGGCAAGGCTCCTACATCATAATTTGATTGTGATGCCTGGCAATTTCAACATTAGTATATTTTCCAAAGATATCAGCAAGCTATGACGTCTGTAACTATTACCGACGTAAAAGTGCACGCCATGTGCTATATGGTCCATAGGTACTTCAGACCTACTTCAGCACACTAGCAGTGCCCATTATACATAACTGGAACTGAGAGATTGGAGCACCGGAATAACTGTATCTGGAAGTTTCAAACAGTGTATGATGTTCCATGACTCTGAATGATAATAGCCTTTCAACTGAGTCAGTTTTCTTGTGATATTCCCGTTATAATTTCCCACTGGAAAATGGCAATAACATCAACAGCCCAACACACGACGTCATAATGTCATTTAGCAGCGAAGAGGTTAAACAAATGAGATATCACGACAACTTATTTCGGTTACTGCAAAATTAAGATATCGAACATATTTGTTTTTCAGGAGATTTGGGTTTTCACAACCTCGTAAAATGGTGACCGAAGTCACTTGAACACTTACATCTTCCCCAACAGTAATATTTATATGGAGACGGGATTCATTGTCAGATAGCAAAAATTGATACGTAGCTCGTTCGCTATTTTTTTTTGGTTGATTTATTTATAAGGTGAATAAAACAATGGATACTCACTTCAATGTGAGACATCTTGCTGCCATTTTCATGCAAATTATGACATAGGTTCCGGGCCCTGTGTACATGGGACGTTTCTCTTCATAGTTGACCGATGCATACAGTAATGCTCTAAATAATTGACTCCTTAACCACAGCAGAATTATAGGTAATTTTTCAGGATTTAGTCGGAAATATGGCTTGTTGTCATTCATCGGAAAGCTCTCACTGAGAAAAATTACCCATAATTCTGCTGTGGTTAAGGGGTCAATTATTTAGGGCATTACTGTAGACAACACACAAAATGAGTCTCAATCGATGAGATGCAGATGGTGTAAGAATATCATTCCCAACAGCCGAAGCCTCCAGTGAAGAGCCTATACATGCTGCATTAATGATAAGGTTATGGTGCTTGTTTGAAGTTATCGTGTGTAGTCTGAATGGTCCAAACCAGTTTCGACAAAATGAGAATGTCTGGCAAACTGATCAATGTTAGCCATTTTTCAATCTAAACCTCTCTAGTTTTTTGCTGGAAAGCAATACATTATTTAATTGTCATTGCAAACACAACAACAGCTGGCATAACATATGTAGTTGCTCTTAGTGACAATGCCAGATAAAAGTTGTATTGGCTTGCAATCAACTAGTGAGAGATGTGAATCTATTCAGTGTAGGGGATTCCATTGAATACATATATGTATATTTCACGTCAAATGGGTGCGGAATAAAGTGTTCACGAGAGACAATGACTGTGTGGTAACTATTACAATAACAGTTGATATGACCATGGGTTTGATTCAATTCAGAAACAGAATATAAAACTTGAATACCTGGAAATCAAAATCAGCATTAGTACAGTAATGCCCTAAATTATTCGGAAATATGGCTTGTTGCCATTCATCGGAAAGCTCTCAGTGAGAGCTTTCCGATGAACGGCAACAAGCCATATTTCGACTAAATCCTGAAAAATTACCCATAATTCTGCTGTGGTTAAGGAGTCGATTATTTAGGTCATTAGAGTACATCTACTCAAATACATATAGTTTTAGGGTTTATATCGGACAACTGGAAAGAGGCAATTGTCAGGACAATAAATTGTCCAAAATGTAAGTAAAGTGTTAGAGACACAATGAAATCATTATGCTATCGTTTTGTTGCATTGGAAGGCCATCATGCTAAAATGAGGGTCCCAAATATTATACCAGAAATAGGAACCATCAACCATGTGGAGAATAGCGAATGAGATTTTCTTCTGAAGGCTGCAATTAAAATTAACGTAATGGTACATCTTGTTCTCACATGGTACTAAGGCCAGGAGGTGCCTGAATTCAGTAGCGTTCTGATGATTGCACTGCGCTGGTCTGCTGTGATGACATGATCTTTTGTCTGCGTTAAAATGTTCACACATGTGTGGATTATAACGCAGAGCTTCTGATTGCAGGTGATAAGTTCGATATTGGAATAAATGAAACATTGTAAATAAATCTTATATGTTATAAATTAATTCTACGCATTCATTCGCTCTGCAATCAGCCGCCATCTTTTTATCAATTGAAAACAAGAAATGTCTTGACGCATGTGCTTAATTACCATATACGTTATGTGTTACGGCTTGCATTGCATTGGAAATAGAATCTCTCAATGAGTATTTAGTATAGAAAGGGTTATAATCGGTTGTGATTTGTCCAGTAGTGAACCGAAGCTAGTTATAGCTGAGAATTTCAAGTTGAGCATTCATTTTAATCAATGTGGAAGACAAAGGTTTGCAAATGTTTGCCAGGATAGTCTAGAAGTTTGTATCCAACAAACATTATAGAAAATGGCTGAATGACTGAACAAGCTTTACAAATGCACCTTGAAGAGGTCACATTAATATGTCATAGATACATACAGCCCCACTTAAACATGTTAGCAATTATTGCACAAGAAAGATTGACAGATTGGTATAAGGATACCACGAGAGCCAACGGCTCAGGTGGCATCCCTGTGTCAACCACTTACTAACAGGTCTCAAAGCAAGTGTGATTCTATATTTCATAACCCATATATTTAATATATCAAAATGGACATTATTCAGAATTCTTCAGATTGACATTATTTTGCAACGATTTTGACATTAGAAACTTCTGAATGTCCAGTTTACTGTTATGTTGCCCTTTATCAACATAAATTATGTTGTTGGTTTCCAGGGAGAATCAGGGTCACCCTAGAATAAATCTGTTAAATATATCTCATGTACCAGGTATGGCACATCCTAAGTACAACTATTATTGTTATATGCAAGCATAATCCAGTATTTAAATATGGATATTGCCTTTTAGTGAATTTGATAAAAGAGACATATATAAATGAGACCAGTGCATATGACATGTGTGCAATAAAAAAACAAGCTTGGAAGATTCATATCATCATCAGGTGAACATGGAAAGCACATCTATCTTTAAAGGACAGCAGATTTCGGCCAGGTCACCTTCATTGCAGCTAGACCACTTTTCTGCAAACAGGACATGTCCCAGACTGAAAAAGTAACATGAAATTAGTAATCTACAAATATTTCTTGCCTTTCTGCATAATAATCCTTTCATGACTGGAGCTTCCTGAAATTTTGCAAAAACCCTGTGCCAATGGATTCTCTTATATATGCGAGTCTCCCATGGGGAGCCTCGCATATAGAGAATTCATTGACCTAACAATATTTATCTTGACTGTAAGCCAGTGCATTCTCTTATATATGCGAGGCTCCCTATGGGAGACTGACATAATTATATAAGAGAATGCACTGGCAGAGGATCTTTAATGCTGCACCACTGCAGCTCCCATCATGAAAGGGTTGAATTAGCTTCAGTTAGCATATGATGGAACATATATAGAGGATATCTACATATTGGCTGGATATGGGAATGATCTCATGAGTGATGACAATAAAATTATATTTTTTACCCAAAATATGTATCTCCTAATAAGTATCTTGGACACTGAATGAACTAATGGTTATATATTTCTTGCTTGCAAGATTCTAGAAGAAGTTTTTAAAAATCGGTACGAAGTACCTACAGTACGCGCAAGGTCAAACCCGATTAGGTTCAACTTCCGACCGATCATGTGACAGTCCTTTCCCTATAAAAGTTATGACACGTAAGTCTATGGTCTTTTTAATTTCTCCCTTCTGTGTGTTCGATGCATTTGACCGAGTACGCGGGGCGGGAATGTTGCTCCCAACTGGGAGGGCCCTATGAGTTCAGTGTCCAAGATACTTATTAGGAGATACATATTTTGGGTAAAAAATATTATATCTCCGTCAATGATATCTTGGACACTGAATGAACTAATGGTTATAATTAGAATTCTTGAATAGGAGGAGGCCTCGAGGCAGATAATCAGACAATGCCCATGAAACCCACCTGCTGAAGCAGAAAAGTTTCTTGGTAGACATGTGCAAAAATAGACCATTGTGTCCCATATGCAGTAGCTCAGATAAACCCAAAAGCAACTGAGACTCCTAAAAGGAAACAACACATACTTCATGTGACCCAATGATCACAGAGTGAAATAAAGAGACCCCCCCCACCCTTCAGAGGATGAAGCAGCACTAGGACGACATCCAGAAGATGTTGACAGGCCCACAAGACACGGAAGAGGGGACCATAGCAAACCTATGAGAAAACACGGTTATTACTCTCCCCCCCCAAAAACGCCAAATCAATTCTCGTAATGGTTCTCGCAAAATATTTCAATTTTCAGTGCTTTATGACTAACTTGACTGTATTTTGAGCCCGACCGAGAGACCCAGAGGAGATATGAGAAGCCTGTTGGTCACAGACCAATGGGGGACCAGGGATACACCAGGAGAACATATTACAGGGTGTTGTGCAGATTATGGCCAGGGCACTGGGAAGAATGTCCATGGAAGGAAAAAGCATACACATAGAGATGTGACCAAGACAGAGAGAGTGTCCGTCTCTGGTACACAAAGCCAAGTAACTGGAAATTGAATTGTACGGTCAACCAAGGAGATTAACTGATACAGCTAATGGAACTGCCTGAACATTCGACCGACCTGTGATGCAACGCACAGGCCTGCGTGTTTTCAAAATTATGTGGAACTTATTTATCGTTCGTCTGGTGGGTGCTTAGGTAACCCATACCTTATGTTAGCAGAAAAGTTACACTGATATAATCACGATAACTGGTATTATTAATCACATTCTATTAGAATTAGAATCACGATTTTAAAGTGATGTGAAACACTCTGGCAGGGTGATCAAATAGAATTGGAGAATAATCTCATTCAAAGTAGGTATAGTGACAAATATTATATCAAAATTGACTACACCCAAGCACTCGGATACACGAACTAAATGCAGAGACTCTCGATGACAAAATCCTATTTTGTTAGTCTGTCGCTGCTAGATGCGTCCCGAACGGGAAGAAAATATTTAAAATGAGCGCAGTTCAGACGAAATTTTCTATGGAGCGGGACGGTCGATATGCGTGATATTTATGGACATGTGAGTAGAATGCTAAATTCCTGTTAGGCATAGCACCTGCATACCACCTTATCAGTTTCATGCACATGATCAAGTCCATATAATATGTCTAGGTTATTCTCATAAAAGCGGCCTAATCGCTGAATAAGTGCACCATGACGATCATCACAAAATCGAACAGATTTGAAGGCCCGAAACTCGAAAGACTGGTCTCAACAACACCTTGAATACCCGGTCGGGATATGAAGGGAGGTGAGAATGGAGGCGAATTAAATATGAGTCATGAGCAGTTCCTGATTGTGTCACATGACCAGAGCAATTAGACATGGCGGACAATCAGACTGACAGAGGAAACCTCAAAGTCTGAGAAAAGGCTGATGGACAAATCACGTCCCAATATCCGAGAGAGATATGATAGGTGGGCAGGCTGACCCATCGGTATCTGGTAAGAAGGCAAAGCGTGACTGGACACCTGGTCTTGTCAGGGAAAAGACGGAAATGGGGTGACATGACATAATCATGGGGACCTCCGTGTGGAGCTTGTATTAATTGTCATTATGGACAACACAGTGAGGCGAGTTCTCACCCCGCCGGCTAAGTGCTGATGCTTCTAACGATGTGCAATTGCGAGTGGTACACTATTGAAGTCTCACGCCAGGGTCCAACCCCTGAGCAAGGTCGCATGCACTTAAGCGTCCCCCATAAGTCACCACAAGTCAGCGTTATCATATCTGTGAGAAGCACAGGAGCGGATCCTACTAGGGCAGTGCCCGCAATGGCTGCAGCAGGTTCAGTGGTAGGCTAGTACAAATAACGGAGGTAATATTGTACAAAACAATAAGTCGAATGATTGCGACTTGTCTGCGACAAGTAACAATGTGGTAGCCATGGCAAGAAAAGGTTATGAAAAACCGGTATGTGCCGCGATAGAATGAACCTGGATTGACTGAGCCAGGACAGCGGTAGCTGCTGCATAACTTCCATTGCTGCTCTTCTCTGCTGAAGATTGTGGAAGCCGCGACTACAAATACGGGAGGCATGACCACTAACAGACTCAAAGCCTGCAGCGCAGACTGTACCGAGATGGCAGAACAAAGTCGCCACACATTTTTCTTGATATGGGGGCCCCATCCAGTCCTTCAATTGTGGAACAGGCATACTTCTCTGCTGAGGCTGAGGAGGCCGCGACCAATAAGGAAGAGGCATGTCCAGTAACCAACTCCATATTGATGGAGAAAGCAGGAGAAGGTGCCACGTTTTCTCGTCCATCTTTTGCTGTTAGTATTGTGCTGGTAATGCATGCAAAATGGTGCGCAATTGTTATTCTAAGATCGAAGGACTGATACATCCAAAATTACCTCTTGGAAGGCACTCTCGGATGGGCATGGCGAACTCGGACAAGCATCAAACGCTGCCGAATCCAGGGGATGTAGTGACAGCATGTCCTCGTCTCCGTACAGCACCGTCTGTCCAGGAGATGGAGAAAAGGGGCAAGTATCCGGACTAGGTCACCTGGTTTGACGAGGCACAAATTCCGGAGCCTCGGAAAGGAAACTATAAGTCTGTAAGTTCTGGCCTAGGAGCCGGGAAAAAAGGCCAGGAACCGTACAAATCAAGGCTACACTGGTGGATGAAAGAACACAGGTGAATAAGAGGGAAATATGCCCGCCCCAAACCGGGAGGGACGGATGCCGGAAAAGACTTGACGAATGGAGGACACGTCGGAACCCGTGCGGTGAAATCCCCTGGAATGGAAGCAGTGGCAGGTGGCACATTGAACTGCCAGGCAGGCAATGTGTCGATAGCACTGGGGCTTGCGAGCTTTACGGACCACCGAAGTTGTGGTAGCTATGGCAAGTGGCCGGCTTGTGCAGCGATGGAAGGAACCCGGATGCACCAGAGGCAGGACCAGCGGTAGCTGCGATTGAACGACCATCGCTGCCCTTCTCTGCAGAGGCTGAGGAGGTTGCGACCCAGAGGGAGGAGGCATGTCCAGTAACCGACTCTAACTCCATGTTGATGGAGGAAGCAGGAGAAGGTGCCACGTCAGTAGAGGTGCCACGATTATTGATTGTGATAATCGCCAATCGGTCGTCAATAAGAGATTATAATCGATTAATCATACCTAATAGCAATAACAGTGGAAGTATTCCATAATATGGCCTATTGGCTGGGTGTTGGTTAAAAAACTCGGCTGAGATAATTTTGTATGTGAATAATGTGCACCATAAACCACCGGTAATGACTAATGAGCACAATGTTTTACAATGACCCAAAGAGTAACCATTTCATATCAAATGAACTGCCCACGGTTTGCAACAGACATTAGTAGTACTCATGTTGTCGGAATATCTTTGATGCACGATCAAAGGTCGTTAACCCGTCGGTTGCAGATTAAACTGTAAAACAAACAGGGTATCCAATTATACCCCGCACTTTCCGACGTCCGAAATAAATAACTCAGATTAATCGACGCCGAAATTGGTAATCGATTATCGGCTGTATAAACGGTTCATCGAATATACAATCAATCGTGGCACCCCTACCCTTCAGAGGGAAAAAACATTACAAAGTTTTCATCGTAAAAGCATTAAGTCTTATGTTCAATGTAGAGAGAAGAGGCAAGCCACACATTGGCTAGTTGATCTGGCATTCGGGAGTAAAAATATTGTAAAACATTCTTTCCAATTCGTTGTAATAGGAATTTTCAGTGACCAAACTCCAAACTGGAGCATAGTGTAGAAGCCAACTCCATATTGCACCCAAAGCAGGGTTAAAAAATCCCGACGAGAACCCGAATTACTCGATTGAGCATGAAGGCATTGAAGCTCCAACAAGAAAAGGCATCGTTTTTTTATGCAAAAAACGACATTTGTTCTGACTGATTCTCGTAAACAAAACAAAATTGGTTTATTTGTTATTGAAATTATCCATCCACGGAGCACTGTCATTGACAAGACAGTATTGTAGAATAAAGGATTGTTGATCAATTGTGAAGATGTAATTCCGAAAAATGGAAACACGTATTATTGCACGAAATTAGGAAACGGCGCGTTGTCATTTGCAATATCGTAAAGATAACGTCCATGAAAAGTGAACAGATGAAAATTGCGACTTACCTAGCGAAGTAGAAGAAATTAAAAAGACCGTAGACTTATGTGTCATCGCTTTTATAGCGAAAGGACTGTCACATGATCGGTCGGAAGTTGAACTTAATCAGGTTTGACCGTGCGCGCACTGTAGGTACTTCGTACCGATTTTTTAAAACTTCTTCTAGAATCTTGCAAGCAAGAAATATATAACCATTAGTTCATTCAGTGTCCAAGATATCTTTGACGGAGATATGAATTTCCACGAGTGGCTCTGCATGGCATCACGAATGAGATAATTACCATATCCAACCAACAAGTGTAGATGTTCTGTTTATTATATGCTCCACTCAGTTGGCCCATGGCTAAACTCAAAAGAAGAGTAAAAAGTGCAAATGTGAATACCCAAGCACAGCCATGGTAATGAGCTTGTGCATATAAAAATAGTTCCAGTTTTCAGACAGATTGGTTGAGGGATAAAGGGGCTAACATCATAGTATGTTTAACAAACTAATTTAATTGATCACATAAAACATTTTTTTCAACCAGAACACTCAGTGGTAAGTAAGATTAATATTATCCATCATGACCTGGGGTGTGGGATGGAAAAATCTCACCCAAGGAGCCAGATATTTGGGCCGGACACGAGGCTTGTCGAGTGTCCGGCCCAAATATGATATTTTTAAAAATATAATATATATTTCCTTAAAGAAAGCCTGAACACTGAACTATATGGATAGATGTCCTGCGTTTGTAAAACCATAGTAGAAAAGGGGTTAACTTTTTTGTGGTCGTCTACGGTACCTCGCGGTCTTTAGTGGCTTGCTCGTATTAGTCACGCATGCGCAGTCCCAATATAACTGACTGAATACGCCAGTTTATTTTCAACTCAATCAGGAGATTGGCGAGTTGCGGGGTTGGGAATGGCACCGCCATGGGAGGACCCTATGATAGTTCAGTGTTCAGGCTTTCTTTAAGGAAATATATATTATATTTTTAAAAATATCATATTTCCGCTAAAGGAAGCCGTTCACACTGAACTATATGGATTAGAATGCAAGCCCAGGAGGAGGCACGAGCAATAAAGTTAATAGCCAAATTTTGGAGGGAATGCACTCTTCTAAAACAGATTGTACCTAAATATGAACTCTTTAATGAATCTGTTATGATTAGGTACGTGAAATAACTCATATAATTAGAGTGCTATATTGCCCAAACATGTACCTCCCCCCCTTGTTTTTGGAAGCAACATCCCAGGTGGTGCCATTCAATTCGGAATTGCGAGCGAACCGAGCAATTCTCTGTTCTTCATCCGTCAGTTCTAAGAATCCAGCCGATTTGAGATTCGAGGAGACTAACTCCCTCTCCGCCTTAGCGACATAACGACCTGCACTGGAGGAGGCCCACTCCAAAGATGGCAAGACAACCAACATTAAGAGTTTAACTAACTGCTGTTCACCAATGCAAACGGCAGATAACCTGATGCCCAATCTATGGCACAGGTATCAAATGGAGAGCCCATTAGCCCAAATGGGTTATACAACTATAAGCGAGTCAAGCCATCGGATCAGAGGGAGCCCCCCACCATCGCATGCTGCAGGTGGTCATGCCCAAGCTAATATCCTGGCCAAGCTGGAGGGTGGGGAGAGGTCATTTTTCTCCGATCCCTTCACGGAGGAGTGGCAGGCAAGGCCGTGTCGTTAATTCGATCGTGACCAGGGGGACTCGGCGCTTTACCTCATGGGTACGGCCCCTGCCCTACACTTAAGCTGCCTAAGGCCATCCAGCCGGTGTCGATACGTACGCACTCGATTTTTGGCAGCTTTAGCGCCCAGAACCGCTAGCGTCTGGTGGGGGCCAAATGGCCTGGAGGTCCCAAGTACCCCTGCAGCTCCACCAGACGTATCCCCACGAATTGGTTGAACCGTCGATACGTAACCGGAGGAGCGTGAACTGGTCCTGCCCTTAGAACAGTTATCACACGTTCACATGTCCCTGAGGTACCTATGTATCACAATATACACATTGCGTATATATATATATAAAATGATATAATATATATATCCGGGGGATATACATATTAAGTTTTCCTCATGAGACCATGTCAGAAGGCCCTTCCAAAGCTGCGCCCATCAATCTAATGGGCGGAGCCAGATCACAGCTCCCTGTCATGATCCAACGTATCACTAAATATAGATATACAACCCCACAGAGAACATGTCTCATGTCGCTGAGGTACCTATGTATCACCGTTTCACAAGATATCATTGCAGAAACCCGGTGACACAAATCTTTCGCATATATAGATATATAAAATGATATAATAGATATATCATGGTGATATATAAGTCATCATGAGATCATGTCAGAAGACCCTACTAAAGCTGCGCCCAACAATCCAATGGTCGGAGCCAGAGCAGAGATCCCTGGCACAATCCAATGTATCATTAAAGATATATATATAGCCCCTCAGAGAACATGGCCGAACACCGCAGGTGACCAGAGCATCCGATGAGAAAGCAAACCGCTACTCTCAGGTGCCAAAACAATAGTGTCGGTACGAGTATTAATTTTGGAGAAATTTCCCAACGAGCACCATCCTTTGGAATGGAGACAGACAGCAAAATGTGCAATCACAAGTATTATGTTCAGCCTAAATCCACACACATTACTATTATTAGGCCATCACGACCACTAGGCACCTGAGAGCAGTCCGCGTTCCCAGCGGAATACCCACCGCGATCAGATTCTAAGAAATGAAGGTGCGCCTTCTACAACCGAAATCAGTTCAAATGATGTAAAATGTAGTCAGATGATGAACACAGGTAAATTTTCACGGTCACCATACGGAATATTCAGGTCTGAGCCTCTGCCCCCCCCAAACATGCAGCAGAACGACCTAGGTGTGTGATAGGTCAGTTAGTGTGAAGCATGCAGCAAACTAGGGGAAGACCCGCTCTAAAAATGGCTCCCCTAGGGAGGAACGAATGAAATTATCATCCTCCTAGTAAAGGAAACACATCCCTTTATAATGTTGTTTTATTTTAATTTGAAGAGCCAAGATAGAGAGGAACTCCCCCGACCTAAGTGGTCCCGCTTATGGCATGTTTAAGGAAGAGAGGACAGCATAGACCGAAATGCGCAGTTGGCAGCATGGCTTCAGGCCCTTATGATCGGGCATCTGTGCCATGGGGATGGGCTGCCACTCGAACGGGGTGGTCCCCTGCCTGCGTCTTAGGAAAGGTCGGTAATGCTGGTCAATGAGCTTCCTCGAAAGCTTAGCTGGACAGCGCAAACGTCTTTGCCTGTTTTATTGTCTATGTGCCAGATAATCAAATTGATATGGGCAATAGAAGTATGAAGAGCCATGCTGATGGCCTCTTGTCGGAAAGACTATTGGCAGTGGTCGTGGGACACATGGCAATATAAATGCTTTCCATGTAAATACATGTATGCTTCATTCGTGTGTGAAGCATATTCGCCATATCAACGGTATGAAAGGTCGGGACACGTATATATTTTAAAATTCATTGAGACTCCAACTAGTCCATGAATACCTTCAAAACACCTACCATGCCCTTTATGAACAATGCATGCTGTATTGGATGTACAGCCTGTTCTTGTACCAAGCTCACATTTGATATGGTTACTTGCCATAAATAATGTCTCCCCCCACCTTCCTTGTCTTGGAATACCACTGCTATTATATCGTTATTCATTGGGGAACGTCATCCAGGCACGGTCGCCAGTTATTTCCAGTGGACCAGTTACATGTACCTGGAGGGGTCAAGTCACCACGACTCTAAATACCTGTCAGGCTGGAATCATTCTCATAATTGAATCAAGAAGGGGAAAGGTTGTTCAAACCAAAGTATCTTCAAATATATTTGTAGATAGTGAAACCATGATTAAACAGCGTCAGAGTGACGATAAGCTTCTTGCCTTACTCTAGAGAATGCAAACCGGAGCACCCATGATTTGTAATTTTGTGTCCCAATTAGAGCCATATCCAGAATCGTAGTAACCCAGCCCCCCCCCCCCCCCCCCCCCCCCCCCCCCCCCCCCGCTTCTTTTCGGTAAACCTACGCAGGAAGGAAAGCAATTATGTTTGTATTCCGGAAGGAGACACCATTTAGTCGAGAAACAACCCAGCAATTTTGAAAGGATGGGTTAATTTTGGATACAATTCAGAATAATAACGAAAATCTGGAATTGAGACAATAGTGAAACTGTCATCACGATTAATTTTAGTGTCATGCTTGCAATCATTAAATGCTAGCAGTTCAAAATTTGACAGTGAAGTTGAAGCACTGTACGAGAATCGAATCATGTACTCAACAGAATTCTGACTCCTGTCAGATGTCAATCCCTGTCTGAAATTAATGACACTTAACGAATCTTAGTACGACAACAGTCATTATTTTTCTGATATTGATAAACTGTAGTCTGATAACTTCAAGCGTCGACCAACACATCGAAATCATAGGAGACATGTGTGACAGTATTAAAACATAAAACACAAAGTATTTTGTGAAAGCATGTTGTTTTGATGAGATCTAGTGACTCCAGTAGTGTTCTGTAACATGCACACACCTCGGTGTGTACATGGGTCAGCCATCAAGTTTTTATTGTCCACACCCGATCGCACAGCGTAGTGCACCCACGACAACATACCTGAACAAGTGTTGTAATGGGGAAAGTCGGCATTTGCATTCGGATTTTATTCAGTAATCTCGAATGGGACATGTTATAGCACTTGTCCAATATCAATCTCTGTCGATTTATTAAAGTAATAATGACACTACTGTTTTGACATTGATAAACCCAGATGTAAATTGTAATCAACTTTTAAGTTCAAATGTGACCAACACATCTGTATCAGTTGTATTGAACCATAAAACAACAAAGTATTATAAGAAAGAATGTTGTTCACAA
Organism: Siphonodentalium dalli; assembly: GCA_032622095.1. NCBI lineage: Eukaryota > Metazoa > Mollusca > Scaphopoda > Gadilida > Siphonodentaliidae > Siphonodentalium > Siphonodentalium dalli. Next base: position 107,520,151 of record CP136066.1, read on the forward strand.
CATTATGATAGATAGCGTCAGTAGCGATGGTAATTATTGCTAAATAAATGTCCACACGTAAATAAATTCCCACGAAATTAGGATACTTCCGGTAGCGAATCACGTGGCATTTATATCTGACAAATTATATCATACCTTATAGGTTCTATAATAATTACATAGATGCATTGCTCACAATAATCTATGCGCCTCGTAAGGCCTTGAAATGGCGGCTGATTATGGCGAAATGTCGATTTTCATATTCGAAATATTTATTTTTTTTAAGTCCGCCGCCTTTTCGAAAACCCGGACAATTTGTATGTTTGAAGCGAAACGGTCCGTGAATTCGAAATAATAATTCTAAAAACTAACGCGTAGGCGACCAGTAATTATTGTATCGATAAATTGAATTTGTTGTCTAGTTGTTAAACGACAAATTCGGAAAAATACTCCCTTAGACTTCTCGTTCGGTTCGAAGCAGAAAATAAACTGGCGTATTCAGTCAGTTATATTGGGACTGCGCATGCGTGACTAATACGAGCAAGCCACTAAAGACCGCGAGGTACCGTAGGCGACCACAAAAAAGTTAACCCCTTTTCTACTATGGTTTTACAAACGCAGGACATCTATCCATATAGTTCAGTGTGAACGGCTTCCTTTAGCGGAAATATCTGCCCCCCAAGGATGAGATTTTTCCATGCCCACATCCCAGGTCATGATGGATCATTTTTCTCCCAACCCAAGAGTCTCATTCCAATTTTTTGTTTTATACCAAGCTTTGGCACATTCCAGTAACTTCATAACGGTATATCTGGGGAGAAATCTGATGCGAAATTCGTCATTATCTGGGATGATTTTGGTACATACCAAAGGTATATAATGTAAAAACAAAGCGCATTACCCGTGCACGCATGGTTAATACGTTGAGTGAAATCGACATGGTCTTGTGAAATTGACATGAATACGTCACATCGTTGCACCTGCATAGATTCCGAGAAACGCGCGTATTGATATGAAGTATATACAACTGGACTAATCGTGTCCATATTGGTACCATTAGAAAAGGAAACATGTGTATATATGACAGACAAATGTTAGTTAGACGATTTATTGCAACGATGACAACTGTTCGAATGTGGAACTATTTTGTTCGTCATTTGTGAAGCGGCTATTGTTTACCTGTTACGAAATGTGCAAGTGGTGCCAGTTTCGCTTGGGCCCTTCCGTTTGATGGAATATGTTCGCAAATTAGTCATTTATATTGCATATTATGCAACTCTGTGTCTACAAGTGAGGTTATGTTGAAGGTTCTTCGTGATTAACTTGTTGGAGGATTATCTTCATTTGTATTAGCGTCCACGAATTCATCCGTATTTATTTACTTGAAACGTGAAGCGTAACTGGTTGGTCGCCATTGTTTTAGTTGACACAAAACATGATGACGGATTGTTAAATTAGTTCCGGCTCTTAATTAAATAGGTAAAGCAGTCACGTAGGTAGGGTGAGACAGCTGGTCACGTGTTGGGTGAGACAGGGAAATCTCACCCAGCTATCCCACAAGGGCTTCCTGTGCTAAAGTGTGTAGGGGGTGGGAGAAATCTATATCTCACTAGATGGATAACAGTTTTTATCTGTTAAAAAATACTACTATTTGAAAGCTTAGCATATAAAAAAGTGCAATAGCTGTCTCCCACAAAAGTACAAATGATGCCAAACCCTGTAATATATCTTACCCTACTGGAAATCGGACTAATCCAGATTTTGTTTAACTCATTCATCGTGCTGTCATGTGCAATGATTTAAAAGTGTGAAGCGTGATCATGTCTACCCACTATTAGCCACATTCATGAATCACTATGATACATAAAGGGTTAGATTAAAATGGAATTTCATGAGACTAGAGAAGATGTCTAATTAATAATCAATTATATTTGACTTAAAGGCATATTCCGGTTATTTTTAAGTGGCATAAAATATGCCAAATTTTAACTTTCACTACTGTCAATATAGATAACTTATTTTAGCTCCAAAAAATTTCCGATAAGAGTGTTGTGTTGTTAATTGTTGAATCACCATGAAGTTCCTCTGGACTGGACTATCTGTTGCATTATTTAATGTGAAAGTCACTCTAAAGTAAAAGTGACCATAAAATTTGTCAAACTTTGTGCCATTTGAAAATAACAAGACTATGCCTTTAAGTATGATCTTCACTTTCATAGGGTGATTTATTTTGGTAGATTTGACCAAATGCTCCATAATTTGACAATAATATCGTAATTAAAGATGCCCAAATTGAATCAAGAATCCCTGTGTCATCCCAGTTACAACAGTAACAGTATCTTCAAAAGCTGCTTTAATGATTGAAATTGGTAGTTACCCATAATTACTTTGCACTTTGGCAGTTATCTATTATATAAAATTTCATAATTCCTGTATTAATACTCAAAATTATTTTTTCCTTAGAAATACCTCCATTGACAATATTTGTATAGTTGAATCACGAGCGACATAGAGCATGTATCTAATCTGGTTGCTGCATCTTCATTGAATCATGTGGCTCTAATTTAGAGGATCGGCCCGATTCGCATGTGCTGCACACCATGTGGAAGTGCTTTATGATAAACAAAATAAACTAACCTTTTTAAGCCAGACTTCAATACAGAGTACATGGAAGGAATGGTGGCATGGCAGACGACACAATGATTCCCCAATAATAAACAAGCACAAACATATTGGGCAGGATAACTCCTCATCTGTAAATAATAAAAAATAATAAACCCAAACCTATCGTAAGGATTGGTAGCCATTTTTGTTTGAATTCAAATTCTGACAAATTCTTCATTAAAGGCCCACTTAATTTTCGAGTCACCGATTATTTTTTTAGTAGTGACTTGATATATACATTTTTAATAACAATCAAGACATAAAATATGATTAAAATACTATAATTCATCACAATTTGAAACATATCTGTGTCTCAGAAGATGCCCATAGATAAAAGAAAAAAGTTGAAATCAGAAAGATTACCCCCGTTTTGGCTCCCAGAATGCAACAGTATTTAAATTAAAGATGTATTTTTAATGGAAAGGGAAAAACTCAATCTTTAAGATATAAAATTATTCCCTCTCCTTTGAAAATAATACACTTTTTACTACAATATAGATGACAAAAACACAACACAATTTCTTATTTTAATGTCACAGATTAACAATTAGTCCGGCAGCCAAACCGCATTTTTGGATGATGTGTGTTTACGTGTATACGTACATTTTCTTTCCCAGTTCACGAAAATAATTTGAGAAAAAAATTATTTCCTAGTGATAGAGGTTCCTGCTGACAGGTCTTTCTGACTCAAATTTAATATTTTATATGCCTAAATCAACAGAGACATTTCAGGGAAGACAGTCCTTGAAATCGCCATTCTTCTTCTATGGCATTGCTTTAGAATTGCAAAACAAATTTAAATTTTCCTATGGTTTTGTCTACAGCATTCTTTTGCTGTAGCTAATTTCGCAGGCTGGGAAGAGATACACAATTTTTAAGCCTTTCATGATGCGATCTGCGCTGGTGCAGCATTAAATATCCTGTGCTAGTACATTCTCTTATATATGTGAATCTCCCATAGGGAGCCTCACATATGTAAGAAAATGCACTGGCTTACAAGGTCAATGTAAATATTGTCAAGCCAATGTATTCTCTTATATATCCCTCGAATATATAACAAAATGCATTGGCACAGGGTTTTCACAAAATTTCAGGAAGCTCCAGTCATTGAAGGGTTAAGTGTGCCTTACCAGGCATGCCTACTAAACTCACCTATATGGTATTGGTTAACCAAAGTGGTTGGAATGTTCTCAATAATCTCCTGTGTAGCTGGGGGTGGGGCTTGATCATTCAGCAGATCGGGATGAATAGCTAGCATGTGGGTGATGACATTCTACAAAAACACACAATACAAGATTATTATAATCACAATGCACAACACCCACATAACTTGTTTCACATCAGCAGTGGTCACAAATAATATGGAGATATTGTTTCATCTCTTGCTGTAGACATAAGAAATCTGTATGTGGCAACTATTGCATGGACTTAATATGGAAACGGAACACAGCTGTCTTGCTAGTACTATTGGGTGATATCTTCCCATGACAAATATAGAGTGTTATAGTGAGTTCAAAATTCTCAAATTTAAATACTGTATATACCCACCAGTAACCATGGGGGGCCGTGAATTTTTTTACTCAAAAACTTGGGACTGGCCTTACCTTTGAGGACCCCCACATGCAAAATCTCAGTTTGCATTCATAGTGCTAATCTAATGTCTTGTTTGATATGAATGACACAAAGATCATCTTATATATTGTAATACAGAATTTTGTGAAACACAATGGTGCAGGTAGTATTAATGAGTTTGCACTGGAAATTAGCTGGAGTTATGCTATATTTCTTTGATGTTTATTTGGATACTGTATGTGCATGAAATTTTGTCATCTTGATTCTAAATTAACCTGACAACAATGTATACTTGCCCTCTAAGTTCCAAAAATTGGGGCAGGCTTATCTTCGATGACAACCCCATATGATTTTTTTTTTGGAACAAAAACATAGACTGGGTGTATCCTCATGGATGGGCTTACTGACGGGTGTATACAGTAATAATACAGGGCGATATAATAATCATTGTGGAAAATTTCAGAGAACTAAAGATAAAACATGGCAAAATGGCAACACAAGATTAAATTTTTGAAGTGTCTATGGTAGTCATATTTTGGAATTGTTTATTATCAACTGAGTGGAGTTATTGATATAATACCAGTGCACAAGAGTTAAAGAGACCGAAGATTGAGCAAGTTGAAATATTTTACAATTTTTTTTAAATGTTCAGGTCAAAATAAGAATAAGCAAATTTCACAATTTTTTTTAGGTACTCAAGAGTGGACATGAAAGAGGCTGAAGGACTATTAGCCCTAAGGAAATTTCACCCAAGATATTGCCTTGCCTTATACATGAAGCTCTTAGGGAGGGAGTGTGATTCATGATATATAATATTTTATCTCACGTGACTATCTAAGCCTAAAAACCACCCTTGTGATTGGTTGCTTGACAGTCACTATTTCTGATTGTTCTGTCCCCAACACATTAATCTGCATCCTAATTTTAGCACACCCATTATCGCTGGGGAAATCCAAATTGTTTTTTTTGTTTTGTTAGCATGCTATTCCAGGGAAATAATTTGAAAGTCATTTCCACCACGCTGGAAAACTTGAAAAAAAAATTTGTCCAAAATGTCTAAGAGTACAACAAATGATTGTAAGCAAATTGTTCATGTTATTTATGATGGTTTCTCCATATCGATGTGAGGATTTATCCTGTTCACTCTTTGCTCATCAGAACATCGCTTCGATATTTTTGTCAATTCCCTAAATTTCAACAACTACATACTAAATTTTCAAACTGAATCTTCAGTTTGTTTTCAGTAGAAAAAGTATATTAATTGTTCACTTGTTCACATGATCTGATTGTGAATTGTTTGTCATTATGGGATTTGGGACAATATGAATAACGTTCGATATAATATAATAAATATTGCATGGCTTATTATTGTCTATGCCAAAATAGTGGCCTTCGGGCGAGGAATAGACACCTCACCTTGGGGACTATACCTTCCCTAGGACCACTATTTTGGCACAGTCAATTCCAAGGAGTGCAATATTTATATAATGTTGTATTCTGATTGTTCAATAGCAATTGAACCATATCATAAAAAGCATATTATTACAGCCATTGAATAACCAACCTGAAACATTTGTTCCAACATATCTCTCCTGGCGTCTTGTCTCATGAGCAGGAATTCTAGAGGACTCAACTCATCAACACTGATGCTGTACAGGCCATCTTCGCTTGGATTAATATTTTCTTCATTCACTCTATAAGCCTCATCTCGAAATTCAGTACCACTGAAAAAAAAAAATTAACAGGGGTTGTAGATAGGCTTCTTGGATTCTATTGGGAGGGACAAGTCATTAAGTTGTGATAAGTTCATTTCGGACTGTGATATAAAAACATTTACAACGTGGTATAACAGGAAGAAAAAGAGATGCATGACTGTTTCTTCAGGCTAACGCTTTCTATACTAAATGGATTCTCCCGTCAGTTATAAAGTACACATTGGAATGGTCTATTATTCATTTGGAGGGATGATCAGGTAATAAAAGCAGACCACAGATAGAGGAAAAGCTAATACAAGAGAAGAAGGATTCATATTCTTTGGTGGGAAATGTTCAGATAAAAAGTACAACAAACAACCTACATGTATGGTTGTTTGTTGAACTTATTATCTTAACATTTCCTAAGAGAACTAACTACTCATCAATGAGTATTTAGTATAGAAATGTTTTATATAATTGATTGACATTTTAAACCATTTGTCACTGAGAGCTTTCCGATGAATGGCAACAAGCCATATTTCTGACTAAATCCTGAAAAATTACCCATAATTCTGCTGTGGTTAAGGAGTCGATTATTTAGGGCATTACTTTAGTTGCATACTGTGAATGGCTTTGATGTCATTGGCATCATTTTTTTGTGATTTTTCACAAAGGGCTATTTCGTGGGGAGGTTAATTTGTGGATTATTTTTTATTTGTCAATCTCAATAGATCTGACAATACCAGTTTAATTAGTACTGTAATTGTTTAGAACTTGACCTCCATGCAGACTGACACCAACAAGGCATCATTCATTCAGTGTTACCAGCTATATTTCACATGCTGACTAGATAGTTATAACATGATTTTTTTTTATATAAGCTGCGCATCCAATTCATTCAGCTCTGTTTACCAAAAATATTATAAAAGGGACCAGATGACATAGGGTATATTCATTGATTATGTTTCATCTCACATTCAATATTCTGTAACAATCATTTTATGACATGCAGAAAAGAGACATAACGCCCGATCTTTGAGCTATTCTCATATACTGGCATTACGTTTGACAATATAGTGCTCAATATTTTCTAGGCTCTTAAAGGGGGACTGTACACTAAATCCGGCCATTTATGGGACCATTTCATTTTATACTCAATTATAATTACATGTACCATTTTGTTGCATCGTTCATAGAGCACACAAGTGTATTTTGCACTAATCCATGGCTCAAAGTCATTCATTTGTTGCATATACTCTGTTGAGTATAAAAGCAGATGGTCCCATAAATTTAGTGTACAGTACACCTTCACAGGTCCCCTGGTGCGACAACACTACTATGAGTATATACCTAAATACAAGGTGTATATCTATCGGACCTATATTGAGCATAGACTCACTTGCGATTAAAATCCCCTGTGAATGAGGTAATTCCACATACCCAGTTCTTTAGACCATATTAGCACCTTTAATTTATTGCATCTCCTGCATTGATACATGTAAGATCACCAAAGATATATATGAATATGTGCACGCTTTCGAAACCGGACAAACCCTTGAACAGATTCCTGTCAAATATAGCTCAATATAGGTCTGACAGATATAAACCTTATATATATATATACTCATGGTAGTGTTGTCGCACCAGGGAACCTGTGTACCCCCTTTAAAGAATAATAGACCCCCATGAATTAACAGTATTTTATAATACTGGTACCTAATATCAACATCTCCGATCGGTGACAGACTAACAGCTCCTGCACTGAATGATGTGTGTATGTTAACTTCTTCTGCATGCTGCTGCAGATTGTTGGATGGTAACCTGCTTGACAGAGAGAGCTGACAATGTTCACAGTCACATTCAAACTCATCATCAGCGTCTGCATCAGATCCATCAAGGTTAAGGATTAGTTCAGGAACAGCTATGTCTGACACCTAAAAAGAGAGAATATAGGTTCCAGTTAAAGGTACTCAATCCGATTCGATGGTCCCCATATCATCAGATTCCAACAACAACATTTTTTCAAATACCGCTTCAGTATCAGAATTGATTAATTGCCCAAAAATAATGCCTACCACAGTCAACTATATTGTATACATGTTTTTTATCAACATTTTGTTTAACGAAATCTGGCTGGATTGTCAAATATCTAACGCCACTTGATTTTAGAGTTATCCATCTTGATCCAAAATTTGGTCCGAAACCATCGACTTGACGAATATTTGTCAGGTCACCAAAAATTACATATCGTGGGAAATAATAAATGTAAAAAATCGATATCTAATCACTCTGAGCTTTGATGGGTGGGTTCTTCAACTTGAAAAAATGCATCCAAATGACAGTGACGGTACCTTGGAAGATAATGTAACTTTAAGCAATTTATTTAAAAGAGAGAGGTGCCTCTTAAAATCTTTGGTGATTACATATTGGTAGAATTTGCATGGTTTTACTGCCCATCTACCATAGTTCCAAATCAAGTGAAACATCATATAATAGCCTGAGGAAGTCTTGAAATTTGATTTCTGTTCCTAGAGACCCTATATATTGGTGGGCATACCTGCTCCAATAATAGTCTGCGCTTAGATGAAAAATATAGGTAATATTTCATCTGATTCCTTCTCCATACACAAATATTACTCCATTGAAACGTTCCATCCAATCAAATTAGTGCGAAAAAGGAACATGTGGCAATGAGAATAGAGTATTAGGGATTCCTTGAAATTCCCGTTTAGATTGTCAATTGTCCCGCCTTCGTCTTGAAATGGAATTAAAAATATCTCCCCCTATCACAGTACACTTTCAAAGCAAATTACATCAGAGAAAGATATCGACACTATCACAAAATTATTCCCCCCCATGACAGCTGTGTGCTGCCTTTGATAGTTGTTTTCACAAAGATATCACAGGTGCCGACTCAGAGTGGTGACTACTCTGAGTAATGTTATGACCACACGAGGAGCACTTGCGCAAAAAGTAGTTTAGTGTCAATCATTTCTACTTTCATCGCATGCAACATCACCGCATGACGTGTAGTTATTAATAGCTTGGGGATGCAAATTTGCCTTGGTAATGATTTCATATGGGGAAGTAATTAGATTATCGAACGTATATTCTAATCGGCTTGAGGGACACAGGCGGCTCCAAAAACTTCCCTCACCTAAGAATGGCCATAAACTCTTCCTTGTTTGGTTGAAGCCCTGCAAAGCTTATTCAATTCCATGTGGCCAAACCTGTGTTGGTAGGTGATCGGGTACATGACAAATGTATCATACATAATATAGATTTTTATTTCAATTATAAATACATATATACAAATGTTTTTGATTAAAATTGGGTTTAAAAAGTTCATTGTAGTTCCGATGATTCTACCCAGAGAAATAAAACTCCAATTATCTACTATTATACTGGCAAAGAACATACACAGATAGCAGAAATTGTGTGAATAATGTCAATATACAGTAATGTCCTAAATAATCGACTCCTTAACCACAGCAGAATTATGGGTAATTTTTCAGGATTTAGTCACAAATATGGCTTGTTGCCATTCATCGGAAAGCTCTTACTGTGAGCTTTCAGATGAATGGCAACAAGCCATATTTCCGACTAAATCCTGAAAAGTTACCCATAATTCTGCTGTGGTTAAGGAGTCGATTATTTAGGGCATTACTGTATATATATATATCCATGTTCTTCTTATCGATGTGAAGGACTTATGTCCCTTTAGAGCTTTACAAGCAGAACCAATCACTTAAATAATCTCTTATACTCACTTCGGATAATGGACTTGTGACATCATTTCCACCACCAGAAGCCTGCTGCTCATTTGATGTACAGCTCTCTTCTGGAGCGACCATCTTCTGAGATTTCGGAAGACAAGACTTGAATTTGTCGGGCAAATAGGGTAAGGCATAATGAAGGCCCGAGATTAAACTTCTGTTGAGACTAGATTCGTTATCGTCAGTCGACTGGGATATCACAGTGTCCTCATTGGTGAAGTCTGGAAACATGTCATCCTCAAAGTAATCATAACCATCGGAACTGAGAGATAATGACAAAGTAGTGGAAAATGAATTCGCTTCGACAGGACTGTCATTCTCTGGGGACTTCAGTTTTTTCTGTTTTCTTTGTTCTCCCAGCTCGCAATCTGTTGAAGAGAATTACATAATTAAAAGGTTAAAATGTTCACTTGTCTGAATGTCTGTCTGCAATTGACAGGTGAATTTCTGTGATGATCAGTGTAACATTTTATCTTCCCTCCCTGCACATCTCCTGGGGGAAGATAATCTAGGCTATCTCCCCCCACACACACTGATCATCCCCCCCGCCTGAATTTTTATTACGTTAACATGGAGTGGCCCAGTTGGTCTCATTTTATCATTCAATATGACTATGAACAAGACAGTCAATGACTGTGGGTCGCTCACCAGACTTTAAAGACTGAGAAGACCGGGATTCTGAAGACTACAAGAGTCAGTACTTGACAAAATCACTTAAGACAAGTAGTTCTAAACATGGACATAGCTGGAGGTTCTCAGATGAGCAGGGCTCTTCACCTTGAAATTTCTAATTGCACACCACTGACAAATCTCCAACCACTTACCTTTTAAAGAAGACAACCATACCACAGTACTAAGTTCACAAAAATCCTTTGTACATCCATCTTAGGTTGAATTTTACGACTGGTACCAGTACTTCAAGTTCTCAAACGTTTGAAAATTACCAACCTGACACCCCCAAAAATGTTAAATTTGTGGCCAATTCGGTCCAAAAGTTTAACCTGAAGTAGGAACATATGGACTGATGGTTTAAAAACATACATGTTGGAAAATCTAACCAAACTATGAGAACAATTCTAACCTATTTTTGGTGTGAACATCTAATCTACATCTAATGTAGTATCAGGCATGAAATTTTCAACTGTTTATAAATTTTGATCAAAGTACTCTCAGGTGCCTAATAATAGTGTCAGCACGGTTATTAATTTTGGAGAATATTTCCCATGATCACTATTATTTGGCATTGAGACATAGAGTGAAATTGCCATCACTATTATTATTTTCAGCATAAATCACCATCCATCACTATTATTAGGCCATCACGATTATTAGGCACCTGAGAGTAGGGGGTCAAATCTCCACCCCTCTACACTCCCTCCCCATTGCCTCAAACATTGTCCCCACCCAGGTTGCCTAGAAATCAATATTATTATACCAGTACCAAACAGCATAGAGGAGAGTTAAGTTATTCTGCAAGGTGGACTAGCATCACCGAATTCACCCTCTGGGGACCTCATTTCCTAAAAATGACCCCATTTGAACAAATCTGAACCCCGGTCACTATAGGCCCCTCCATACCAAATATGAAAGTGTCAATTGACACTGTAGCTCAACTTTGTAAAGAAGGTAATTTTTTTGTGATGAGCAATGAATAGAGAGATTAAAAAGGAGTGTAAATGAAAGTGTCAATGACACTGTAGCTCAACTTGGAAAGGGAATAATTTAATGTGTTACTGTCGATGGAGTGATTAGGAATGTGGAAAGTTGAATGTCTAATACTAGTTTATCAACATGAAAAGATATATATGTATATACATGTATATAAAAATTAAATCTAAGATGGTTGCTGGCGGCTATGTTTTCCAACAATTCAAAAACATTTGATAGCTTTAGTCATGCAAAGAGTAGAATCCAAAATGGCCACTGGCAGCCATGTTTTAATGCCGAATAACCCCAAAATGACTCGTTCCCATCTACATGTCAATTTCAACAGCCATGACAAATTTTATGATGATCAAACTAAAGGTACGACCTGTAGCCCGTGCTAAAGGATTTAGTCATACAAAGAGTAAAATAAAAATTACTCGTTCCCATCTACAAGTCAATATTAACACCCACGACAAATGTCATGCTGATCAGATGAACAGTACGACCTGTAGCCCGTGCTAAAGGATTTAGTCATACAAAGAGTAAAATCCAAGATGGCTGCTGGCGGCCATGTTTTTTGGCCGAATGGCCCCAAAATGACTCGTTCCCATTTAGATGTCATTGTTAACATCCATGACAAATTTCATGATGATCTGACCAAAGGTACGACCTGTAGCCCGTGCTAAAGGATTTAGTTATGCAAAGAGTAAAATCTAAGATGGCCACCAGCGGCCATGTTTTTTGGCCGAATGACCCCAAAATTAATCGTTCCCATCTACATGTCAATATTAACATCCATGACAAATTAAATGACGATCAGACGAACAGTATGACCTGTAGCCCGTGCTAATGAATTGAATTTTGAAATCAAAGATGGCCACTGGCGGCCATGTTTTTCGGCCGAATGACCCCAAAATGACTCGTTCCCATCTACATGTCATTGTTAACATCCATGAGAAATTTTATGATGATCAGACTAAAGGTATGACCTGTAGCCCATGGTAAAGGATTTAGTCATACAAAGAGTAAAATCCAAGATGGCTGCTGCAGCAATGTTTTTTGGCTGAATGACCCCAAAATTAATTGTTCCCATATACATGTCAATATTAACATCCACGCCAAATTTCATGATGATCAGACTAAAGGTACGACCTGTAGCCCGTGCTAAAGAATTTAGTCATACAAAGAGTAAAATCCAAGATGGCTGCTGGCGGCCATGTTTTTTGGCCGAATGACCCCAAAATGACTCGTTCTCATCTACATGTCATTATTAACATTCATGACAAATTTTATGATGATCAGACTAAAGGTACCACCTGTAGCCCGTGCTAAAGGATTTAGTCATACAAAGAGTAAAATCCAAGATGGCTGCTGGTGGCCATGTTTTTTGGCCGAATGACCCCAAAATGACTCGTTCCCATCTAAATGTCAATTTCAACAGCCATGACAAATTTTATGATGATCAAACTAAAGGTACGACCTGTAGCCCGTGCTAAAGGATTTAGTCATACAAAGAGTAAAATAAAAATTACTCGTTCCCATCTACAAGTCAATATTAACACCCACGACAAATGTCATGCTGATCAGATGAACAGTACGACCTGTAGCCCGTGCTAAAGGATTTAGTCATACAAAGAGTAAAATCCAAGATGGCTGCTGGCGGCCATGTTTTTTGGCCGAATGGCCCCAAAATGACTCGTTCCCATTTAGATGTCATTGTTAACATCCATGACAAATTTCATGATGATCTGACCAAAGGTACGACCTGTAGCCCGTGCTAAAGGATTTAGTTATGCAAAGAGTAAAATCTAAGATGGCCACCAGCGGCCATGTTTTTTGGCCGAATGACCCCAAAATTAATCGTTCCCATCTACATGTCAATATTAACATCCATGACAAATTAAATGACGATCAGACGAACAGTATGACCTGTAGCCCGTGCTAATGAATTGAATTTTGAAATCAAAGATGGCCACTGGCGGCCATGTTTTTCGGCCGAATGACCCCAAAATGACTCGTTCCCATCTACATGTCATTGTTAACATCCATGAGAAATTTTATGATGATCAGACTAAAGGTATGACCTGTAGCCCATGGTAAAGGATTTAGTCATACAAAGAGTAAAATCCAAGATGGCTGCTGCAGCAATGTTTTTTGGCTGAATGACCCCAAAATTAATTGTTCCCATATACATGTCAATATTAACATCCACGCCAAATTTCATGATGATCAGACTAAAGGTACGACCTGTAGCCCGTGCTAAAGAATTTAGTCATACAAAGAGTAAAATCCAAGATGGCTGCTGGCGGCCATGTTTTTTGGCCGAATGACCCCAAAATGACTCGTTCTCATCTACATGTCATTATTAACAATCATGACAAATTTTATGATGATCAGACTAAAGGTACCACCTGTAGCCCGTGCTAAAGGATTTAGTCATACAAAGAGTAAAATCCAAGATGGCTGCTGGTGGCCATGTTTTTTGGCCGAATGACCCCAAAATGACTCGTTCCCATCTAAATGTCATTATTAACATTCATGACAAATTTTATGATGATCAGACTAAAGGTACAACCTGTAGCTCGTGCTAAAGGATTTAGTCATACAAAGAGTAAAATCCAAGATGGCTGCTGGCGACCATGTTTTTTGGCAGAATGACCCCAAAATGACTCGTTCCCATCTACATGTCAATATTATCATCCATGACAAATTTCATGATGATCAGACTAAAGGTACGACCTGCAGCCCGTGCTAAAGAATTTAGTCATCCAAGATGGCTGCTGGCGGCCATGTTTTTTGGCCGAATGACCCCAAAATTACTCGTTCCCATCTACATGTCAATATTATCATCCATGACAAATTTCATGATGATCAGACGAACAGTACGACCTATGGCCCGTGCTAATGGATCAAATTTTGAAATCCAAGATGGCCGCTGGTGGCCATGTTTTTTGTCCAAATGACCCCAAAATAACTCGTTCCCATCTACATTCCAATTTCAACAGCCATGACAAATTTTATGATGATCAGACTAAAGGTACGACCTGTAGCCCGTGCTAAAGGATTTAGTCATACAAAGAGTAAAATCCAAGATGGCTGATGGCGGCCATGTTTTTTGGCCGAATGACCCCAAAATGACTCGTTCCCATCTACATGTCATTGTTAACATTCTTGACAAATTTTATGATGATCAGACAAAAAGTAGGACCTGTAGCCCGTGCTAAAGGATTTAGTCATACAAAGAGTAAAATCCAAGATGGCTGCTGGCGACCATGTTTTTTGGCCGAATGACCCCAAAATTACTCATTCCCACCTACATGACATTGTTAATATCCATGACAAATTTTATGATGATCGGACTAAAGGTACGACCTGTAGCCCGTGCTGAAGAATTTAGTCATACAAAGAGTAAAATCAAAGATGCCTGCTGGCGGCCATGTTTTTTGACCGAATGACCCCAAAATGACTCGTTCCCATCTACATGTCATTATTAACATTCATGACAAATTTCATGATGATCAGACTAACAGTACGACCTGTGGCCCGTGCTAATGGATTGAATTTTGAAATCCAAGATGGCCACTGGCGGCCATGTTTTTTGTCCGAATGACCCCAAAATGACTCGTTCCCATCTACATTCCAATTTCAACAACCATGACAAATTTCATGATGATCAGACTAAAGGTACGACCTGTAGCCCGTGCTAAAGGATTTAGTCATACAGAGTAAAATCCAAGATGGCTGCTGGCGGCCATGTTTTTTGCCCGAATGACCCAAAAATGAATCGTTCCCATCTACATGTCATTGTTAACATCCATGACAAATTTTATGATGATCCGACCAAAGGTACGACCTGTAGCCCGTGTCAAAGGATTTAGTCATGCAAAGAGTAAAATCTAAGATGGCTGCCAGCGGCCATGTTTTTTGGCCGAATGACCCCAAAATTACTCGTTCCCATCTACATGTCAATATTAACATCCAAGACAAATTTCATGACGATCAGACGAACAGTACGGCCTGTAGCCCGTGCTAATGGATTGAATTTTGAAATCAAAGATGGCCACTGGCGGCCATGTTTTTTTTCCGAATGACCCCAAAATGAATCATTCAGGTCTAAATGTTGATGTCAACAGCTATTACAAATTTCATAATGATCCGACCAAAGGTACGACCTGTAGCCTGTATTGTTGACGAATCACGCACACACGTACACACGCACACACGGACGACAAAGCCATGGCAATAGCTCAAACTTTACAAAGTAAAGTTAAGCTAATAAGCTAATATAGGCCCAATGGTTCTTAAGAAGAATTTTTTTTAAGAATTACTATGGAGGGAAAGAGTATTGGACCTGGCTTCGCACCTATTTGATCTGATGAACTTATTTGAACAAATCTGATTGTGAGAAACCTAGGGAACATGCACACTGAAATATATAAACACATTCGGTCTTTAAAATGGAGAAGAAAACAATTATTGATAGACGGATGGATAGACATCCCAACAGGCAGACGGATGGAAGCCTAACAGACAGAAGACAAATTCAATCCAATATATACCCCCCAATTTATCTTTGAAAAATCAGGTTATGATTTCATCTGGATAAGAGGTGGTTAAGAAAATAATATGAAACCACCTGAATTTAGTGTGTCTGACATTTGCAGAATGAGGTCCCCAAAAGGTGAATTTAATGACACTATTCCGCAAGGTGGGCAAGCATCACCGAATTCATCCTTACCTAAGTCTGATTAGGCCTCAACGACCAATAAAAACCTAGGAACAGATTGAAGTTCTACAGTTGAAGTTGGTGATAGCACACCCATTGAGCACCTCAATTATGCATTTTATCTTCTGCAAATTAGGAGGACATTGAAACTGAACAGGTGGGAAAAAGTCAAAAAGTAACTAAAACACAATTTCAATTTGATACTTAGGATACTTCCCAGAAGATGAGGCCTAAGCAGAATTAGGTCCCTGGAGGGTGTATTTGGTGATGCTAGCCTGCTGGACGGGGGAGCAACACTAAATTCACCCTCTGGGGACCTCATTCTGCAAATGTCAGACACACTATTTCCAGGCTTGAATAAATCTAAGCCATTCACAGTACCATTGTATGGCAGGGAAAACAATTCCCATCAGCCATCACCTAACTTTGGGAACAGCAGTTGGTTTATAATTTGCTAGCAGTTATGTTTATTCAAGCTTGCCAGATGACATCTATTATTCTAATCTAAATTAATGACCTGTGTCTTTGCAGATATATCTGCTTCTGTGGTGAGAAGAGGTATTAGATGATATGGGAGATGATATGGGTTGGAAGGGATGTTGGTTGAGTGGGGTGGGTCTGGGCCATGTGGGAGGGGGGTGGGTAATGGAATGTTTCCATAATTTCATTGAAGAGAATGTTTCATAACTCTTAGATGTTATAATGGTGTCACTTTTTTCAAATTTTATAACATGTTCAAAAAATATTTTTAATATTTGTTAAATTGAGCAAGGTCGCCCTGAAAATTCCAAATATCTGAATTTCAATTTTTTTTTTTTTTTTTTAGTTATGTCACTGGCTCCGCCCACATTTGACCCAGTGACCTCATTTGAACAAATCTGAACCACAGTCCCCCAAGGACCCTTTGTACCAAATATGAACCCATTCGGCCCAATGAAATTCGAGAAGTCACTGTAAGAATTACTATGGTGGAAATGAGTTATGGTCCTAG
Organism: Siphonodentalium dalli; assembly: GCA_032622095.1. Lineage (NCBI taxonomy): Eukaryota > Metazoa > Mollusca > Scaphopoda > Gadilida > Siphonodentaliidae > Siphonodentalium > Siphonodentalium dalli. The sequence continues at coordinate 107,537,200 of CP136066.1, forward strand.
CTTCGCAACTATTTGACCGGGGTAACCTCATTTGAACAAATCTGAATGTGATTCACCTAGGGAACATCCACACCAAATATGAACTCATTTGGTCTTACGGTTCTGGAGGAGAAGATGATTCTTGACGGATGGACGGACAGACGGATGGACGCTAAGATGTCCGACTCGATGGACGGGCGACGGACGAGGAGTGATGACTATAGCTCCACCGGAGACTTTGTCTCAGGTGAGCTAAAAACTATTGCTTACAGAGGCATTACAGTTCAAAATGTTTTGTGTGTAAAATTGCCCAGTTTATCTCCCCACTCCACCCGTCTGAATTTTGTTTATTTCAACATCAAATGGCCAGTTTGTCCTATTTTATCATTCAATATGACTATGCAACTAAGAAAAACTATCTTTGGTGACAAGGAAGCCTGTATTTTCTGGGAAAGAGGACAATAATTCAAGTTTGGAGAATTTTCATTGAAAATTACCTAGTTTATCTCCCAGCACCCACCCCCCCCCCCCACACCTAAATTTTTCTTATGTTAACATGTAGAAGGCTTATTTATCATTCTCTATGGCTATGTGACTATCTAGAGGGGGGAGATAAACAAGGCAGTTTTTCAAAAAAATAATTCCAAAGAAAAAACATGCTTCCTTGTCACCAATGTATAAATAATTTGATCAGAGAATAAAGTTTAATTATAAACATTATTATTAGTGATAGTTTTTTGTTAATGTAAGAAAAACTCAGGAGGGAGGATAAACTAGGTAAACCGATAAGAGATTTTAAAATGTTCAATAAACTTTCAGAATATCTGTCAAAGAGCCAAGAATGACCACAACAGTCGATGGAACATTATTCAACATACACAATGTACTTTATTGTGATTGTTTGACGGTAACATGATGTGACATTGGTGGCTTGGAGTGAATGTCACACTATATTAACCCTTTCATGATGGGAGCTGCGCTGGTGCAGCACTAAAGATCCTGTACAAGGGCATTCTCTTATATAGAGAGCCAAGCATATATAAGGGAATGCACTAGCTTACAAAGGTTAAGGTAAATACTGTCAGGCCAATTTATTCTCTTATATATGCGAGGCTCAATATGGGAGACACATATATTTATAAGAGAATGCATTGGCACAGGGTTTTCGCCAAATTTCAGGAAGCTCCAGTCATGGAAGGGTTGAGGTCAATTCACCACAATCATAAACTTACTGTTCCTATACTGCTAGTCTGTTCAAGACAATGTCTTTAATGAGTGTATCCTCGAACAACACCTCATTAATATTCAAATTTACGTGAAGAGGAATGTTACAAAGGAAAAAAGGCCCCAAAAGGGACCTACTCCCTCCCCCCCCCAAAAAAATGGACACCCTGGGGTCATCATTTTAAGATAATCCACTGTCCAGAGAGCAATGAATTTTCAAGACGTAGTGCAATCTGGATTGATTCATTGTCTGCTGTGACAAATAACACAGCCTGTAGATGCATCACTATTTTGTATATATTACACACATTTTAAGGTACACAATCTGATTCAATTGTCCCCTTATCATCGGATTACAACAACAACAACATTTCTTCAAAAAATGCCTTAGATATCGGAATCGATTATTGCCGACCTAAGTGTCACAGAAAAATTGCTATAAGTTTGAATTTATTTGTTGTTTTATATATGTTTTCATGCCATTTATTATTCCTTTTCATGAAAATAAACATTACCAAGTCGAAGATATGATGTTTAAAAATTCTTATGCATGAAATAGGAGTTAAGTTGTTTCCAGAGTACATTACATTTGTGACAGTTACGTTACAGACACAGTGTTCCCCGTCGTGTTGCGATAATCGCCAATGGTCTGACATGTTTTTTTATCTTTCTATATTTCGATGTAGTTTTCTGAAATCACGCAAATTGACAATCACAATGCTCATAAAACTTCACAAACCGAACACATTTCGGTGTGACAATTGATCATTGCAACCCTGATTGCAGTATTACTAGTACAAGTTTACTGCCTTTAATAGACAATCTCATCAATCTAGTTGTGCAGTGCATGACCATGCTGTTCCAAAGTTCTGCAGTCCTAGAAAGTTGCTTACTGAACCATAGTTAGTGTTTATTATTATATCAATATAGTGAATCTCTGCAAGGGCAGTGTTTGTTAAATGGTACTCACGCCTGTCTGACAATAAATACCCCGAGAATAATTAATAATTAATAATAAACGCATTACGCATTGATCAGCTGTTCAAAATCTTGATTTACACTAAACAAAATTCTGTGGCCTAAATTTGTTCAATGCAATTTGGTATCGAGAGAATGTTGGTAGGCTCGTCAAGTATTTGCTAGGCCACCATATATTCCAGGTGGTGAAAAATAACAGATTTCATAAATCAAAATCTCAAATCAAATATTTTTTACCCCCGAAGCCAAAGAAATAGTAATTTAGGATGGTTAATTCAGATTGTGTATCTTTAACTCAATGAACTTTTACAGAGATTATAAAATACTATTAGTACTCTCAGGTGCCTAATAATAGTGTCAGCACGATTATTAATTTTGGAGAAAATTCGCAATGATCACTTGTTATTAATATCAGCCTAAATCCCCACCCATCAGTATTTATTAGGCCATCATGATTATTAGGCACCTGGCGCTGTCGAGTAAACATTATGGTCACTTCAAATTCACTTATGATTGAAAGATAGGGTATTGCCCCCAAATGGTTGGCACATTTAAACAATAATACAAACAAAACACATGGCGGGTATCTTCCCCCCCCCCCACCCTGGGTATCTTCCCCCCCCACTCGTACATTTTTTTTTCCCTCACTTATTTTATATTATGGTAAGAAATGCCGAGAACACTATATAATTTTTTATTTTTTTTTTGTTATTTTGAAGTTGAACTTAATCCAATAATAGCATAAATATTTCAAAATATTACCTTATGATTCTATCGTTTAATTTGCTTATATAGTCATGAATGGGCGAGAAATTAACTTTATATGAGCAAAATTTGATTAGAGTAAGAATTCGGGGTGGGGGGGGGGAGATACCCGGACCTGTGTATCTTCCCCCCCACCCAAATTCTTACTCTATCAAATTTTGCTCATATAAATTTCTCGCCATTTCATAACTATATAAAGCACATTAAGCAATAAAATCATACGTTTAATTTTTGTCATATGTACATGTAGCCGCTGGGTGGGTGGGGGGGGATACTCAGGCCTGGATATCCCCCCCCCCCACCCCAAATTCTATTAAATTGTTCTCATATAAAGTTAATTTCTCGCCATTTCATGACAATATAAAGCAAAATAAACAATAAAATCGTAAGGTAATATGTTGACATATTTATGCTATTGGGGTTGTGTGAGGGGTTAAAGGGTTACTGTACGCCACATGTTGTTGTTGGTTTCTATAGTCTCCGTGTTGGAGAATAAGGTAACAATTTTTCCATTATTTGAAAGTCTGTTGAGTACGAAGTCATGTTACGGATGACAAATTTACCGAATGCAAAAATACAAATTGTCGTTGTCGAGTAATTTTTGTAAAGTTTTCAACAAATGAATCAAATAAAAAGTTATATTATATGCATACTAGTCCCATATAATCATTTAAGTTATTGTATCGTCGCTAGTCAGTGAGTGGCTTGAGTGTTCTCCCCGTATCATCATAATATTTTAAGCAATCGTGTGTGCGATCGGTTTAAAAATCCAGTATCCCTCAATTACTATTTTTGATTACGGTATTTCGTAATTTAATTGACGCCATTTTATGGCTCCAGTCATAAATTCAATTTATATCAAATTATTAACTTTTAAATTATTAAATTTTAAGATAGCCTATTAACCTGAGCGTTTACAGAATACATCTTCGACTCAAATTACTTATGTTTCTATATATTATCGATATTAGATCGTTGTTGTCACCGGAAATTTAATGAAAATGGCGTACAGTACCCCTTTAAAGGCACGTGAGGCCTTAGTTGTCGAAAATATTCATATTTGTTCCAATCACCGTAAACAGAAAAACATTAAAACCCATACAGTTTCGTTCATATATACCATGGCCATCGCGTAAACAGCATGTTATCACAAAGACCCTCTATATTTTACCTAAGCAAGAGCCTGATTGTGTTACAGAAGACAGCACAGTGCTACGTGGCTAATCACACACAAATGGCATAAACGCTCTTTATTAGTTCCATATCAGGAATTCAACCCAAAAAGAACGCTCTTTGTGTTTACCATCATAATATAAACAAACACCAGAAAAGTTACTTTTTATGCTTTTGTTTACATAACAATGGTCAAAACAGATGACAATAACATACTGTTTATACGATATTTCTTATTTGTATACGGACAAAGTCTGTCTACATTTTGATGTTCTTTCTGTTTGTGGCGGTTTTGACGGGTGTAAATATTTTCACAGGATACCCAACGCAAAGGCCAACCGTACCTTTAAGTTAAACTTCAAAATAAAAAAAAAATGAATATTTTTTTTAATAGTTTTCTCGGCATTTCTTACCATAATAATATAAAAAAGTGAGGAAAAAAAAATATATGAGTGGGGGGGGGGGGGGGGGGGGGGGGGGGGGGGGGGGGTGGGGGGGGGGGGGGGGGGGGGGGGAAAATACCCAGGGCGGGGGGGAAGATACCCAGGGGGGAGATAAACTGTTACACCGGTACTGTAATTCTGTGACAATATATATTTCACGCGTTTACAATGTCAACACAGATATTGTGAAAAATGTGCTGTATGTGACGCATGCATTGCTTGTGATGACGTCTGCATGGGCTTTCATAAGTTGAGTATATGCAGGGAAATATCCAGGGCTGTTTTGATACATGTTACAGGTATGGGCGCCCAAACTCGAGAAGCCCAAATGCCCGCAAATTCTTAGTGAACAGTATTGAGGCATTCTGAATTTTCCACTTTTTTAAAGGCAATTCAACATGCTATGTAAACAAAAACTTGGCAGTTGCAATAGAGCCTTTGTTTGCAAGCATGTTCAATTTTGAAATCAAAAATATTATGTCATATTTATCATATATGTATCTGAATCTGTGTTGGTTCGGTGTGGAAGCCGTATTATGTTATAAGGGAATATATAGATGATACCCACACTTTTTCAGTGGATATGGGTTATAACTCATGAGTGATGACAAAACATTGAATTTCCACGAGTGGCATTAGCCACGAGTCGAAATTCAAATGTTTTGTCATCACGAATGAAAAAGTGTGGATACTCGGTTTATTATATACTTTAGTTACTTGCCTATGGCCCCCAATGAATGTCAATACATCAGAAATTTCAAGCTGACAAATTACGCCCAAAATAATAGTCCCATATTTAAAACACTCAAAAAGTATAGATTTGGTATTTATTATATACTTTCGTTACTTGCCGATGGCCCCCAATGAATGTCAGTACGGTACATCAGAAATTTCATGTTGACACATTACGCCCAAAAACAAAATACATAATAATGAAGCAAAGTAGATATAAAAAGAGAATCAGAAAAAAGTCATCAATCATAATGGAGCTGGTAATAATACCAGTGAGATATCGATATCTCACTAGTGGGATATCACTTATATCTCACTGCTAAAACCTTATAATTCATGGGCAAGTATAATAAAAACATGTATCCTCTGCTGGAAAACCGGTGTCCCCAAATTATCTCAGGATTCTTCCCTGATATGATTAACTTACCCGTTGATGAATCCATCCCTGGATCTGAGTTGTCTCTGCTTCTCCTTGATCTCCTGTTTGAATCTTTCCGCTTCTTTCTGTAAGGTGACTTTTCTCTCAGTGAATGAATACAATGCTTTCCAGGAATGTTTTGATGAGAATTTTTAATCATTGAATTTTCTGGTTTAGAAATCACTTTAGCCTCGTTTGTGTTCCCAGACTCATACATAGAACTACTGTCAGTGATATTTGAATCAGTATGTTGTTCGGAGTTAGACAGTTCGCTGTCAGCTGACTTCAGTGGAGTTGATACTGAAGTTTGAGTTTTCACTTTAGTTGTAGGTGATGTGTCTGTATCAGTGTCTGACCTCTTTTTATCAGTGTAGTCAGTTCGTTGATGACAAGGATAATCCCTGGGATATATTGTATGGCTAAGATGCTCCAATGTGAAATTGCACTTTAAAGGGGTTGAATTAAGGTTCTGTATATAATTGTTTGGATTCTCTAACTGACCCTCTCCTATTAAGTTCAATGGATCAAATTTTGAAATGTTTTCTTCGCTGTAGCCAATATGATTTGGCTCAAGACATCCTGAAGATTTCTTTTCCATAGCACTGAGTGAGTCACATCTTGTAGCCGCATCCTCTTTTTTGCTTGCCATATGATTCACACATGGGCAATCTGGACAAATGCAATTTGTGGAGCAGTTTGACCAGAAGTTATCATCACAGTACTCACTAAAACATCCAAAATCGTCAACAACAATGTCATCTAAATAGAAGCCAATTTCATCAAATTGATTAGAAGTGTCTTCTGAAGGTTTTACTAAAGAATCTTTTTTCATGGATTCCCTGAAATCTCCTGTGAGTCCGGCATGTGAGCTGGCAGAACTAGTGCTGGCATTATCTTCCACAGTACTATCACTTTCGTTTGAAGAGATCGCAGAATCAAACACAACTGATCGGCGTCTTATTTCATTCGATGATTCTGGTTCCTTTGGAGAAGGAAAAAGTCTGCAAATTTCCAGGAATTGTTCGTGGTTCTCCCAAACTTTGGAGTTTAGATTATATAATGAGAAAGACAAGGCGTTTTGAGGGGGAGGATGAGAATTACCAGGTACTGTTTGTGGAGCTTGTACTTTGTTTTTGTCACAGTCAAGACAAACATTACCAACCTCAACAAGCCTGCCATCAGTTGCAGGATGTTTAACAGACTTGCATTGATGAGAAAAATTGGAGAATTCTGCAGGTTCTTCGCATCTTGGAGAATTCAAACATTTCATCCCAGAACATTTGGAACAGTTGATATCACAGCTGGAATGAATAGATGAATAGATATGTCTATCACAGTAAGCTACATCGGGTTTCGGATAAAAAGTTTCAATCTGACAATTTAAAGGAGCATTCTGTTGATCTATACAGTTCGTACCACTAGTTCTTGCATCTGAGGAAGGAATTTCTTGAGGTTGACGACACACTGGCCATCGTGTTTTGTTGAGGTCTGAGAGAGTTGACGAATATATACTAGTATCAGGTGCAAATTCCGTCAATTTTTGGTTCTGTAAAATAGAATTAGGTTTAAAGCTAGAGCATCTCCCATCGGAGTGACTTTTTCCATAAGAATAGCTGTCATTTGGGTGTCTTGTCCCATCAGTGTGTCTTTTTCCATCAGATTCGATACCCTGGAATGTGTCTCTATGGCGGGAGCATAGACTACATTGACTTAAATGTCTGTTGGGTAACTCTATTTCAGAATGGCGTCCATCAGAAGATACACTGTTTTGGGTAAGCTTATCAACTTCATATTGCGAAGTATCAAACTTAGTATCTGATACCGTTTTTAAACATTTAGGAGTGAACACAAATGGCAAGGAGGTGCATGACCACAACTGATATTCCTTATGTTTACCATCATCAGGTGTTTCGCTTTGTAACAAGTTTGCAGAATCTCTTCCGCTTTGTGAATCTCTTCGCCTCGGACGAATATTCTCACTGTAAATTGTCTGGTCATTCCTTTGGCAAGCTGTGCATGAATCATCTCTTTGTTTAGATAAACTCTTGGGTCTCGCCCCACCTCCACGAATATTTGATTCAGCCATTGGAAATGCCAAGCAGAGACTTAAGTATGAATTGCATAGAAATTGTACCTCACATCTCTTGGTGCTGTGAACCTGAAAATAGAAATTTATAGGCTGAAAAATAAGGTCAACCGAGGATGAGAGGTGGGGCTGTCACATTGTGACTGAGGATACCTCCCCTTTTGTTGTGGTGAAATAATTATGGTGCCACGCACACCAGTAACAATTAGCTCCCAGTTATATGCGCCCCCTCCCCAGTATTTTAGTAGCTGCACAGCACATTAGGCCATAATAAGCCATTTGTCCATGGTAAATCTGGTTCAAATCCATATGAGTGCGGATTGATTTTCCATGAAAAAGGGAGTTTGTCAGTTGGTTACCCAGGTTCATCATTGGTGTGAATGCCCAGTCATATACTCTCTGATATAATCAAGTTTATATTAACACTGCCCCTTTTATTGACAGCAGCCACATACACATTGTCCAACTACCTCACAGTGACAGCCTTTTTGGTTTGTCGTTATCACACAATGCCGTGTGATAGGTACTCTCGGGATCCAAATAAGCGTACCCGTACACTTAACTATTTTCAAGGAGAAATCCCCTGTACGCTGCTTATTTGGGACCCTACATTTATTAAATTTCAGCTAAATGTGTAAAAAAAATATTAATTTATGTGCTTAAACCTAAGCTAAATTTATCAGAGTTTTAAAAGCTAAAATCATGAAAAAATTCCCAATATTCTACTATGGCTAAGGAACCATTCATTTTAAACATCAATGTATTATCCAAAAATGTGGGTGACACTTGGTATTAGTTCAAAATGAATTGAATACTTTGAACAATTATTAGGTTAAATTTTTCTCCAATGATCTCTGTATGAGAACATATGAAACTAACCACAATTTTTGACCCATACTTAGTGTTTATTTGCGAAAATTCCCCCCCCTGTACTATTATCCCATACTATTATTTATTTTAAAGGAAATTTCACCCCTGTACTATTATTCCACCCCCTACTATTATTTGGATCACGAGAGTACTACTGGTAAGTACCCACTCTTTTTCTGCCTTTATACTAGTTGTGGCAGTACATTGTTATCCCCATTGTCAAAAAATTATCATAAAATGCCACGTAACTACCCATAAATGACAAAATGGCAATGCAACACTTCAAATTTAAATTTTAATCAAAAAACTTTATGCAAACTAATTATGGTGAAAATAAAAATAACAATAAATTATAAACAGATCATGGAATTCCTAAAATGGAGGAATTAAACTTTGAATTAGGTAAAAAAAACCTGATCGAGGTTCTTCAAAATGTGTTTTATTTGTCAATTTATATATCATTTTGAAGGGAATATAAAATTTTCTGTATGCAATATGAAAACCTTTTTCATATTTATTAGGTAAGAAAACAGTTACAGCTCATTATATATCCTGACTTTCCAAATAAGTCTGCCGAATGCTGTCTCGGATTTGAGGTAAAGTGCCCTCTGTTTTGTCAGGCATGCCCAATGTGTTATTTTTGTTTATGTTTGTGAAAGAGGGTTTAATACTCTATTCAGATCAACATTTGTTTTTGGATTATCTTTCACAGTGAACCAAGGTATGTTATCTTAACTGTTGAACGTCATCGGGTATACCATAATTGACCAGGATCATATGAAATAATAGAAAACTCGAGAGAATAGACTATCTGAACATTCCTATGATCAATAGGAAAACTATTGTGAAGTCTCCTGCAATAAATTTTATACCATGGTAAAGATAATTAAATTCTGAATTCAAAGTAGCAAACTTAAATTCAAAACACTAAATACAGAAGAAGTTATAAAACATTGAATATTTATGTAGAATCTCAATAAATAGCACAGAAAGTGTCATGTAATGTCGGAAATTCAACGTAAATTTATGACGTTATATAGGATCTGATAAAAAAAAGTGACTAGGTGTTCACTAAATACACCCCAAGTAACAAACAATACAGTCAATGACTGTGGAGTGCTCACCTGACTTTAAAGATGGAGAAGACTGGGATTCTGAAGACTACAATAGTCAGTACTTGTCAAATCACATTAAAACAAGTAGTTACAAACAGGGAAATAGCTTAGGGGTCTTCTTTGACAAGCAGAGGGTATTAACTTGAAATTTCCAACTGCAAACCCCTGACATAGCCAGTCGACTCCCAACTGGACCAAACTATATATTTTACAACTGCTACTTCAAGCTCTCCCTCATAAAGTTAGAAATATTCTAAATGGGGCCATTTGTTGATCATATTACAACAGATTTTCCACTGAATACCAAAGTTGGGGGTCAAAACCCGAATCCCTCAATTTTCCACCCCCTCCAATTAAGTGGTTCTAAACTCAGCTCATAAATCAACCCATGAAGTTAACAGTCCATATATATGGGGTAAATCTCCTATATCTGCCCCTATTTGAACCAAATGTAAAACCCAAACTATGAGATCCATTTAGTAATAAGCTGAAGTGAATTCATTTTCCCCAAAATAGTTACAAATTTTCTTTTTGGTTAAATTGAGCAAGTAGTCTAAAATAATTTTTTTTTTTTTAGTTATGTCCCTGGCTCCGCCACATTTGACCCAGTGACCTCATTTGAACAAATCTGAAACAGTCACCCAAGGACCATTCATACCAAATATGAACCCATTCGGCCCGGGAATACTTGAGAAGAAGTTGTTTAAGAATTACTATGAGGTAAAGAATTATGGCCCTGGCTTCACAACTATTTGACCCAGTGACCTCATTTGAACAAATCTGAATTTGAGTCACATAGAGAACATCCACACCAAATATGAACCCAATCATTCTTATGGTTCCGGAGAAGATGTTATAAAGAATTCTTGATGGACAGATGGACGATGGGTGATGACTATAGCTCCACCGGATAGCATGTGTTTATATTGTATAGCATGTGTTTATATCTGGCTTCGCTAGCACGAATAATGTAAATTAGGAGAAATTTCTTTGCACAATTGCAGATATTAATCTCAGGTGCCTAACAATAGTGTCAGCACGATTATTAATTTTGGAAAAAATTCCCAACGATCACTATTATTTGGCATTGAGAAATTGCCATCACCATTATTAATTTCAGCCTAAATCCCCACCCATCACTGTTATTATGCCATCAGGATTATTAGGCACCTGAGAGTAATACAACAGAAACAAGTCATAAAAGTTTCTACCAAGAATTCTACATTTTAGGTAACTTATGAGCCATATATAAGGCCATATGACTAATGTGAAAAGAGAGGGTGCGAGAAGCAAGATGGCAGTGCCCATGATCGCAGAAAATGGAGACGATCTAGTTTTCATGTTCAAGTTCAATAAAGTTTATTATATATATACTCAATGACATTAATTAATACATATAACAGGACCCTATTGAAGAAAACTTGTTAATATGAAGGCCCTCATGGTAATACATTATTGACATTCATTTATATACTTATACTAGGGGTACAGTTTATTGAGAAGAAAAAAGGTGTTCCTGTACAAAGTGCAGTTCAGTGAGAGGTAATAAGGGAGGAAGGGGTGGGGTACATTCACACTCATTTTTCATGTGTTGCAGCTTAATATTATGCTGTTCGTAGCTCCAAGTTTGATTTCTATTATATACCAATTACTAGAGCTGAATCGGTTGGCCCATTCTTCTAACCGGTTAACCATTGGGGTTAGCCGGATTTCAACCGGTTAACCGCTAATTTCTAGCGGATTTCTCTCAGACTAATTATGTCGACATTATGCCATGCTCCAGGGACAAACCTAGGTGAGAAATAGTAGCTGAAATAAAGACCTTATTCACGGCATTTAACGATATTCAAAAACACGCATTCACTGTTCTTTTGCTGGCTCTCGTGATGGGGAATGAGCAAGTGAAATTTGTGAATGGCATGCGGGGGATCGCTTATTTGCAATTGACGGTGATCAGCATATGTTGGGCATTTGTAAAACGAGTAACAATAGTATGGGTATTGGTAAAACGAGTAACAAAACTATATATTAAAGATCTGTAATATATCATTATCATCATTGGTACTAGTATATCCTCCAATGAATTATAAATAAAGACTAGAACGTAATAACTAATAACTATAGAACTAAAAGGAAGGTCAGTTAGGTCACAGACTCAGTCCTATTCAGTATTCAAACTATTCGTCGGTATCATGATCGCGGACACTAACTATCGATAGCCGTGTTCACTTTTCAAATTTCAACACGAAATAATACCGAGTCTGAGGGGTGTCAATCAGATGACAGATTCACAGATTCAGTGACATCATTGCTTTGAACTATCCCGCCTGGATACACAGTGACTGCCCACGTGCTCTCGTCGGAAGATCAGAGAAAACTTCAAAGGCCGGAATTGATTGAAGGTCGCCGACACGCTACTCAGTGTCTGAAACTTCGCGTGCACCAATTGCATTGCACTCTACTATCACTATCGGTGGCACAGGGGTTAGTATTACTTTTGCATCATTTATCTTAATATTTTGAGGGTACCAGGGCATTATTCACGTTCACATACAACTGACAGAGAGGGATGCGGTTTCGTCCGGTTCATTTTTTGCTAACCGGTTAAGTCGTTATCCGGATGCTAACCGGTTATCCGGCTGTCCGTTTCAGCTCTACTAATTACTCAATTATTCAATCGGCTGACACTCCTTTACACCTAATTTAGATAATTTTGGACACCTAAAACAGCTATATCATGAATTTTATGAATCACTTCCATGCCATAAAATAAATTCAAGTGGAATTTACTATGGAACAGAATAGGAAACCGGCCACGACGTCATGATGTTCTGGTCGCTACTATCATTGTTTCTGTGACACTCTGGATCTGGATATGTACGGTACTGGTACGGCGTATGATCCTTGCGGATGTGTAGAACGCCGGGAGAGAGATAATTATGTTCTTTGCGGGACTGTTGAGTTGTCCGCTGCTGTTTTATTTTGAATTTCGCATCCATCTCGTTTAGAATGTTCCACTGAATAATTGTCCGTGGGAAGAATGAGTTTGAGTATTCAGCGGAGTGAGTCACCAGTGGCTCGTAGGACAGCGAATTATTACATTCCTGTTTTGAGACTATGTTAGATGCACTGAATTCTTCAAATTTCTTGGCTCGAATTTTTCTGCCCACCTTTTTTGGTTTTATTAAGCACTGAGTGTTTACAGCCGACACCTGCCCCTTAGCCATCTTGTGAAAGAGCTCCAGCCTCTGGTCTTTCCTTCTTTCTTCGAGTGGTCTTATCTCACAGTCATTCATCAGTTTGGCCATGTCCTTCGATTGGTAATCGCCGGTCATGAACCGTACAGCTCTTCTCTGTATTCGCTCCAGGGCGTCGATGTTCTGCTGCTGGTGAGGATCCCACACGACGGCTGCATATTCCAACGACGATCTTACAAGTGTTTCATACGCTACGCATTTACTCTTGAATGGTGCGCCTTCCTAAGGTTTCTCCTGATGAATCCGAGCGTGCTGTTAGCCTTCTTCGTGATCTTGTCTATGTGTGGCAACCATTTCATATCGTTTGAGAGCGTGACTCCAAGATATGGTGTTTGAGTGACGCTCTGTAGGATCTGGTTTCTGAGCTGGTACATATAGGTCAGTCGTGGTTTAATTGACATGATGTAACATTTGCTGGCATAGAATTTCATACCCCAAGTTGTAGCCCAATCTTCTAACGCCATCAAGTCCTTTTGCAGAGCAATCTGGTCGTTGATGTTTCTAATCTTCCGGTACATGAGGCAGTCATCTGCGAACAAGCGTACTTGTGAGGTAACTCTCTCTGGCAAGTCGTTGACTCATGTTAATTGTTATGTCTGTTTATTTGCGCACACTCAATGTCTCTTGTTGAATAGACTGGTTCCTAGTCCAAAACTACAAAAAATATGAAAAGGTAGTATGGTAGTTTACCTGACGCCTCTACTCTAGCTTTACACCTAAACTATGCTAAGCCTAAAACTTAAGTCTTAAAAGCCTAAACTTAGGCTAAAGACTTAAGTCTTAAGTAAACTGTAAGTGTAAAGTCGTAAAGACGTTACTTTTTTTTAGTACCTCCATTTTGGATTTCCCAAACCTGATAAACAGATGAAACCAAATTTTTCTGAACCCCATTAAGATATGTGTCCAAAATATCAATGTTGAATAAAAAATGTAAATGAAAGCGACTTTTATGAAGTGAAATTCTCTGCATAATTTATTAAAATTGCTTACCCTAACGAAATTAGGTTATGCAAAATAAAGAGCAAATTTCTTCGATATTCCCAATAGTGATCATCTTTTGTCAAAGCTATATTGACACGGCAAAGACAGCATTTATGATTAATACATGTGTGTAAATTACCTTACAACAGATTCAATGTATTTGTAAGTTTTTCGGTGGAAAAAAAACGGTTGATTAGCAAAAACTCAACTTCCGGTGTGTCACATTAATTTTCGAAACAACGGAATTCGGCGACGGAACGAATACGTACCGGAATATTTTTTTTCAAATACTGGCTGTTACACATTTGACTTGTCCATGTAGCGTGACATGCATTTGGCGTTACAAACTTACCAGGTCAGTGTGTGATCAGAGTATGCTAGGTTTATGAATGGGTGGTCAAATCCCATAAGTACTGATAAAATGGAAATTATAATGCATCAAATTGATGTAACTGGTGGAGAAATACAGTAACCCATCAGACGCTGATATGTGCACATGCATACAACTCTTATGGTATACCTATAAGGTATATGCATCCAATTTTAGAAAAGAGAGAGAGTGGGAGAGAGAGAGAGAGAGAGAGAGAGAGAGAGAGAGAGAGAGAGAGAGAAAGAGAAAGAGAAAGAGAGGGGGGGAGAGAGAGAGAGAGAGAGAGAGAGAGAGAGAGAGAGAGAGAGAGAGAGAGAGAGAGAGAGAGTAGGTCGGGGCGAAAGCGCCCGTAATGGTCGAAAAGATCGAGTGATTTTCCCCTTCACCCCATTCCACGGGCCCTACTATATGCAGCAAGTCCCTGGATATGCAGCAAGTCCCCGGTAAACGCAGCAAGTCCCTGGTAAATGCAGCAAGTCCCTCACACCTAGGGTGGATTAAATAGGTTAGTATTATTTTCTAGTTAGTCTATGGTATAATTAAAGAGCGTTTACATCAGTAATGTGAGAACATTTTACACCTAATAATATTTGACATCATTATTATTAAATAATTAACTATGTTATATATAGTAATTAGCGTTTATTTGTTAGTCTATTCCTGATATGATTTTAATAAAGAGCGTTTATTTCACTGATGTGAGAAAATATAATATGAAAGCATTAACCATGTTAATAATTAGCGTTTATTTGTTAGTCTATTCTTGCTATGATTTTAATAAAGAGCGTTTATTTCACTGATGTGAGAAAATATAATATGAAAGCATTAACCATGTTAATAATTAGCATTTATTTGTTATTTTTCGAGACTGCACGAGTCATCCAGTAGGAATGACATGACAGCGATTGAAACAGCAGTTCAGTCCGAACGTCTTCTACTTATACAACCTACAAGATTGCACTACCAACATCTTCAACCAAACCGACAACAACGCAACCGATTGATGCAACGACAGTTGAGATTCTGCAAAATCTACACCCAGTCGTTCTGACCGGAGAGTGAAATTAAACAACATAGAGATAAAGAAAACAATTTTAATACATGTATCCAAATATTTTTTTATTCAATAAAATCTTCCCAAACGAATGTCTCATTACCTTGGTTTTTCCCTTTCCTTACTGGCCACATATATATACAATTTATTCTAATAAACTTTTCTTTCAGCTCACTGCTATATATATATATGTATATTTATAAAACTGTGCTCTATTTTTCTTTTGTTGCTATTCTACTATTCTCATGTTACTTGTTTGCATTTACCAATAAAAACATCTTTAAAAAATCCAACTCTTAATTTTTTCATTCAATGATTCAGTCCCACAATTCAGTCCAATTCCCTTCAATAATCTATCAGTATTACGATCAAATTAAAGCCCTTTGTAATCAGCACCTCCACTGATTAAACATATCGTTGTGTAAATACGCATGACTAAACCGCCGTAATCCACCCTAGGTGTGAGGGACTTGCTGCATTTACCAGGGACTTGCTGCATTTACCGGGGACTTGCTGCATATCCAGGGACTTGCTGCGTATAGTAGAACCGCGACAGATAATCTACTTTTAAACGATACAAAGCATGACGTCTTCGACCATTTAGTCCAGGCTACAGGTCGTACCTTTACACAGATCATATTAAAAATTTGTCATGGATGTTAACAATGACATGTAGATGGGAACGAGTCTTTTTTGGGTCATTCGGGCAAAAAACATGGCCGCCAGCAGCCATCTTGGATTTTACTCTTTGTATGACTAAATCCTTTAGCACGGGCTACATGTCGTACCTTTAGTCTGATCATCATGAAATTTGTAATGGCTGTTGAAATTAGAATGTAGATGGGAACGAGTCATTTTGGGGTCATTCGGACAAATAACATGGCCACCAGCAGCCATCTTTGATTTCAAAATTTTATCCATTAGCACAGGCCACAGGTCGTACTGTTCGTCTGATCATCATTAAATTTGTCATGGATGTTAATATTGACATGTAGATGGGAACGAGTAATTTTGGGGTCATTCGGCCTAAAAACATGGCCGCCAGCAGCCATCTTGGATTTTACTCTTTGTATGACTAAATTCTTTAGCACAGGCTAGAGGTCGTACCTTTAGTCTGATCATCATAAAATTTGTCATGGATGTTAACAATGACATGTAAATGGGAACGAGTCATTTTGGGGGTCATTCGGCCGAAAAACATGGCCGCCAGCAGCCATCTTGGATTTTACTCTTTGTATGACTAAATCATTTAGCACGGGCTACAGGTCGTACGTTTAGTCTGATCATCATAAAAATTGTTATGAATGTTAATAATGACATGTAGATGGGAACGAGTCATTTTGGGGTCATTCGGCCAAAAAACATGGCCACCAGAAGCCATCTTGGATTTTACTCTTTGTATGACTAAATCATTTAGCACGGGCTACAGGTCGTACCTTTTGTCTGATCATCATAATTTTTTTTATGGCCGTTGAAATTGTAATGTAGATGGGAAACGAGTCATTTTGGGGTCATTCGGATGAAAAACATGGCCGCCAGTGGCCATCTTTGATTTCAAAATTCAATCCATTAGCACGGGTTACAGGTCGTACTGTTCGTCTGATCATCATGAAATTTGTCATGGATGTTAATATTGAGATGTAGATGGGAACGATTAATTTTGGGGTCATTCGGACAAAAACATGGCCGCCAGCAGCCATCTTGGATTTTACTCTTTGTACTTTAGCATGGACTGCAGGTCGTATCTTGAGTCTGATCATCATGAAATTTTTTATGGCTGTTGAAATTGGAATGTAGATGGGAACGAGTCATTTTGGGGTCATTCGGATGAAAAACATGGCCGCCAGTGGCCATCTTTGATTTCAAAATTCAATCCATTATCACAGGCTACAGGTCGTACTGTTCGTCTGATCATCATGAAATTTGTCATGGATGTTAATATTGACATGTAGATGGGAACGATTCATTTTGGGGTCATTCGGTCAAAAAACATGACCGCAGCAGCCATCTTGGATTTTACTCTTTGTATGACTAAATCATTTAGCACGGGCTACAGGTCTTACTTTTAGTCTGATCATCATAAAATTTGTCATGGATGTTAACAATGACATGTAGATGGGAACGAGTCATTTTGGGGTCATTCGTCGAAAAAACATGGCCGCCAGTGGCCATCTTTGATTTCAAAATTCAACCCATTAGCACAGGCTACAGGTCGTACCTTTAGTCTGATCATCATAAAATTTGTCATGGATGTTAACGATGACACGTAGATGGGATACAATCATTTTGGGGTCATTCGGCCGAAGACATGGCCGTCAGCAGCCATCTTGGATTTTACTTTTCTCTTCATGTCTATAAACTAGTATTAGACATTCAACTTTCCACATTCCTAATCGCTCCATTGACTGTAATACATTAAATTATTCCCTTTCCAAGTTGAGCTACAGTGTCATTTTCATTTTTATATGCACCAGGTATCTTTGATCGCCATTATAGTAAAGATTTTATTACACGCGGTCTTGTTTTCCGCTCGATTTGTTATGCTAATATACAACCTTTATATTAAAGGTACTCAACCCGTAAAGAGGGTCCCCATCTCAACAGATTCCAACAACAACAATCCGATCAGAGGGTCCTATATTACTATTTCTTTGGCTTTGGGGGTAAAAAATATTTGATTCGAGTCGAGGAACCCATCAAACAAAGCTCAGAGTTATTAGATATTGATTTTTGAAAATTCTTATGTTCTCGAGATGAGTACCAATAACTGCCGTCAATTTGGTAACCTGCTCGAGATTTTACGCCAAAATTCTATTCAAACAGACAAGGATGGATAACTCTATAATCAAGTGGGTAATAATAACGAATTTTTGACAGTCTTCTGGGCCAGAAAGAATTCCCGATAATGAAAAATAATAGATTTCTAAAATCGATATCTAACAAATCTGAGCTTTGATGGGTGACTTCCTCGACTCGAATCAAATATTTTTGACCCCCGAAGCCATTGAAATAGTAATTGAGAGGAGTTTTATCGGGTTGAGTACCTTTAAGCCAAAAATCTCACACCAAAATCCAATGAAAGTGTCAATGACACTGTAGCTCAACTTAGGTAGGGGAATAATTTAATGGTTGACAGTAAATGGAGGAATTAGGAAAGGTGCTAATTGAAATGTCTAAGCAAGACAAGATGTACATGTCAATATCAAATCAACATTCATGACAAGTTTCATAATGATCGGATCAGGGATGTGGTCTGGAGGGTGTGCCAAAGGATTTAGTGATACAAAGAGTAAATTCTAAAATGGCAACCGGTGGCCATGTTTTTCTTGCCGAATGACCTCAAAATGACTCGTTCCCATCTACATGTCAATGTCAACATCCATGTCAAATTTCATGAAGATCAAACAAACAGATCGGTCTATAACCCATGCTAATGGATTTTGTAGAAATATTTAGTCATACAAAGTGTAAAATCCAAAATGGCCATTGGTGGCCATTTTTTTTTCTCCGAATGACCCCAAAATGACTCGTTCCCATCAAGAGGTCACCCCGATGATCCACATGAAGTTAGGTGATGATCAGATCAGGGATGTGGTATGTAGGGTATGTCTAAGTATTTAGTGGCTGTCGGCGGCCATGTTTTTTGGCCAAAATGACCCCAAAATGACTCGTTCCCATCTAGAGGTCACCCCGATGATCCATATGAAGTTTAGTTATGATCGGATCAGGGATGTGGTCTGTAGGATGTGTCAAAGGATTTAGTGATGCAAAGAGTAAAGTCCAATATGGCCACCAGCGGCCATGTTTTTTGGCCGAATGATCCTAAAATGACTCGTTCCCATCTACATGTAAATGTCACCATTCATAACAATTTTATGATGATCAGACAAATGGTACGGCCTGTAGCCAATGGATTCAATTTTGAAATCCAAGATGGCCACCAGCGGCCATGTTTTTTGGCCGAATTACCCCAAAATGATTCGTGCCCAACTAGGGGCCACCCCAATGATGAATATGAAGTTTGGTGATGATCGGATCAGGGTTGTGGTCTGTAGGGTGTGTGAAAGTATTTAGTGATGCAAAGAGTAAAATCCAAGATGGCTGCCAAATGGTCTGTAGGGTGTGTGAAAGTATTTAGTGATGCAAAGAGTAAAATCCAAGATGGCTGCCAAATGACCCCAAAATGACTCGTTCCCATCTAGAGGTCACCCCGATGATCCATATGAAGTTTGGTGATGATCGGATCAGAGATGTGGTCTGTAGGATGTGTCAAAGGATTTAGTGATGTAAAGAGTAAAAATCAAACCAGCAGCCATGTTTTTTGGCCGAATGATCCTAAAATGACTCGTTCCCATCTACATGTAAATGCCAACATTCATTACAAATTTTATGACGATCAGACAAACAGTACGGCCTGTAGCCCGCGCCAATGGATTCAAATTTGAAATCCAAGATGGCCACCAGTGGCCATGTTTTTTGGCCGAATGTCCCCAAAATGACTCGTTCCCATCTACATGTCAATGTCAACATTCATGAAAAATTTCATAAAGATCAGACCTAAGATAGGACCTGTAGCGCGCGCCAAATGAAATTGTTGACGGACACACAGACACACGGACGCCAACCCATGGCAATAGCTCAAACTTACAAAGTAAGTTGAGCTAATAAGGCTGCCAAGATAGCGGCCGAAATGTGAATATTTTTTTGACATTTCACCACCTTTCGCTTGTCAATGTGGGAAAATATTGGCATCTTGGCATGATTTTTATACAATAATCATATAGAAGAGTCATCGACGAACACACAGGGACCATAATATACATTCCTTGCTGGATATTTTTGTCCGATGTCACGTTTTTCCAAATGCCGGTATAATCCGGTCAAAGCCGAAACGACGCTTATAATGCAATGTCTGTTCCGAATCAATGAGTGTTATTGCTCTCATAAGTTCATAACTCCACCCTGAATATATTTGTGCAGGAGATACCCGGGTTAGGATTCCTCTTTTACCTGAGTTGGGGAATATTCACCCAAATCCAAAATGGCGGCCAAAATGGCCACCAGAAATTGAAAAATCGCCGATTTTAACATGAGTGAGCATTATTGTCACGACAACTCCACACCTGCTTACTATCATATTGTGAGTTGGGAACACCGAGTCGAAGAACTGTCCTTATATAACATCCACATAAAAGTCCCCCAAATCCCAAATGTTGAGTTGGATATACTGAGGTGAAGTTATTACCTTGCATCTCATGCAAGAAATGGTTTTCCAAATCGAAGATGGCGGCCAAAATGGCGACCGAAATTTGAAAATACGCCTACATTCCTTTACTTTCTTACGATGGGCGTTATTGTTTCGCGAATTCTACCCACCATTACATGTTGATATGAAATATTGATATGAATATTCATTTGAGTTTGGCAATTGATACTCACAGTCAAGATGGCAGCTATACTGGCGGCCAGAAATTGAAAAGAAATTGATATTTTCACATACTAATTTCCAACAGAGTGACAACAGGTCAAGTTCAAGAAAATCTCACACAGTAATATGGCCGGTGACACTTCACAAACACTGATCACTCGGTTAATCCATCAACACAAAATTTCGTTGATCATCAAAATAGAAAGTGTGATTTTTGAAAATGGCAAATTTCCAATCAAACGACATTCTGAAGAAAGTTAGAAAACCATCGGGATAATTAACTGCCTTAATGGTCTGCATTTACCATGCTCTCAATTCGTTAATTTTTTTTCAAAAAGTTCAAATGAATAACATATGAGATATAGGGTATTATATGAGGGGAGAGTTAATTTTTTAGGTGTTTATTGCAGTGCCAGGACTGACTGGATCGTCTTCATAAATAGCAATAATACTGGAAGTTCTAATAATAGAGCATAGACAATTTTTTTTATTTTCAAGTTATTTTTTGTGTGACAATTATTTGTCAGGACCCTGTAAAAAATTAATTGAATTTGACAAGAGCTTCAAAGGTGAGCCGTAGTATGGAATCTACTATGGATGGACTTTAAATACGTGACAAAATGATACTGGTTGCAATATTTTGGGGGCAATTGGGTCAACCCTCACACTAAGAGAGCTAATTAGTTTGTATTAGAGATATCAGAACACGTATAATAGGTTAATAAAGGTTCAACATGTTTATTCAATAGTTTAAACAAACAACAATACCAAAATGTACATTAACAGAAATAAACAAATATGAGAGACTGTTGGTATAAAGAGAGAATCTGTGGTCTATACCATTTATAAGGCTTGGGCTGTTGATAGATCGAGTTCTGAAATAGTTTACAGTTCATATGTCATACAGTTCACATCAGTTGAATAGCCCCACCAACATACTACATGTATAAACTTGGTATTACAAGAACCATCCAAAAGTTACCAACCATGGTCAATAATATTAATGACTTACTTCCATTCAAGTGCATTGTCTCTAATCTAGTTTGCCGAGGAGGGAGCATATAACATAAACATGCAAATCCAAATGCAGGGTGTAAATTTTGAATGAATTCAATAAACAAACTCTAGAATAATTCTCAAGCTGATCACAATTGGCAATTATACAACCAAATGTCCTGTTGACTAATTCTAACTACTGTTTTTATCCAATAACAAAATCACATAACTTATGGTGGATCATTTTATAACTTTTTTGGAGAGGATAGAGAAATCATCAAAGAAGATACATCACACAAAGATTATCACAGTACAGCAATCACAATGTTAACAAGATGAATATTCAAAATCTTATAATAACAAACACAGGCCTAGATTTATTTTCTAAAGTCCTTAGAGACGAAGTATAAGTCTATATCAACAGACAAGGTATGACCTAGATATTCACATCGGTCAAGGTCATCAATAGCTAACTCAGCTAACTGTATGCTGGGAACAGTGATGGTAGCCATGGTCCTGGAAAGAAAGAAAAAAGAAGAAGTAAAAATCTGCTCCTCTAAACTCAATTTAGTTTATGTTACCTTTTTCTTCATTCTTTGAAACACTTAAAGATCACTTGTGTTACTTTCCATTTTTGTTAAGGCAAACATGATAGATTGATAGATTCATTAAATATTTGTCCAAATATGGTCTTATTATGCCGAAGACAGATTTATAAATACAAGTCATAGAATTTTTTAAAAATTAGGTTCTGACTTTTCTTCAGTATGGACCAGTTCATTGTGTTCCTTGTTCTACTCCTGATATATTAAAAATAAAGATCATTTGTGTTACTTCTGCACAAAAAAATTGACATGCCATTACTAAATATTTCAGAGTATATAAAGGCTGTGGATTAATATTTTGATATATCTGCGTAGGAGGACAGGCAAATTCATTTTTGTTCAAAGTGACGGTACCTAAATTTAAACCTCAGCTGCCATATTTTCTATTGTTTGCCCTTGCCTGTTATCTAGACTATCCCCAGCTGACGACAATAGCTGGGTATTATTTTAACAGTAACCAGTTATTGCTTAGATAATCACCAGCTATTGTTCATGCTATGCCCTACCCACCAGCTAACACACTTTGAGATAAAAGTACAAGAGGTTACAGGATAATAATAAAGCACGATGAGCACAAAGAACACTAATCATGGGTGATCGGGGTATTGCATTGTTTCCTATTACAAGCACGATATGAACTACAGTAATGCCCTAAATAATCGATTCCTTAACCACAGCCGAATTTGTGTTAACTTTTCAGGATTTAGTCGGTGAGAGCTTTCCGATGAATGGCAACAAGCCATATTTCCGACTAAATCCTGAAAAGTTACCCATAATTCTAGGAGTTAAGAAGTCGATTATTTAGGGCATTACTGTATAGAGGCCCCAGAGAATGTGTCGGATGGCCCAGGGCCGTGGCTAATAGGTCTCCACTGGGGGAGGTGTACACTTTGGTATTTTCAACTGCAGCCTCCTTGAACCAAGGCTTCCAAAGTATGGGAAATTCTATTTGCACCACCCATGTTTCCAACTAATATGGCTCAAGATTCCAACTGTTGAGGAATTGTCTTCCAACTGATCAATGGATATTTTACATCACAAATTTAACAGAAAGTAGGAACAATAAATTTAAAATTTCACACCAAACACAGGTTTGAAAATCAAACTATCAGAGCAATTTCCAGTTTTCAACCTATATTTAGTTTTGAAAAGATTGGTAAAATTTGGAAAGTTTGGGGAGGAGCCTTTGGTGGGTGACGCACTCCCTTAAACCCATGAGGAATTAAATTTGAAAATCTCCTTAACTCTTTTGCTGCCACCCGCCACCACAGACGTAGCCCCAAGTGCCACGCATCCTGTACATATATCCATGTATTTCAGGTATATATGGGTAATACATTATATCTGAGGGCAAGCAGTTTCTAATATAATTAGTTGAAACTTCACATGTATATAGACATCGGTATACCATGTCGAATGCCGCCGTGGACACGCCCACCAAGGTCACGTGACATTGGTGGCCATCTTGGATTAGTGGCTATTTGCCTGTATATGTACAGTTTGTGTGGGTATGAATGGGTGTGTTGTTTGTTTTCTAATATTCAACCCAATTATACGATGTCCAACAGTAAGGTACACGGGAGTAACCTATATGAACCCACTTTGGACATAAAATAGGTCACGTGACCTTGGCGTCCATCTTGGATTTATGCAAGTTGCCACCTATTTGTAGCAAAATGGGATACAATGGCGCACTTTGTTGAGTTCGTGCTTTGGTTGCTTGAATATTCCCTGATAGGTACAATTCCAAATATAGATATACATGTATATAATATAACCATACCCATATGTATATATATATACCTGCAGGGGGACATATGACCCTGCTCCGTCCCTTATAAGTCACGTGATCTTGACGGCCATCTTGAATTTCAGGAAAATTGGGTTTTACGATGATTTATGTGAATTATATGGGTTACGCGGGCGTACGCATGGTCAACTCACCAGCATAATTAATTTAGTGGCCTGTTATCACCACTGGAAAACGACACAATAGACAAGGGTTGTTCAAAACCAGTAAAGGTGTATTATAAATAATAGGTATAAGTATCTTATGCACCGCAGGCGCCCCTCGATCATTAGAGTATAGAGGTTAGTTACCCACCCACCACCCCATCCCGCCACCCATAGTATCGTATGCTCCGCAGGCGCCCCTACAGAGGCTACTGTCCACATACATAATAGGTATAAGTATACTATGCGCCACAGGCGCCCCTCGATCATTAGAGTATAGAGGTTAGTTACCCACCCACCACCCCAGTATCTATAATAGAGGCTACTGCCCACACAAATAATAGGTATAAGTAACTTATGCGCCACAGGCGCCCCTTGATCATTAGAGTATAGAGGTAATAACAATAACTTCTTCAGTCCTGAGTCTTTTGCGAGCAGCCATTTTCGACTGATAACCACGTGCTAATAACAATGACGCAATATTCCGGCTCTGACTGTACCTCCATAACGTCAGAAATAGCATGACCTTGAGGACATTGTCGCTTTAAATTGTTCGCGCGCAACAGTACTACAGATAAATACATTGTACACTGTCAAACATGCCGGAAAGAATAGAGTTATATCCCATACATTAGACTACATACCAAATTCGCAAAAATGCATGATTGGCAGCATCTACGAAGTTTGCATTTATGCGCGTTTGGCAGCGAAAGAGTTAAACACAAAAATCGCAATTCTGGAGAAACTTGAATTTAATACCAATTTTACACTAAAATATCACGTGAAAAATAAAAGTATAAGAACAAACAATCTCGTGATGATGATGATGAAATGTTGGTAGAAACACAAGTCGAAATATGTGGCGATGTCATGGGCATGAATGCACTTGAATAATATTCCCTGTCATGGAGGCCGTTTTGGTATTTAAAAGAGTGACCAATTCTGATTTTGGTATAATATAAATTTCCATGTGGATATCTGAAGCAATAACTGAATACAACAGAATTGCATGGAAGAACGAAATTTATATTTAGTCATGATATAGAAATCCTTGAACCAAGATTTCCCAAGTCTTTGTGTGCGTCCGTCCATATCATGCCTATTAGTATGGGCTCTCATTACCCGAGGTGTCACCTGAAATGGGAATTTCAGCGACCACCATATCTATGTAGCCCAACTATTCTAATTTCGGGATCCGGTTGTTGCGGGGTCAATATAGGGCGCAAAATATGATTTTTTCACATTTTCCTCATGCTACCCAACCTTATTTTTATGCATTTATTGGGTTAGTTCCTGTGATGTTCATCAGTCTAAGATTCTTAAGCTGTATTCAATTTATCTTTTTCTTCATTTGATATGGATGGCAGTTATGTGAGCGGTATTGAAAATGGTAAACAGTTGCCAGATAATCGATTGACGTTTGAGCTCTGACGTATTTCGCTAATCGTGAACGTATTTTTTTTCGCTGATTCAGCTAAATGTGTCGGTTTCAACTCCGTTTAATAAAAACCTATCGGATTTTGTCACCATATTTATGCATTTATGTGATCCGTGGCATATCTGCTATTGCCGTATTGGATGGAATTATTATTGGTGCCCTATGTTGTACGTAGTGCGAATACAGGGCAAAAACTTACCCCTCCCCCAAAATGATATTTATTGACACATTTAACAAATAGTCGGATTCCTAATGTTATATCACATTTGTTGCTTGCTAAAAGCGATCTGAAAACAAATGTTGTATGCCTATTAGGTATATTTTCTGGACTGACTTGTTTCCATTCTTGAATTTTGGAGTGTCGGACTAAAATGAGGTCAAAATAATTTAAAAGAGCGTTTTGTTTTTATCGAAAATGATAGGTGGTGCCATTTGGTGTATGGTGATCGGTGCTATTTGAAATATTATGACAACTGCTAAGTGTGAACCTCACGCATATATTTTAAAATTTGGATATGGTCAGTGGGTTCTTTCTGGCTACAGTTGCAATCAAAATTTAACATTGAACCCTATGGAGATTCTCGTATTTGGGATAAATGGCGCCCTTTTGTGTATGATAATATGTGAATTGAAATTTCCCAAAAATACTATGTATGAAACCCAGGTGCAATTTAGAAGAAAAAAATGGATGTGATCAGATTATTCTTACTGACTACAGTTGCGATAAAAACTTTGATAGTAATATCGCTAAACGGTCAGCACGTGCTACTATATGAAGACAATACAATCGCGCCTGACCCACTGTAACTATGAGTAATATAATTCATGCAATAGTCGATATACTTATGCTTCTAGATACAGTACTTGGCAAAAGTATATGTATAATGGTTTGCAATGAACCCGATACCATACAGTCTGATGCATGTTGAGTCAAATGACAAGCCTATAGTTTTTTCACGATGTGGCTATATAGTAAATTATTGTTTTATTGATACCTGTTATCAACTGACTAGTGTTGAAGCCAAGTGTATATCATAACGAGTTGCAATGTAACAAATATACTAAAAATCATAGTCCCTCATCATCGTCATCACAGTGATCACACATGCACCCATGCAGTGTTCCTGTGTCGTCCCTTCTATATTGTTGTTGTTCTACATTTATATGGTGTCCATTCACCTTTGTGTGATGTGCAAATCATTTATGACTATATATGGTGTCCACCTGGTGAGTACTGTTCTTTATATGGTGTGCATTCATCTTTACATATTGTCCATTTACCTTTATATGGTGTGTTTTACCTGTATATGGTGTCCGTTCACCATCAATATGATGTCATATTTTCTCTATATGATATGCATACGTCTTTGTATGATGTTGTTGCACCTTTATATGGTGTCCATTCATCTTTATATGATTTTAAATTGTCGTCATATGGTGTGGAAATGTATTTATATGGCGTGAAAATATATTTATCAATTCACCATCGCGATGCTATACCATATCATACAGACATATACTCAGCATATAAAGTCGTATGCACATCATGTAAAGTCGTATACACATCAGATCAAGTTGTATGTTCATCATACAAAGAACAGCGGCCATCATCATAAATGGTTACCATATACATGTACAGATAAAGGTAAATGGACACCATATAAAGGTAAATGGACACCATATAAAGGTGAAAACCATGTTATATATAGGTAAATCCACACCATATAAAGGTAAATATGCACCATAATAAAGGTGAATGGACACAATATAAGGTAAATGTACAAACAAGAAAGATGAATGAAAACTACATACAGGTGAATAGACACCATATAAAGGTGATGATTGTGAACCATATAAAGGTAAAACACAGCATGTAAATGTGAATTGAGTCCATACAAAGGAAACATCACATAATGGACACCATATACAGGTGAATTGACATCACATAAAGACATTTGCACACCTTATAAAGGTAAATTGACTCCATATAGCGGCGAATGGGCCCTATAGAAAGGTGAATAGACACCATATAAAGACATCTGCACACAATATAAAGGTGAATGGACACCACGTGAAGACATTCACACACCATATACAGGTAAATGACCACCATATAAAGACATCTACACACCATATGAAGGTTAATGGACACCATATAAAGATATTTGCACACCATAAAAAGGTGAATTGACACCATATACAGATATTTGCACATCATATACAGGTGAATGGACACAGTATAAAGACATTTTCACAGCATATAAGGGTGAATGGCCAGCATATAAATGTGCATGGACACCATATAAATGTGAATTGAAACCACATACAGGTGAATGGACAACATAGAAAGGCACATGAATACCATATAAAGGTGAATTGACACCATATATCGGTGAATGGGTCCTACAGAAAGATGAATGGACACGATATAAAGACATATGCACACCATATAAAGGTGAATGCGCAGCATGTAAATGTGAATGGAAACCATATAAAGGTGAATGGACACCATATAAAGACATTTGTACACCATATAAAGATGAATGGCAGCATACAATTATGAATGGACACCATAATTTATAAAGGTGAATTGACACCACATAAAGGTGAATGGACAACATATAAAGGCACATGAATACCATATAAAGGTGAATTGACACCATATATCGGTGACACGATATAAAGACATCTGCACACAATATAAAGGTGAATGGACACCATGTAAAAACATTTGCACACCATGTAAAGGTAAATGGACACAATATAAAGACATGTGCACACCATATTAAGGTTAATGGACACCATATAAAGATATTTGCACACCATAGAAAGGTGAATAGACACCATATAAAGATATTTGCACACCATATAGAGGTGAATGGACACCATATAAAGACATTTGTACATCATATAAAGGTGAATGAACACCATATAAAGATGTTTGCACACCATATAAAAGTGAATGGGCAGCATATAAAGGTGAATTGACACCACATAAAGGCGAATGGACAACATAGAAAGGCGAATGAATACCATATAAAGGTGAATTGACACCATATAAAGAACAGAGCTCACCACTGAGCTCACCATTATAAAGGTGAATGAACACCACAAGTGGGCATGTACACATCATATAAAAGTTAATAGACACCATGCAAATATGAATGGACGACATTTTCTTACCATATAAAGGATAATGAATGCCATATAAATGTGTATGGACACCATATAAAAATGAATGGACAGCACATAACGACATATGCACATCATAAAGAGGTGAATGAATGCTATATACAGTTGAATGGACACCATATAAAGGTGGAAGGATATTATGGACGACAACCCCATGAGACAGCTATTGACTTCCATATAAAACAATACATGTACTCTCCTGATGTATGTGTGATAGACTCTTGACAGCGAAGATGACGGAGTATAATTTACCAGTGTATTTGTCACATTACAATTCGTTATGATCTACAATTTGGCTCCAATCACTAGTTTGTTACTAACACGTATAAACAAAACAATAGTCACATTGTGAAACTGGTGATCATTTTTCATTTGACTCAACAGAATTATGCAACAGACTGCAGGCTGCATATTAGCAATGGCATTACAAAGCAGTGTGCACATACTTTTGTCAAGTACTGTGTCTAGAAGCATAACTATATTGACTATATTGCATTAATTAGATTACTGATTGTTTCGGTGAATGTCTCATCCTCCTATAGTAGCACTTGGTGGCCGTATGGCGATGTTACTATCAACGTTCGAGTAAAATAACACAATATTCTCCATAGGGTTCAATGTCAAATTTTTATCAAAACGGTAGCCAGTGAGAATAGTCTAGTCACATAACCTTTTCCTCAAGCTGGGCCTGAATTTCATACATAGTATTTTTGAGAAATTTCAATTCATATATAATCATACACAAAATGGTGCCATTTATCCAAAAATACAAGAATCTCCATAGAGTTCAATGTTAAATTTTGATCGCAACTGTAGCCAGTAAGAACCCACTGATCATATCCAAATTTTCAGATATATCTTTGAGGTTCATACCTAGCAGTTGTTTTACAACATTTCAAATCGCACCGATCATAATACGCCAAATGGCACCATCTATCATTTTGGTGGAAAAAAACGAAACGCTCTTTAAATTATATTGACCCCATTTTAGGCTGACACTCCAAAATTCAAGAATGGTGACAACTCATCCTGAAAATAAACCTACTAAGCATACAAATCTGTTTTAAGATAGCTTTTAGCAAGCAAAAATGTGATATGACGTAAGAAATCTGACTATTTGTCAAACGTGTCACTAAATATCGTTTTGGGGGAGGGGTAAGTTTGTGCCCTGTATTCGCACTGCGTACGCCACAATGCCATAATATGAGAACCATCCAATAGCAGATATGCCACGGATCACAAAAATATATACATATGGTGACAGCATCCGACAAGTTTTTGTTAAACAGAGTTGAAACAGACACATTAAGCTGAATCAGTGAAAAAAAATACGTTCACGATTAGCGAAGTACGTCACAGCTCAAACGTCAATCGATTATCTTGCAACTTTTTACCATTTTCAATACCGCTCACATAACTGCCATCCATATCAAATGAAGAAAAAGATAAATTGAATACAGCTGAAGAATCATAGACTGATGAACATCACAGGAACTAACCCGAAAAATGCATAAAAATAAGGTTGGGTAGCATGATGAAAATGTGAAAAAATCATATTTTGCATCCTATATTGACCCCGCAACAACCGGATTCCGAAATTAGAATAGTTGGGCTACATAGATATGGTGGTCGCTGAAATTCCCATTTCAGGTGACACCTCGGGTAATGAGAGCCCATACTATATGAGTGTACCCCACTCAGTGAATATGCATGGGCCAGTAGTTCAGACTAATTGATGATTACTGATTAAACACCCTACTCAGGTCATTGCTTGATCAACTCACAATGGTATCAGGCAAAGTGTGGCCATCACTAGGCCAAGCAAAGTTCATAAATGTTGCAGCATTGTCATATAAATCTATTCATTGTACATGCTATTAGATGCATTAATTATCATAAACATGTTGTTATTATCCAATACATATAAATATCACCATATAGTAGGATCTAGCACTGCTTATTTAACTTCATTGTGAGTTGCACGCAATGCATGTTTTCCTATAAATATTGGAGTCTTTGAATGTTCATGCAGCGCACAATCAAACACGTTCCCCAGGCCTTCACTATAGTCAAATTGAATTTCTCCAGAAATCTGTTAGTATTTGACACAAGGTATGTAGATTTAAGGGCCACCAAGTAGCTGGGGTTAAGTCAGATATTCCTATCGTGTCAGGTATTCGGGCAAATAAATACCTCAGCTTTGCCTCGGTGAATTATTTTTCTGAATACCCTACAGCTCAGGGAATATTCAACACATAAACTAAAAAATTACGAATGTTCATGCAGCGCACAATCAAACACGTTCCCCAGGCCTTCACTATAGTCAAATTGAATTTCTCCAGAAATCTGTTAGTATTTGACACAAGGTATGTAGATTTAAGGGCCACCAAGTACACTGTCGGATACCCGTTTAGGTTCGGACATTCCAAGATGGCGGCGCCGAGTAAAGAAGATAAATGGTAAGTGTATATATTGTCTCCAAGCATCAATTAACGACATCTTTCGGTGATACACCTTTAAACAGTTATGTAGGAATTTGTATGCCCAACACATACGTAACACGGCTTTCGCATGACAGGCATGTGAATTGTTGTATTTGGCGTGTCAAGTCGTCATAATTTTTCGAAATTTTATCGAGGCGGCGAAATGTTCCCTTTTTCGCATTTATTTGGCCCTGGGATCATGGATCCGCGAATTTAGGTATTGTTGTGGGTAGATTATGTTACCACACATCTTCGGAATTCAAAACCTGCGATATTTTTATTGTCTAACTCCGAAAAACGACCTTTGAAATTTTCAAAATGTTCAGGTTTGGATTCGCAATATTCCCGATGATTTTGTTCAGGTTCAGACACAATTTTCGTTCAGGTTCGGACAAATTTGGTTCAGGTTCGGACGCATCAAAAACTTCGCATAACAATGACAAGCCGAGGTACAGTCGCGTTCTTATTGCGTTTTTGTGCATTTGGTTATCTTCCATTCGTAAAATAAACGATAAATGAGGAACACGAGGCTTGGTTTTAGCCCACTCGTGAATAATTTGGGCGGACTTTCTTATTTTATGCGTGTGAGATGTATGCGATCACGTGATTCCCCTCCACATCCAAATACGATGCCACAAAGGTCGCCGCACGTAGATGAGCAGATAACTGTCCATAATATAAGTTACACGGCTTTCTGATGGGGATACTGTGTGGTATGCCCCGGTAGAGGCGATCCCCCCTCAACAAGCCGTGTAATCATGTATTTACCCCCAGTCTCTATTAACAATATATTCCCATACATAAAGCGCAGAAACGAGCCACGAACAGTAACTCTATTTTGTTAGACTGCTTATACGATGAATGTGATTATATAGCTGTTCCCACAATTTGCCCATAAATACTTGCTGATAGATAGACAATATATACCATGTTTTGTATCAATAATTGGATGATATATTTGAGTATTCACACGAAACATATTCGTTTCAATATAAGCCTTATGTGTTTTGCCTCATTTCTAAATGTTGAATCCAGTTGCAAGTTAACCATTTGTCACACGACTATTATGCAGGATTATTAATTAGAGCCCGAACATGTTGCGTTCTATTCAGCACTATGCGAACATAGAGAATACCTATGCTATGCCGAATAATACCTGCAATATGCGAATCTTCACGAGCGGCGATATTTCAGGAATATATTATTCGAGAAACCATAATGTGTTCTCATTATGTTATGCTTATGGTAAGCAATTCTGCAAAACTACAAGTATTGTTTATCGAAACAAGAATTTAGACGCCGAAGTAGCGAAACTTATGCAAACAATATCAGCTGTTCCGTTGGCAAATTAAGCATCTCTAAATTTTGGTGGAAAATTTCCTTCACAAGAGAATAGTGCCTACCCATGCAATGGTTAAATATTACACACAGAAACCCAAATAACTGAATACGTAATAAAACGGGATCATTTGTTTTTCTTTAGAACTTATCGCAGTAATAAACTATTTTCAGTCTTCCGCGGAATTTCGCGTAGTTCCATTGATAATGCACGCGTCAATAATTGTGTACCCTTTTTTAAACAGAAATATCTACAGTGAGATAACGTTTGAAAATTATTATCCACGCAAAGGTCCAGACGAAAGAGAGCACATCGTATGTCATTTAAAATTACAGCTATTTCATAGGGAAACATATAACAAACAACGCTTGTCCCCACACCCGGTTGTAACTAACACTCTGATTGACAACAACGTCAGGTTTAAATCATGCGCCATGTCCTCGTAACTATTGACAGTGAGCGTCTAAAAGCACGTGAAACATCGTGGTTATGAATTACCCTTGAACTAGCAGTTTCACCAATCGTGACATTGTTCGAGCGCGCTGAGCTTAATTGACGTCACCTAAAACAGGATCGATAGGTCTGCTACTGAATTATTCTTATTGGTGCTGATTGGTGTGAATTTATCTGATAACCTATAAAAAAGCACACCACGTGGTAGCTATTGATGTGAGACAAAATCGTTAGCTCCGCCAACATCGTGGGATACTAGAAGATTTAATACCCGGATGTCTCTTTTTGAAATCGAGAACCATGCAGGTATTAAATATCCATGTAGCCCCGATAACTCAGAAGATAAGTAATAATACCACTGTTGCTCATATGTAAAATGTAATAATTCCCACTAGCTGGTTTATAGTAGACATTGCTCGAGAATATTCAACTGTGGCTTTTATCCCATTAATTCGGAGAATTTACCACCTATATTTGGAAATTTCAGCTGACATATTTAGATATAACAAATTAACAATGCATGTTCGTTAATAACACGCACAATAAGATCGCGACTGTACCTCGGCATGTCATTTATAGGTAAGGTTTTGATGCGTCCGAACCTGAACTAAAATTGTCCGAACCTGAACCAAATTTGTCCGAACCTCAACGAAAATTGTGTCTGAACCTGAACAAAATCATCGCGAATGTTGCGAATCCGAACCTGAACATTTTGAAATTTTCAAAGGTCGTTTTTCGGAGTTAGACAATAAAAATATCGCCGGTTTTGCATTCCGAAGATGTGTGGTGACCTAATCTACCCACAACAATACATAAATTTGCGGATGCATGAGCCCAGGGCCAGAAAAATACGAAAAAGCGAACATTTCGTCGCCTCGATAAAATTTCGAAAAATTATGACGACTTGACACGCCAAATACAACAATTCACATGCCTGTCATGCGAAAGCCGTGTTACGTATGTGTTGGGCATACAAATTCCTACATAACTGTTTCAAGGTGTATCACCGAAAGATGTCGTTAATTGATGCTTGGAGACAATATATACACTTACCGTTTATCTCCTTTACTCGGCGCCGCCATCTTGGAATGTCCGAACCTAAACGGGTATCCGACAGTGAAGTAGCTGGGGTTAAGTCAGATATTCCTATCGTGTCAGGTATTCGGGCAAATAAATACCTCAGCTTTGCCTCGGTGAATTATTTTTCTGAATACCCTACAGCTCAGGGAATATTCTACACATAAACTAAAAAATTACTCACCTTGTATTATTACTGGCATCCATATTGATGAATAATGGATAATATGGTTTGAATATGTTATATAGTTCCACCTGGAAAAAAGAAAACACATGTATATATTAAATACTAAAATCAGACTGAAATTATCCATTTGTAAAAAGCTTGAATAGATTTTATCATAATATATTTACACACTAAGTGTTGTCATCACTAAATCCAGCATTCTGATTGGTCGGCGCCCACGTGGCCAGTTGCAGTTATTTCTCGGTGAATGCGCAACGCCTCATGACACCAAGCTAATAACACCATCGATACGTCATTAGGTTTGGAAAGACGAACGCGTAATGTTTTGGGCGCATTTGGACTCGCGCAGGACTGACTTAATACATCATCGGGTTTCAATATCTAGAGAAATTGTTCCTATTAACTTTTGCCAAGGGTGCTATTGGGTATTTTGGGCTGATCTTGTCACGATACACTTTTCGATTTAAATAAATTTACAAAAGTGGCTTTTTCGCTAAATGTATATAAATATAAGGATTAACTGTCATGTGGACTAATTTTATGGAGATGTAACGGTGAGGTAAGTGGTCATAACTTGTATGTAAAACCCTTCGGGTTTTACACAAGTTATGTCCACTTACCTCACCGTTACATCTCCATAAAAACAGTCCACATGACAGTTAATCCTTATATGAAGATTGACTTAAGGGGGAGGTCAAGTGAACAATTTTGAATGGGGATTTCCATGCAAATCTCCGGAGCAAAAGTTACAGAGTTGCATATACTTCTGAGTGTGACTTGATGTGGTATTGGAAACAACAGGTATTTATCTTGGTAAATTATAAAATTTTGCAACAGATATATTTTTGAGAATTTTTTTCTGGAATTACATCACTTGACATACATTTGAAAAATCAATATAAAATTCAAAAATAAATACACCAACATTATAATGGAACAAGTTCCAAGCGGACCCGCCAGATAACTAACTACCTGTTGTTTCCAATACCACATCTAGTCACACTCAGAAGTATGTGCAACTCTAACTTTTGCTCTGAATCCCTATTCAAAATTGTTCACTTGACCTCCCCCTTAAAACCTAATTGTTTTCCATTTCAAGAATTTCCTGCTGATCTCAAGCTTTGAAAAAAGTGAGCTAATAAAACACAAGAAACTGTTGTGTTCAATTTTAAGTGATCAAGAACTGACAGTTGACATTTCAAATGCATTTTACTATAATTAAACACCCTCTACATTGACACAATTAGCACCCATAGGAATCAGTACAAATTGGCATACGGTTTACATGAACGGTTCCGATGTTCATAAACCAACAACTGAAGTTGACTCTTCATAAAAAGCAATGAACACCTGTCACTTCAAGCTGATTGTGTGCACATGAGCATGTTGTTATTGGGAGACTGTGATATAATTTGAACAATAAGGTACTTACAATTGTTTAGGTAGTTTTGAAAAGTTGTTCAAATTAGTAATGTTCTATTAAAATGTACTGGTATATGATTAAAAGGAATGACTTGCAGATCGATTGGGGTCATTGGTTTTGACCGGGAGAATAAATAAAAAAAGTTTGTGTGACCAAGTTATTACTCAAAGGGATACTGTACTAAAATGTTTTGTTAGTTTCTATAGTCTCTGCTTCATAGAATAATGTAACCAGATTTCCATTATTTGACAGTCTGTTACGGATGGCAGATTAGCTGGAATACGAAAATATAACTATAGTCGCTGATCGTCGTCGAGTAATTTTTTTTTAGTTTTCAAGCAAATTTATCTAATAAATTGATTATGTTATACTAGTAAATGCATACTAGTCCCATAAACTCATTTAAGTTATTGTATAGTCACTAGTCAGTGAGTGGCTTGAGTTCACACCCCATATCAACATATTTTTGTACATGATCATGTGTGCCACGAGTTGCCCTTGGAATCCACTTTCCGTCAACTAATTTGATTACGTCTTCTACACAGAAATTCGTAATTTAATTTATGGCTCCAGCCATAAATTAAATTTATATCAAATTATTAGCTTTGATTTTGAGATAACCTGAACGTTTACAGAATACATCTTCAACTCAAATTACTTATTTTTCTATATATTATCAATATTAGATCGTTGTTTTTACCAGGAATTTATTGAAATTGGCATACAGTACCCTTTTAAGTAAAGACTGAGATACACTGATCAGTTATAATCATTGAATCTGATTTTAACCTCTAATTATTGAATGGATTTTCAAATTCAGTTATAAAGGCATACACTGGAATGGTCTATTCTCCGTTTTTTTCATGCTGCCAATTTCGATATAAAATCTATAAAAAGAACTACCATGCATCCATCTCTTTTCCCATTCAATCTCCCAAACGGAATTTTCGACATCACTTTAATTAATGGATCCAGAATCTGAAAAAACGTACCTGACTAATTCGACTGGGGAAATTCATCACCAACAAATTTATTGTCTCGTCCGTATGATCTGGCTCCAGATCAGGTAAATCCTCCACTAGAAACTTATGTCCAGAGCGCATAAGATTCTTCAAATGATTATCCTCTTGAGAAAGTTGAGATAGACAATTACATGCACTGCCTACAGCTGCAGACCAGAATCGACAACAGCTATCACATACACTGTCTTCAGGTGCAGAATAGATTTGGCGGTGGGTATCATATATGTCTCCTTCACTTGTAGAATAAATTTGATGACGGCTATCACATGTACCTCCCTCAAGACGACGAATATCATATGCACTTCCTTCATGAAAATTGTTATGACATACGACTCCTTCAGTTGTAGAACGTGATGGTTGACGAACGCTATAACATACATTTCCATCATGATAATGATTATCACATATGCTTCCTTGAGTTGTAGACCAAATTTTATGATGGCTATCACATACATGTCCTTCATGACAGCATCTATCATGTACGCCTTCATGATTACGACCATCGCGTACGCCTCCTTGAGTTGCAGAACAAAATTGATGAAAGCTATCACAAACATCTCTATCATGACAACTATCACAAATGCCTCCTTGAGTTGCAGAGCGAATTTTATGACAGCTATCACATACATCTCCTTCATAATAGGGTGCATCATGTATGCCTTCATGATGATGACCATCACATACGCCTCCTTCAGTTGTACAAGGAATCGGATGACGACTATCACATACACATTCATGATGATGACCATCATGTACGCCGCCTTCACAATGATGAGTATCTTGTATCTTTCCTTGAGTTGTAGAGCAAATTTGATGACAGATATCACATACACTGCTGTCTATTGTAGACGTGCTTTGGGGATGGCTAACAAAACTGCTCTCAGTTGAAGAATGAATATGGGAGCAGCTGTCATTTATGTTGCCTTTAGTTGCAGAACGTATTCGGGAGTGGCTATCATTTATATTGCCTTTAGTTGCAGAACGTATTCGGGAGCGGCTGTCGCATATGTTGTTTTCAGTTGCATAAATAATTTTTTTGTCGGAGAGGATACATGTCATCTTTCTTTGAGTCAGAGATTGTTCACGATAATCTGGGGGGTCTCCAAGGTTTTCCAATGAAATATTCAGTATAGAACTATCAGTGCTGGATCTTCCGCACGGAGAATATTTTCTGGATAAGTCATTACGGTTTGGCATGAATGGCTCCACTTCTAAATTGTCGCTCTCACTTCCAAGAGAAGAAAGCCCAAAATCAGATTTCTGGAAGCCTGAATCACTGCCACTTGTGAACGAGTGAAATGTCTGACTACTACCTGATGATGAGGGTGATACCTGAACTTCATTCTCATCAACATTTTCAGACTTATGGTTGCGATGGTTACGGGATCCTGAAGGACTGGTTTTGGACGAATCAAATCTCGCTACCAATGAACTGTCTTTAACAATCTTTTGTTCAACAGTAATATTTTCTGTTTTTCTAGTCTTGTCCAAAACTGTAAAATAAACATTATTTATAACGAAATGTCCATTTTTCATAGTAGAAGAATTCTTTTCTGGACATCTTAATTCAGTAAAATCCCAATACATGTACTAATCCAGATTTTTTCTAAAGTTGAAAATTCTACTGATGAATTGTCATTACAAATTTTTGTAGTCCTAACCAAAACTGTAAAACATACTCAGATTATAGTGTTTAATTCGTGGATTACTGCTTTTAATCTGACAAGACACTTCAAATTTAAATAACAACTAAATTAAATTTTCCATAAATCCGGGCAAAAATTGCATCAAATTTTCAACAAAGAATTTCTTGGGATATATCTTTGTTGTATAGATATTATGAACAATTATAAAGAGAAGACAAAAACAATGGATTTTAATACATTTGAGAGGTTGAAAATATTATTAACTTTTTGTCTTTTTAGGTACCAAGAATGGCTATAATAATTAATAATTTTAAAAAACATTCCAATCACCAAATTTAGCTTATTATCTTGGCTCCATGAGAATAGGCTTCATTTGAGACATACAGTTTTAATTGCGTAATATAAAAAGAACACCTACGTGTTTTGGTTGAATACCTGGATTATCTCATGAGTGGGTTCAAGGAAATACAGAATTTCCACGAGCGGCTACAAGCCGCGAGTGGAAATTCTGTATTTCCTTGTACCCACGAATGAGATAATCCGTGTATTCAACCAAAACACGTAGGTGTTCTTTTTATTATATGCGCTAGTCGCTACGTTATAAACCGCCCCAAAATTGCTAGTTTTGTCCTACAGTTCACTTCAAATTGTTAGAAAGCTTCGACATTTGCATTTTGTTTACATTTCATCAATTGATTTGCTCACCACTGAATGACAAATATCGAGCAAAACCGCCATAAGAAATAGTCCCCATTGTTTTATTCTGAAATGATGCGAGAAAATTAATATATACATAATTTAATGATAAGAATATATTAAAACAAATGAGTTAACATTATAACAATTAAATAACAGTTTGACCCTAAAAATCGATAATTAAAAAAATATTCCGGCTGTTATTGATACGCTTTGAAACTTAATGTGAGTCGCCGCTGTAAACCGGAAGTAATCTCCGAAAAAGTAATACTATTGTGTTATCCATCGAGTCGGTCAGTGTTATCCATCGAGTCGGTCCAGGCGATGGATATAACGCTCTACGCCACGGCAATTTCCCACTATTTAATGGGGAAGCATATAATAAAACATCATACCCCCCCTATATTACAATGAAGAATAAAGCAGCCACAAATATTTCACCCCAATGAAAACAAATGTTGATATGAAAGTTAGTCCACTCAAGCAGGGAGCAATCACCTGGACAAAAGCCACAGTATTAGAGATACCTGGGCAACTGGGGATTTGGCTATGGACATATGACCTAAAACTCATCTCAGCCCAAATTTTATTGATCAGCAGGCATGGCATGATAATTCTTAAATACAGAACATTATATAACTGGGTTGTCTTTCTACATGACAAACAAGAGATGGACTGTTGTCCGGTGCATACAGCCCATACCTATTATCTATGACTGAGATACTCAGGCAGACAGACCCATAATTCAGCATTTTTAGATAAACAAAGATCAACAAGTGTAACGCCAAGCGTGGAATATGCCCCCAATGCTCAGATTAGAGAGTGGGCAAAGTACATGGTATTTCTTTTATTTTATTTTTTAAATCCAAGAAGTGGGTATCCTATCCCCTTAAACTGGGCTATCAATACGCCAAAGAACAACCAAATCCTGCACTATGTGGAGTTCCTTTCCACAATGTTGGTCTACTGGCATACCAAAGGACATCCAAATTGGACTAACGATACTTGAGCTGTGTTGTGAAATGTTACAGATGGACAGAAGGATGGATGGATGGAAGGACAGATGGAGGTCTCCACTATATACCCCCGAATCCTACTCTAGAACAAACATGACAGTCGATGACTGTGGGGTCGCTCACCAGACTGTAAAGACAGAGAAGACTGGGACTCTGAAGACTACAATAGTCAGTACGTTGTTATAACGTAATTAGTTTTTCAAAATTTAAATTTTAAAATTTTATTTTTATAAAAAAAAAAAAAATTGAACAAGGAGTAAAATCAAATGTTTTTTTTTTTCATTTAAAAGTAATTTTTTTTGTTAAATTAAGCAAGGAGTTAAATCTAAAAAATTAAATCTAAATCTAATTTATTTTTGTTAAATATATTGACCCTGGCTCTGCCCATGTTTGCCCAGTGACCCCCATTTTAACAGATCTGAACCCCAGTAAACCAAGGACCCTCCATGCCAAATATTAGCTTAATGGTTCTTGAGAAGAAGTTGTTTTAAGACTTACTCTGGAGGGAAAGAGTTTTGGCCGTGGCTTTGCAACTATTTGACTTGGTGACCTCATTTTTGTCACCTAGGGAACATCCACACCAAATATGAACCCATTCGGTCTTATGGGTCTGGAGAAGAAGATGTTTAAACAAGGATGGACGATGGACGAGGAGCTCCACAGGAGATTTTGCCTTAGGTGAGCTTAAAACTATAATCACGGGAACCTATATATCAGTACAAAACTTGAACTCAACAACTCAAATAGTTTGTCCTATGGAGGGGGTTAAAGTTTTTGGAGTGAGTGGCTAATTCTTAAACTTATAAAGCTGTCTCTATTAGAAACAGTCTCAATCAACAAAAGGTGGTCCACACAAACTACAGAACCATTCATAGGGTAGAAATTAATTCACTGAAAGGAAGTGTTAAAACTGTATAAATAACATATTTTGACTGACCCACCACTGAGTAGAGACAGAAGGCTCCTGTGAATACATTTGACATTCAATTTAAAAACTAATTACCAAAACAAAACCCTCTGGCTGGAGAGAGCTTGTTGATACTACACTGTCAGATTTGACATGTGGATTATTATCATCAACAGAGCAGACTGGTATTATTTTCACTGTAAGAGATAATATTCTATCATATGCACAGGGTGTATTGCATTGTGACTGTGAAATATATTTAAAACAAGTGTTTGATAACAGGGATGCTAGAAGCACCAATTAACAAGGGTGAGGGGGTTCTTTAATATTTGTGTCTTTAATAATTAACTTTAAAAAAATATATATATATTATTGAAATAAATAAAATAAAAAAATATTTTGAATTGATCCAAGGAGTTCAATCTAATTTTTTTTTGGAGTTATGTCACTGGCTCCACCCACATTTGACCCAGTGACCTCAATTGAACAAATCTGAACGCCAGTCACCCAAGGACCCTTCATACCAAATATGAACCCATTCGACCTGATGGTACAAGAGAAGAAGTCGTTTTAAGAAATACTATGGATGGAAAGTTATGGCCCTGTCTTCGCAACTATTTGAGCCAGTGACCTCATTTGAACAAATCTGAATGTTAGTCACCCAGGGAACATCCACACCAAATATGAACCAATTCGTTCTTATGGGTCGGGAGAAGATGTTTAAAGAATTGTTGACAGACGGACGGACGGCTGGACGGCTAGACGGATGGACGACGGACGAGGAGTGATGACTATAGTTCCACCGGAGACTTCGTCTCAGGTGAGCTAAAAACCTGAACAATACGATTGATCATTCCATTGAATGTCCTCATAGCGAACATCCATAACAAATTTCATGAAGATCCCACAACCTATGGTTGAGATATCTGCTCGGGAAGGAAATAAAACCCTAACATTTCCAGATACACAATGATGAATACCTCTAGAACGGAAAGTCTGAACAAAACTATTGAACACTCCATGGAATGTCCTCCTAGTAGTGAACATCCATACCAAATTTCTTTGAGATCCATGCACTACTGTTCAGGTTATGACCTGAACAGAGACTGGGCAGACAAAAAGCCAACATTTCCAGATAAACAAAGATGAATAACTATAGAACGGAAAACCCAAACAAAACAATTTAACACTCCATTGAATGTCCTCCTAGTAGTGAACATCCATAACAAATTTCATTGAGACCTGAGCACTATTCTTCAAGTTATGACCTGAACAGAAATCAGATGGACATAAATACTCATGCACACATGGACAGATGGATGGATGCACCGACAGATGCAAAACAGTATATACCCCTCACTTCTTTTTATAAAAGGGGTACAAAAATAACCAAATTTCATGAACCAAGAAAGATTGGGTCTCCTCTCATATTCTTCAGATATGATATCATAGCTATATGAACTGTACTTTTGAAAACAGGAAAAGGTCAAAATTTTAAATATTTTTCAAAGCATAAATGTAGAGTAAAAGAAGTTTTAAAATATCAGGAAATTATGGCAAAATGTGTTGCCTGCCTTGACCTGCTGAGAGTGAGTAATCCTGAATCAGTACTATTACTGATAACTTAAAGATGCAAAATCCAAATTACTATTTCTTTGGCTTCGGGGGTTAAAACTATTTTATTCGAGTCGAGGAACCCACCCATCAAAGCTCAGTGATCAGATATCGATTTTTAAAATTTTTATTTCCTGAGATATGTAATTTTTGGGGGCCTGGCAAATATTCGTCGAGCCAACGATCTCAGACAAAAATTGCGGATGAAGATGGATAACTCTAAAATCAAGTGGCTTTCGGTGTTAGATATTTATCAATCCGGCCAAATTTCTTTGAACAAAATGTTGATAAATAACATGTTTTGGGCAATTTTATTCTATAGTTGACTGTGGTTAGCATTATTTTTGGGCAATTAATCGATTCTGATAACTGAAGCGGAATTTCAAAAAATGTTGTTGTTGTTTTAACCTGATGATATGGGGACCCTCGAATCAGATTGAGTACCTTTAAGAATTTTATGATTTACTAAGATACTAACATGGTTTGGAAACAAAGTTTGAAGTGAAGAACTTTTTGACTGTATATCTAACATGAAGAAATCGTCCATGCCACTGTTTATGAAACCACTTCTGCAGAAAGCTCTCTGCAGTCTGGTGATCGGCAAACTTCACAAATGCACACCTGAGGAGAGAGAATTTTTTTAAGATGGTCTTCCCACAAAGTTTCATATAGATTCCAGGCAGAAAATAATAGATATGAATTGCAGTGAATCGAGGACATTTGTATGGAAAAGCTTCTACCAAACGTGGCTGCTGAATCTCAAATATGTGAACAAATCTAGCCCATATAGACTTGATAATACTGAGGGTGTAATCCATACCCCCTGAATCCTGAATACCAGAGAAGGATCAATCCTGCGTATCAGTTAAGAAAATATGGAATACATTGCTCCATAATTTTATACTAATATCACAGTTTCACACATTTGCTGAAGTATCCATAACTTCAACACATCAAGAGGTAGACTAAATACATCAAGATATGTCATTTAAGTTAGAAAATAATCAAAATTTGTGTTATTTTATTGCTGAATCCTGAATTCTGGTAACATTTGACATATAACTCCCTGAGTACCAGTTAACAGAGGGTGTGAATACTGCATACCGCCTGAAAATAGCCTGAAACCTTCATACCAAAAGAGGGGTTGGGGTGACACCCTCAAAACTATAAAGATGCCACAGGTTATGTTTACCAACACTGATGAAATGTTAGTACAAACATTTCTGGAATATCCCATTTAAAATATCTTTGCCAAATCATGCAAACGATACACGATTCTTCCATAATCCTATACATGTAACACAACATTGAAAATCGGGTTCACAAATTACTTTTACCGTACGTATGATCATTTACATATATGATTTTCTAATGTTTATCATTAAATAATTTGAAAGATAAAAAAAAATTCTGATTTAAATCCCATGAAAATTAATAACCAGGTGCAAATTGCATTTACATTATGATCATATTATTAATTTTATTTAGAATTTCTAGAACAGAAATATGTGCGAAAATGTTTTGATCATACTAATGGAGAGCACTCTATCTTGTTAGCACCCTCAATCAAGGCAAATTGCAGATCAGAGATTTACCATGGATTATGATTGTAATAAACCACTTTATTAATGTCTTTATAGACAATTATTATACCACATCTTCAGTTTTATCTGTATTTTATTCACAACATATCTAATTGTAGTCTTGATATTAGGATTTATAAATATTATGTTGTTGTAATTGTGACCCGGGAGAGATAGGCAGAGGATGTGCATTTCGACACCTAACTTTAAAAGAACAGCAGCCAACCTTGATCAAATTAGCACCAGATGGTGTCAAAAGAAGAATACAT
Organism: Siphonodentalium dalli; assembly: GCA_032622095.1. NCBI lineage: Eukaryota > Metazoa > Mollusca > Scaphopoda > Gadilida > Siphonodentaliidae > Siphonodentalium > Siphonodentalium dalli. The sequence continues at coordinate 107,581,972 of CP136066.1, forward strand.
GTATTGATAATTGTTCACATTTCAGCTATTACTTATGAAAAGTTCCAAATAAAAGTAACAAAAGTGAAATCAGCTCACAAAAGTCACCTAATTCATGCATTCTTGATCTGGGACCTTCAGAAAGGCTGTGAAATACAACATTAAGGAACAGGAATTAACTAAGAAATGTTACCAGCGTAATATTTTTCAATGTTATAAATTTCCTGTTACAAAATCAAAAAGTTCCCAAGCTTTGAACTGGTGGCATATAATCTCTATGGGCGTAGCCAGAGGAGAGATTCATGGCATGATCTAGTATGAACAACTTGTTGGCGCTGGTGAAGCATTAAAGATCATGTGCCAGTGCATTCTCTTGTATATGTGAGTCTCACATTGGGAGCCTCGCATATATAAGAGAATTCAGCGGCTTACAAGGTCAAGGTAAATATTGGTAGGCCAATGTATTCTCTTATATATGCGTGGCTCCCTATGGCTATGGAAGACTCGCATATACAATAGAATGCATTGGTACAGGGTGTTCACAACATTTCAGGAAGCTCCAGTCATGGAAGGATGGCTAATATGGTAAGAATACAGTTTATTAAAAACTTAACAAGGAACTAAACAGAAAACAAAAAACATTTTTCAAAACAAGCAACTCACACTTTAATACCATTTTCAGATCTATTTATGTAATATTTATCATATCTGAACCCTATCAAGAGCAACTTGAATTCATCCTGAAAACCAAGTAACGACATACATAGGCAGCAAATATTCTGGATGAATGACTTGATGCCATTGGTTTGTATGTATAGGTATCTGCATATCCTTTCTAAATCTAGCTAATATTTTATTTCAATGGGAGTTAGTTTATACCTCAGAATTAAGTGAAATTTTTGTAAAAACAAAAATTTAGATACAAATGATCTGTCAAAAATTCTAAATTAGACAACAATTGTAATTAAATCGGATTCAATCCTCATAAAAATGCACAGAGCTGGCAAACTAATTAATATTTTGATCTAGTAAACTGACTGCTTTAAATGTTCACATGGATTATTTATTGTTGGAAATTGTTTTTCTTTCTTCAAAACCAGAAAGTCGTCTGCATATATTTGCTCTAACCCAAATTTACAAGAAAAGAAACCAATGCTTGCACCAGCTAAGTTCACCAGCTAAGTTCACCAGCTATTCAATGAATCTATTAGTTGAAAAATGTAGTTTCAGTTCTGGAAGATTTAGTTTTTGACGAAAAACAATTGAAAATAATAGACTTTGCACTAAGTTTGAAGTACAATCCATATGAAACTTAAGCACAGAAAACATGTCGGTACCTCGACAAAAAACAACATGTTCACAGTTTATTACACGGGATAAGTTGATAATACAATGTTTTGGAGCTTCCTCTTTCAAATGGTATATAATATCAGGGTTTCTGCTACTACGTCCAGCGGCCTCATTCCCCTCCCCAACCTTGACTTAATATTGGCCACAAAATAGCCACAGACCTAGCTCCGTCCCCATTTTACACAGGACGAGTGACCACCGACACTGAAGATTAACAGATTGCAAGGAATCCTGCACCTGGTGCCTGAATAAGACATGATCAGTAGCGTGGACCACGTGCACAGTTGTCTGAAGTTGTCTCCACCATCCTGGGTAACGCTTTGTCGGCAAATGTTTAGTAGCATTTTAAATTACCGTAGGTAGATTTCGGTATATACATATGATATAAGTCCCAACTTTCTAAACCCACTATTTCCCATCGGAATACGCATTATAAATCGGTAAGTCTGTATGGGGCTTAATTCTGAGCTACAACCGTGAACACAGGTTAGGTCTGGCAGTCGCTGCCACGAACAGTGCAGACATTTTACCTCAAAGCAAGGTCTGTATCAAAGAAATGTTCAATTAAAAAGAAAACACTTAAAATATTAATAGTTATTTTCAGTGGCAGTGTATTTATTCCCAATCCAATTAATACAAAAATTATCTATCCATTATACGAATCCAGCATGAAGTCAACTACCGTCTGAGGAATGGCTTTTGAATTAACACCAATCTGTTTTGATTGGTACCGTGAACAAAACTCAAAGTATGCAGAGCTGGGTATAGCACGTGACATGACCTCTGCCTATGACATAATTATCACTGGTTACTGCTGCAGCTAGAGCAAACTGTGACAATGTGTCTTTGCCAACCGCGGTTACCTTTGATGTCGGTGCCGTTTGATGTCGCTTAAATTGCTACTGTTATAAAAGTTGTTTTATCAACTGTATAAATGCTTTTAGTTCATCAACTTGAGATCAAAGAAAGATTATCTGTTTTAATTTGGTTTCTACAAAGCTTCAATGATGTTCCTGCTTGTTGTTTCAAATACAAGGAAATGGCTACTTTCAGTGATAAACATCCAGATTTTCTCCTGACAAGGCGCCGTGTATGTGCTTCCCAAATACGGCCACATTCCCCCAACCCCTAGCGGAAACCCTGATAATATGGCATATATTTTATATAATGTGATCTTGGGGTTGGAAAATTAAGTGGGCCCTTAAAAGAGAAAATAAACTCACCAATTTTATTTCATGTGGAATGTTTGCGATGAAGACTTCATTTTTCACATCATCTGGAAAATAAAGCTTAAATATAATTAATTAAAACCATGTCATTTTGCAGCATTTGGATTGATATGAAGTAGAAAATCTGTTCATGAGATGACTTATAATGTTTAACTAAATACTTCCAAAGTAAATTTTAAAAACAACAGCATCGTTAGGGAGTGGAAAAATACGCCCATGAAAATTCCAACAAAGAGCTATAATTCTGGAAAAGAATGGTGGGCAGAACCCAAATTCGAACTTGACCAATATTTTGGATTAGTAAAGTCGCATACCAAACTTCATTCGATCATTCAGTTCAGACTTACCAAAGTTATCATCCGGAAAAAAAAATTGAGTGAAAATATGCAAATATGACTCTGGTGCATATGCAAATATGCAAATATGACTCTGGTGAAAATATTCAAGCGGAACCCGAAGATATGCAACCCGAATTTGAAATTGACCTGTATTTTAAGCTAATAAACCAAAATACCAAATTTCATTCCATTAAATTAATACTATCTAAATCATCATCTGGAAACCAAAGGTGAACAGATGGACAGACGGATGGACCAATAACATAATATTGGCATATAAAAAAATAAAAAAAAGACACAGCAATATTTCTATATTAATTAACCCTTTCAGTGCCAAGTCCGATTTTTGTATCAACCCATATTTCCTTGATCATTTTTCAAATTTATTGATTATAATAATGTGATACATTGATGGAAAGAGCTCTAAGAGCTCATGTATCACATTATTTTAATCAATAAATTTGAAAAATGATCAAGGAAATATGGGTTGATACAAAAATCGGACTTGGCACTGAAAGGGTTAAGTTATCTCAGCAACATCGGGGGTACATGGAGATTTAATACCTGGATGTCCGTTTTGAATCCCGAAACTGAGCAAGGTATTAAATCTCTAGGTATTTAATCCAGGTATTAAATCACCATGTACCCCACGATATTGAGCACTGCAGATGAGATAACAATTTTGCCAGAGCAATAATAGCCATATGGTCTCAATTTAAGTGTATTTTACATAGGTTTTCACATTAATTGACATCAATAAGAATAACTCAGAAGCCGACGTATGTATCCGGCATCAGGTGACGTCAAACTCGGCATGCTAAAGCAATGTCACGATTGGTGGAAACTGCCCGTTCAAAGGTCATTCATATACCCCAAAGTTTCACATGCTCATATACCCCCGATGTTTCAATTGCTCATATACCCCCGATGTTTCACATGTTCAATATTTAACAATATTTACCTTGACTGTATAAGCCAAGGAGACTCGCAAATATAAGAGAATACACTGGCACCCAAACTTTAATGTTGCACCAGCACAGCTCCCATCACGAAACGGTTATACCCCGCTGTCAATGGTGAGGGGGAGATGGTGATTTGAAAAAAGTTAGGGCCCCACGAAGCTTCGAGATTCGATTCGATTTTGAATCTTACGTTCCGATTCGATTCGATTCGAAAGTGGTCGGGTGATTCGGGATATTTCGAATCGTTATATACAAGTTCTTTATCACTGGGAATAGACTGCATTATCTATAAAATTTATTCATATTATCCCCAATACTTAACACAAGTCTCCTTCCGCGACCATGTGTTACCACCATGGTCCAATGTGTATAGGGTAAGTTGCCTAAAAGCTCACTGCTCGTATATATTGCCCCATCAGTCCCAGTGCTGGTTACACGTGGAAGGTCGGTGCAACTCGTGCAGCATGCAGGTATAGGTCTGTGATGGTTTGCGTGTTCATCGCGGTTGTACCATAATCGTAACGCACACGGTTTCCTCCACCACATAAAACCAGAAATGTCGCGATACTGAAGTTAGTGAATTTCTTGAGGGACATATTTGTATGTCGGTATCTGACATTCTTACCAGAAAAGCCTATATTGCCTTACTCAGATCAATCAAATAATATCATATTTTTTTTAACTCAAAATTAAAACGATATAAATATATTAAATAAACATTTTGGGAGCTCCATCATGCCATCTCCAAATCCGACCAACATCTTTATCCGGGAAATGGAATATAATTTGTTAACCATTCAGCTTTCCGACAGACAGGCCCAAGTTGGGATACTATATATAGTTCTCTGTAATCCCGTTTGCGTATGCACTATTCCCAATTAAGTCACGATGCGCAATGCTGTGCGTGACAGGGTGAAGCGTACATGCGCAGAAGAGTTCCCGTTTGCAATGACTCGAATCAGACTCCATTAACTCCAAAGTTCCAAACTGATTTCTTTCATGCATTCTGGCAGTGGCACAAAATATGAAATGGTGTCGTGCCATTCTCATATATTAAACTGTTTTAAACTGTGATTAAATATTGTATTTATATATATCACTAGAAGGTGACCCGACTTCGTCCGGGCTTTGACCTTGAATTGTCCATTTTGAATGTCAGGGTCAAGTTGGGTCACGATTTGACCAGTCCAAAACACTACCCGACAAAAGTACCCGACAAACGTGCCCGTCGAAATCCATCCGTTTTTACCCGATTTGACCTTAAATTGATCATTTTGAAGGTCAAGGTCGTGTCGGGGTCACGATATGACCAGTCCAAAACAATCAGTGGACAAAAGTAACCCCACGTATCAAATTTCGTCGAAATCCCATCAAAATTGGCGATTTGACATTGAAGTTACCCGATTTCAAGGTCAAGGTCATGTCGCACGGGCAAATGAATATGCTTATGAGACTCCCCATACGAAAGGACCCCAACATACCAAGTTTCATCGAAATCCCGTGATATTCGGGCGTTTGACCTTGAAATGACCCGATTTCAAGGTCAAGGTCACGTCGCACAGGCAAATTAATAGGCCTATGTCATTCCCCGGCCGAACGTACCACCACATACCAAGTTTCATCGAAATCCCGTGATATTCGGGCGTTTGACCTTGAAATGACCCGATTTCAAGGTCAATGTCACGTCGCACGGACAAATTAATAGGCCCATGCCACCCCACGGCCGAAAATACCCCCACATACCAAGTTTCATCGAAATCGGGTCGGCCGTTTTAGAGTTCATCGCGAACATACACACAGACACACAGACAGACAGACAGATCTTCCAAAATATATAATAGACGTTGTCCGGGCTATTCAAAAACCAAATTTCAAGTCGATAGCTCTACCCGTTTCCGAGATCTGGTCTGCGCATGCGCGAAGCTGGCGTCGCACAGGCTCGGCGACCCGATAAAATTCGTATCCGGGGCAAGATACATTCACATACTAAATTTCAAGTCGATAGCTCCACCCGTTTCCGAGATCTGGTCTGCGCATGCGCGAAGCTGGCATCGCACGGGCTCGGCGACCCGATAAAATTTGTATCCGGGGCAAGATACATTCACATAGCAAATTTCAAGTCGATAGCTCCACCCGTTTCCGAGATCTCGTCTGCGCATGCGCTGCACGGGCATCGCACGGGCTCGCCAATACGACAATGACCACCGCCTGGTCAAACTACACACACGTACCAAGTTTCGTCCCGATCGGTGGAGAATCGTAGATTTGTATAAAGGACAGACAGACAGACAGACAGACAGATTGTATCAAAATATATAAGAGACTAGCCGATGAGCCCGACGTTGTCCGGGCTATTCAAATACCAAATTTCAAGTCGATAGCTCCACCCGTTTCCGAGATCTCATCTGCGCATGCGCGAAGCTGGCGTCGCACGGGCTCGGCGACCCGATAAAATTTGTATCCGGGGCAAGATACATTCACATAGCAAATTTCAAGTCGATAGCTCCACCTGTTTCCGATATCTCGTCTGCGCATGCGCGAAGCTGGCGTCGCACGGGCTCGGCGACCCGATAAAATTTGTATCCGGGGCAAGATACATTCACATACCAAATTTCAAGTCAGTAGCTCCACCCGTTTCCGAGATCTCGTCTGCGCATGCGCGAAGCGGGCGCCGCACGGGCTCGCCAATACGACAACGTCCACCGCCTGGTCAAACTACACACACGTACCAAGTTTGGTCGAGAATCGTAGATTTGTATAAATGACAAACATACAGACAAACATACAAACATACAGACAAACAAACAGACAGAGGTCTTCAAAATATATATGAGATGTCATAGAAATTAAGTTCAATGAACCTTCTTCGTAATCTGTGTTATCTCACTGACGTTATAAAATCATCTGACATTTGCACCCATTTTTGCTCGTACCTTCCACCGATCGGTACCGCGAATCTACTAAAGTGTTGAAAAAGATTCGATTCGAGATTTGATTCGATTTCGAATCATTATCCTGATTCGATTCGATGTTGAAATTGCCGATTCGTCGGGCCCTAAAAAAAGTGTTGTTGCCAATCAGATGTGGGGACCAGGGTTCGCGCTGGCCCAAAATTCCCAGGTGCCAACACTGTTACCAATTGCATTACTTTTAGAGCCACTTTATACTTTCTGTTGCCACTTTTTTCCGACCAGTATTTTTTGGTGCCACTTTTGAATTTGGTATTCCAAAAAAAACAAAAACAAGCAAATTGCCTATTATATGTATATATCTATTTTATCGGTAATGTCTGAATGTCCAAAGAAATCAGTAACTTTCTTCATTTTAGAAGGATGTTGCGTGTCTGATGCATTGTTGCTGAAATCTAACTTGCGCTTACGATTCATATTTGCCGTATGTCACAGTTTGTGAAAGCTGAGTTACGAAGGACATATTTATGATAATTTATCTAACACCTACTATCAATACACAGCTTCCTAATGATGTAGACTTCAGGAAGCCCTTTGTTTGGCTAATGTTTGTCAAATTGGGAGTCAATAGCCGTACTTAGTGTTATTATCGAGTAGAAATTCAAAACCCTTTCACCCCCGCAATAAAATAAGTCGATCAGACATAAGCCGTGAATCTATTATACACTTTCAATGGAGCTTTCCACAGAGGTAGTACCGCCCACTGGTAAAAAGACTTTATCCACATAAATATTGTCTGTTACCCGAGATCGACTTTCAAAGTGGACACATCAGCACTTGTCCTTATGTTAACTAGCTGAAACATACTCATGCATATGATTCGTGCAAATTGTGGTATTTTAAATAGTTTAAATAATTTTTTATTTTTAGATTGATTTCTGATCTGCTGTTGAACAAAAAAATTATATATATTTTTTTTTAATTTAAAAAAACCCCAATTAAATTCAGTTTTTAATTTTCTTTAGATTTTTAAATTGAAACTTTAAAACTTTTTTAAAATTTAACTTTTAATTATTTTTTTTAATTTATAATTTTTTATTTATATCATTTATGTACATTATATACAGTGATGTCATACAAAAACAATCATGTTATTAATTAGAGTGACATCACATGTGGGGCGGGTGGGGTCCTTGCACACTAACCATGCACTCTCCTTGCACACCATACAGTACATGCATATCAATAAGTGTTTATAAATGATAGAAAAAAACAGACCTTCAGCTGTCAAAAACATGATATATGTTGGTATTTAATTGTGTTTGTGTGTACACCTATATCAATAAAACAACATATATGTTGGATTGATACCTGGTTTCAGTTCTTGAATTGATGGTATATGGTTATATGTCACAATAGTTTTTATTGCTTTATCGGGCTATTTGTTTAACGCTTTTGTCAAAGTACCCCATTCTTCCTGAAAATTCAACAGTCTATCGTTTCTCAAAGCACTGATCTTTTCCATATGAGTTCGGTTCACTAATTCATTCAAAAAAGCTTTTAAAGATAATTCAATGGGGTCGAATTTCGTTTTATAAATATAGTATTTTAAAATAATTAAAATAATGTTTCTTATATTGGCACCCTTTTCCGACGAGACACCAAATAATATATTACATTTTGTACTTTGGATATCTAGTATGTTGGTGTTTATCCAGCATTGTACTGTTCTTAAGAAACATGATACTACAGGACAGTCAAAAAATATGTGGGAAATTGATTCTATCATATGACATCTGTTACAGTCACTATCGCTAGTAATTTTCATCTTCTGTAGTAATTGTTTGGTCGCCAGAATTCTAGTATTTATGCGGAACTGGAACCATCGCAACCTGGTGTCAGAGAGTGATTTAAACGGCAGTACGAATGTATATGTCCATGGTACTTGAGAATTGTTATGTCCAAGTTCTAATGCCCATTTCTGTATTGAGGAAGGATTTGTCAATTTATCCGATATGAGAATGTCATAAAAATCTTTGCAACCATGTATACTTTTTAGAAGCAATGATAACTGCCCGGGAATCAGGGGACTTGGTTGTTTTGATAGTCTTTGGTCAAGCATATGCGACAGCTTGATCAACTGTTTATTGATACTATGGATTGTAATAAAGTTTGTCAATATATCATACATTTCTTTCATCCTAGCTACAGTTGGGGTTCATTGTTGTCTGAAATAAGGTCATTCACAAATATCACGCCTTTGCACTTCCATTCCTGTATATCTATTGAGTATTGGTTTATGTTAATATTATCGTTGTTCCATAAAGTATTTGAGATTAGATGTGAATTTTCACTGGGTAGCTTCTTGAGTAAGTTTTTCCAAGCCGCTATGACGTCACACCAAAATGGGTTTTTGATTGAATCCTTGATCGATTCCAGGTATTTTGCACCGTATGTGAGAAATAGTGGATCAGATAATATTTTGGGGGCAACACTTATCCATTTTGCATGTTTTGTGGTAAATCTCCTGAGCCAGGTTATTTTTAGAGCTTCGATAAATTCTTTAATTTTTGTCATTTTTAGGCCGCCTTGTTGATAATTTTTGCACATTTGTGAACGTTTAATTCGGTCTCGTTTCCCGTTCCAAATAAACCTGAACAACATGGTATTTATTTCGTCAATAAAATTTTGGGTGGGATTTGGAAGAGATTGGAATAGATGGACTAATTTTGGAATTATGGTCGATTTGATTATTACAATACGACCCAGTGGAGTTAAGGCTCTATGCTTCCATTTTTCAATTCCAGCTTTCATTTCGATAAGTTTGTTTCCAGAATTGAGGGTATGCAATTGTGATTTGAATTGTTTTCTTACACGAATGTCGCAATTTTCAAAGGGTGCACAGTCGGTATCTTTGTTTGCGCCTAACCAAACTATCTGACATTTTTCCAGGTTGGCTTTCAATCCTGACATGTTTGCGAATGTGTCGAGAACATTCAAGCTTTCTTTAAGGGATTCTTCGCTTCTGTCCAGGATGAGTGTAGTGTCGTCGGCATACTGATTAATTTTATGTTCTGTACTGCCGAGGGTGATGTCTTTTATCCTTTTATTTTCCCTGACCATAATTGCAAGTATTTCTGCACAAAGGAGAAAAATGTACGGAGATACTGGGTCTCCTTGTCTACAGCCTCTCGATGGCTGGAAAAAGGGAGATATTGTGCCGCTAACGAGGATGGCCGATTGAATGTCTGTATAAAACGTTTTTATCCACCTTCTAATCGATTCTCCGAAGTTAAATTTCAATAAGCACTCATCGATAAATGACCATGAAACAGTGTCGAACGCCTTCTCAAAGTCTATCAATAGCAACATGCCGGGTATATTATGTATGTTAGTCTCATGTAGTATGTCGTATATTAAACGCGTGTTGTCTCCTATGAATCTCCCCGAAAGAAAACAAAAATTTAATTTGTTTTAAAAAAATAAGGCCGTTATAACTTCTGCCGGGGTACCCCGAGGCACCACACCAAATTCGGTTGAAATCGGTCAAGGGCTCTGGAAGAAAAATCGCAAAGACCAGAACAGACAGACAGATCCCTGAACTCTTTAATAAACCAGAGAACACACATTGGTTTTGCCATTAAATGTGAAAATTATGACAAGTGTCAAGCTAAATGAAAAACATTGTTATAATCACGGATAAATTTATAATATCATGCCGCAAATATAAATCTCAGTATAATATGATTTGACAACAAAAAAGTTGTTTGAATATAGCCAATTTAACAGTGAATGAATGCATGGATATCAAAATTATGGTGAAGAAAGATGGCAGCATAATTTTCAATGCAGCCATTGGCCGGCTCAGACGCTGATTGGTCGAAAATATCCACTAATAATTCTTTGATTGACAGCTGTGGAAAGGTCCATTAGGACCCAATTAGCTATGTCGCGACCGGATATCGATGTGTGTTTTGTTTCCGACTGATTGACTGCAAGCTTTATTATATGCCCGATGGGTACCAATTGCCAAATGCCAAAAAGCTAGGTGCCACTTTTTGTAGCCAATCGGGATTTGTTTGGAGCCATTTCATTTTTTTTATAGCAATTTGCTAAATTGGCTATCGGTAAATTACCACATGTTTCTCCTTCCGATATATTCATCTCTTGTCCGCATTTGTCTTCATCGTGCGTTTCATCTCTGTCCCATGCATCAAATTTCCACTGCCGATCAGCAACTCTAAGATTAAATTTTTCAGAGAATCTTTCAAAGACTTTCATTGCTCCTATCCTGGTACTAAACCGCAAAAATATCAGTCTGGAATGAATTGAAATACATTTGTCACCTTGAAAGGCATATATTTATAATGATTAGTTTTATCAAATGCTTTTGGAAGATTTAATAAATAGAGCATGGCTTGGAGTTGACTACATGGGTATAGTGCCCAGTGGATAGGGTATAGTTCACGACGCGAAGTATACCCACCCCACTGGGCACTATTATATAAATATTGCATGGCTTGGAGGTGACTATGCCAAAATAGTGGTCCGAGGGGAAAATAGTACCCAAGCCGGAGACGAGGGGACTATTCCTCCACCAAGGACCACTATTTTGGCATAGTCACCGACAAGCCGTGCAATATTTATTATATTTTATCGAATGTTCTTCATTCTGTCCCAGATCCCATATTTAATGTATGTACTTTTCATCATAGAAAGATTTTAGAATTTCCAGTGTGACTTTTGTTGTCTCTTTATTTTTTGCTGCATGGTTAAATTCGCTTGAATAAATTGTCCTGCTTCTAACTGTGCAAATCTTAAATCATCTTCTTCATGAGTTATTGTTTCCATTTCGACTTATTTCGAAAGCAATGGAAAGCAGGCATCGTAGTTGGTAACAATGCCGTCAGATCAAAACAATAATTTTTTTTACCAACAACAGACTGAAGATTTCGTTTAGAAAAACTGTAGTGCGAACTTAGGAAATTGACCAAAAAAATCGAAGCAATATTGCGAACAACGGTGAGGAAAAACATAATAAATCGTCACTAAAAATTGAGAAAACATCACATATAACACAAACAATTTGCTTACGATAATTTATTATGCTCTAGTTGTCGATTAAAAAGACATTTTGGACAAAAAAATGTTGAACTTTTGTAGCGAGGCGGAGATCACTTTCAAATTATTTCCCCGTAATAGTGGGCATGCTAAATATAGATTTCTGGATTTTCCAAGCGATAGTGGGTGTGCTAAAATTAGGAGGCCCACTATCGTGTCGTGGAGGACACTATCGATAATATTGAATGCCAAGCAACCAATCACATGCGTGGATAAGGCTTAGATAGTCACGTGAGATAAAATATACCAGCGTATAGTCAACAACAAGACATGCTCTTTTATTATATTTCACCAAACAATTCAAAGTTGTAGCATGCATACAACATAACCGTATCCTACCAACACCAAATGCTGGACTGTTAAAATTCCCTTCATAGGACATTAATAGATATCATGTGCAACTTGTTTTACTGAGAACAAATATGCTTACCTACCGATAAGCCAGGGTTTCCGCTACTATGGCAGGCCAGCTGTCCAGCGGCCTCATTCCCCTCCCCAACCTTGACTTAATATTGGTCACAAAATAGCGACAGATCTAGCTCAGCCCCCTTTTTACACAGGACGAGCGATCACCAACACTGATGCTTAACAGATTGCAAGGAATCCTACGTGGACCACGTGCACAGTTGTCTACACCATCCTGGGTAATGATTTTTCGGCGATTGTTTAGTAGTAATAAGCCTCTCGCATTTTAATTTACCATAGATTTCTGTCTATAAGTCCCAACTTTCTAACCCACCATTTCTCCTCAAAATGTGCAATATACATCGGTAAGTCATTAGGGGGGCTGAATTCTGAGCTACAAGCATGAACACAGGTGAGTTTTGGCAGTCGCTGCGATGAACAATGCAGACCTTTAACCTCAAAACAATGTCTGTATCAAAGAAATATTTAATTAAAAATAAAACAATTAAAATATTAATAGTTATTATCAGTGTACATGTGTATTTATTCACTATCCATAATAATCCATTATACGAATCCAGCATGAGGTCATATCATTCTGAGGATTTTACACCAAATTGTTTTGATTCGTACTGTGAATAAAATACAAAGAAAGCAGGCATGCAGAATGTGCGCAAAGCATGTGACATGAACTCTGCTCATGACGTAACACTTGTTACAGCTAGAGTACACTTGACACTTAGGCTTTTAATATTGCTACTGTTATAAAGTCGTTGTATCCATTGTATGTTGTGGTGCTCACATGCTTTTAGTTCATTAAGTTGAGATCAAAGAAAGACTATCTGTTTTAATTTGGTTTCTGTAAGAAGCTTCAATGTTCCTACTTGTTATCTCAAGTGCAAGGAAATGGCTACTTTTCAGTGATAAACATCCAAATTTTTCCTGACAGGGCGCCGGGTATGTGCTTCCCAAATAGGGCCACATTCCCCCAACCCCTAGCGGAAACCCTGGATAAGCAGTTTAAGAGAAACATAATCATTGGAAGAATGTGTTGAAATCTATTTCAATAAACTGAAACGCGCAGTATTTAGGTTTTGTTTTGAATGCATAAAAACCTGAAGCTGTAACGCAAGGTGAATTCAACCGATTGTTACCACTTCATAAGTTGACGTCGTTGGTGTGAAAACAATTTTCACAGTAATGTTTTAATTTCATTAGTAAATTGGTGGACATGTTTATATGTATATCTGTTTTCGAGATTGTTGCCTCTGTTCTTTGCTTTTTGCATGCGAGTTTGGTATAGTAGTTTGCTAACTTTAGCACAATACTATACAGTTATAGTGTTCAAAATTTGACCAATCAGAAGGCACTATTTCTTGTGAGGTGAAATATCTAATAATAGTGCAAGAGTAGGCTTTGGTTGCATATCATTGTTGAAGACTATTTCATCATCAAGGTGCAACTGAATGTGTGAAATGAGGATTTTTTTTTAATGGAAGCCAATTTCAGTCTTATCTCAATAAAGGATATAGTGCTTAAACTACTCAAATAGTTAACATATTTCAAATTCACTCAAAATATTTACTGATCGAACTCAAAAACTGTCTTTGGTAAAAATTGTCTGTTTATTGGAGATATAATCATTCTGAGCATTGAATATTGTGAATTCGAACTATAGAATGGTATAAAAATTCTTGTTTCCTGTAAAAACCGACCATCTGCTTTGACCCAGCAGCAGCCCCCCTCCACTGACTCAAATCAATTGTTCCTGTTTGGAAGCCATGTGATTACTTGCCACTGACTAATTTTCGCTGATGAATTCCCATAAGACTAAATTTACCGGTAGCTTCATGTTAAATTTTGGGCCAAGATGTGATAAAACATGTGCTTTTATGACTTTTGATTAAATAATTCTCTACCAAATTCGTGTATTTCTAGCATTCCCAGAAGGTAGAAGATTAAATAAAGTGACAAATTAAATACCAACAGTCCACCCCAAACAAAACCAATCTTTTCTGTTTTGACCAAAGAGACATACATTGGAACTATAAAAAGCATCCATTCCTTATCACATATTCCATGTGTATTTGGCTGATAATAGATTTATTTGAAACAAGAGATGGACTGTCGTCCGGTGAATACCCCCTTGTGGCATACCGCCTAGTGTGGGCATATCTATAACTTATGACTGCTATACTCAGACAGATGGACCCAAAAATCAGCATTTTCATATAAACAAAGATGAATAACTATAGAACAAAAAACCAAAACAAAACAGCTGAATGTGCCATTAAATGTCCTCATAGTGGTGAATATCCATACAAAATTTCATTGAGATCTGAGTATTACTGTTCAAGTTATGACCTGAACAGACATCGGATGGACCAAAGAGCCAACATGTCCAGATAAACAAAGATGTATGACTCTGGAATGGAAAATCCGAACAAAATGATGAAACCCTCTATTTAATGTCCTCATAGTAGTGAACATCCAAAAGAATTACCATTATTACAAACTTTTGGTGGTCTAAATAGGATAATAGGTGACTAAATATAGTTCCGACGATATACAAAAATAGATGTATCGGTCCGCAAAGTACCATCCTTGTGGCAGTGCTATATAGCAGTGATAACTTAGAGTGCGCTGCATGGAGTTTGGTTATCAACAAGTTTCAACGGATCGAAACTTGGTGCAACGCGCTCGATTTCCCGGGAAACAGAAACTGAAAGTAGGAAATTTCTAGGAATTCTGCCGACAGTGTCGCAGATAACTGGTCGCACATAATGATGTCCATTTAAGAAGGTAATAGAGCGATTGTTCTATGGTTTCTGTTCATTCCACTCTATGTTTTGTCATGCATAACGGCAGTTGACATTGAATTTTATTCATATAATATGAATTGGATATCTGAATTTCTAAACATACGGAAATCAATTGAGTTAAATTCCGCATCTAGCGATCAAGCACCGTGTAGACAATTTATACAGTCGATACAGATTACAAATACATGCGGCGATTGATCACCGTCACGGGTTGAGATCGAAGCACATAATTTGCATAATGCACATGTATTCTGAAGCAATACATTCACAATAAAACTACGTTGGCTACTTGGCAACCGTGTGCTTCAATTTTTGTGATGTCAGGTCATTTGGCATGTGTTTCTAGACGCAAAAAATGAGACTACACCAAAGTTAACATCGATTCGAAAATATCTGAATCAGCGGAACGATTCGGTGTCGATCTCGAATCGGGTGCCCAATATCGACATCGAATCGAATCTCGAATATTCGCAGATCCCTACAACATTTCCAGATAAACAAAGATGAATAACTCTAGAATGGAAAATCTGAACAAAACGATGGAACCCTCTATTTAAGGTCCTCATAGTAGTGAACATCCACACCAAATTTCATTGAGATCCGAGCACTACTGATCAAGTTATGACATGAACAGGCACCAGACGGACCAAAAATCCAAAATTTCCAGATAAACAAAGATGAATAACTCTAGAATGGAAAATCCGAAAAAAACGATGGAACCCTCTATTTAATGTCCTCATAGTAGTGAACATCCATACCTAATTTCATTGAGATCTGAGCACTACTGTTCAAGTTATGACATGAACAGACATCGGACAGACGTACATACGGACGGACGGATGGACGTACGGACAGGTGCAAAACAGTATACCCCCCTTTAAAAAAAAAAGGGGTATGATGACATCTATATTGTGCTGTACTAACCTCCATGTCTCAACAAATCCAACTAGTGGTGCAACACTGCACACCAAACTTCTCAACTCCTGAAATGTGAACACATAAAACATTACTTAAGATGGCTGGTCGATGCATTTCACCGACATCTAAAGGTAGAGACAAGTCAATTGTTATATCATTAAATATAGTGTATCTCCTCCTAGCAAGTTTTATATACAAAATTGTGTATATAGACAGAACACAAGCACATTTTAATTGAGAATCTTTTATCGAAAGAGTTGCGGGTGGTGCAAGGATATATTTCACGAGAGCATAGCTCGAGCGAAATGTAACTGTGCGCCATCCGCAACGAGTTTGATAAAAGGCTAGAGATTATGATGCATGTTGTGTTCTGTATTTATTCTACACCGCTGTCAGATATGTTAAATCAATTACTGTCATCTTCATTGATACTATAGCTATCTTTACTGTAATTTTAGTATGTCAAATAACCAGTAAGGCATCACCTAAAGCAGATCGTTGATGTAATGTACATCACCTTTCTTGGAGACAACATCAAAAATAATTGTTCCGGCTTGTATTCCACTAGTGGTATATAATAATATATATTCAATGGCTGGGATTCTGTTGAATACATGTACCTCGGGTCAATGGGTGTGAAATAAAAAATAATATGAATCAATGACACCCCTCTGGAAAGCTTCTATCAATTAACAAAAATTTTATTTAGAATTTCTTCAGCAATAAACCACTGTATTATGCCTTTGTAGACAGATAATATATCCAATCTTCAATTTTTTCTGCATTTTATTCACAAAAAAGGGATATGTGAAATCATGTTTTTATAAAAATGATGTTGTAATTGTGACCTGGAAGAGATACATTATCGTAAAGCCAGCATCGCTTAAGGGAAAAATCCAGTAACTAATTTCAATATAGCTTGCAACAGTGGATGACCTACATTTGCCATATATAGACCCATAGAAGATAATATTTGGCTTATTATTTGAAATACTTTACCAGTATTTTATCACAGTGAACCTACAAATACAAATGACATGTATAGCTCAATTGATAATTCCCATGAAAAGAGCTGAGATATCGATACTATATAAAATAAAAGGCTGCTGGGCTACACATCACGAAAAACGATGGCTTTATTTGACCGGTGGCTTTTTTAGAAATAAAGAATTATTTTATGCCAACAATCATTGAATAAACTTTGCTTCCATATTCTGTGTTGTTAACACATCTAGTTTTATTTATTAGATACCAGAACAATCAGTAAATTCTAAGTCTATGAGGTTATCATCAGGAAGCCAAAATAATTGGAAAATTCTAAGTTAGAAAGGATCATAACTTCGGTAAAAATGAGTGGACCAAACCCAAATTTGTACTCCCTATATTTTCATGTATGTAATCCATAATTTCCGAAAAATTGGGCGACAGCACCCATTTTCGATCTTGACCTGTATTGTTATGTGAGTAATCCATATACCAAATAAGAAAACAATCAGATAACTAAAGCAAAATTATCAGCCAGAGTCTAAAATAATTGACAAATTCTAAGTCGACAAGGCATTTAACCCCAGTTAAAATGGGCATAATCACTCATATTCGAACTTGACTTGTACATTTATACTTTCGTGTCAGAAATCCATATATATGTAACAGGTTTGACAACAATCAGACAATTACCACTAAAGTTATCATTCAGAGACCATCTGGGACTGACACACGCATGGTACAGACTGATGGACACCAGTGATTTCTATTGTCCCCCACAATTAATAAACAGGTTAACTTCTGTGAAAGTTTAGTTACGATTCAGCTATTTCATCAATATCTGATAAATATGCATACTGTTTTGGAAATCTTCAGAGACGATTTGAGACAGCACAATTGATATAGTCCATTTTTATTTGGCTGTAAATTTTTGAACTGGTTTTCATCATCTTCATCTGAAATAGAGACTATATCTTCAACTAGCTTTAACAACAGCAAACTGAGGTTTGAAATAATACCTCAATAAAGCAATCCTAACTGGAGGAGTTATGATCTGGAAACCAGATCTGAATTCAAAATTATCGGAGCTAATTACAATTTTGAACTCGATCTCTATTTTGAGCAAGTAAACCTACATTCCAATTTTCATATTCAGCCCACATGAAGATTAAGTTATTTCCGGATATGAGTTTGAATGCCAACAGAGGGTCATAACTTGGGTTAAAATAGGCTGCTAGAACAGGCCGAAAACCCAACATCAAACTTGGTCTGTTTCTTGTACCTAGAAAGCCTACATACCAAATTTCACTACATTTATAATTTATATTACTTTCTTGGGTTAATGGAGGAGAGACAGAACAATTGGAAAATAGAAGGTCAAGCCCAAAGGGCGAGATTATCTTGTTTCCAAATGTCCCGCCACGTGTCCATTAACTGACTTAAAACACAGTTTTGAAATATACAACCTTGGATAAACTACTTTTATCCCGATAAACAATTCAGATAAATGAGACATAAATTACAAGAACATTTTTCTGAATAAAAAATATTCTTGATTAAGAATTAAACCAAGCCCATTGACACGGTTCATGTTATTAGAGCTTGTGTACTTTGTCGCTGAGCATGCAGGGAACGCAAATGTAGGTCACCTGTGCAATTCAGTTCGAAACCAAATGTCAACATTCATAGACAAACATGTATGTCATCATTTAGTTTTGCGCTGTTTGAAGTACAATTTGGGTGTTTATGCCACTCACCCAAAAATCCAGGTCCCTATTTAGCATCTATGAACATCGAAGCTGTCACAGTATGAGTGACCTTGCACAAGGGTCATAACTAATCTACAGTTACACTCCACTTAACTCAAAACCTAACCACTGTTGTGAAAGTCAGCACTCCGCCGGGAGCAAAGAAGGAAGGAAATAGGATAACATGTACACACCAGCTTACTTTGTAAAGGCTTCTGATGGGTGGCAATATTTTGTAACAACAGTAAGTCTTCCTCACTGCTGGTTTTCCGGGTATCTCCTTGTGCTTTCTTCATCACAGAAGACATGTACGTTTCTGGAGCAGCAATTCCAAACATCCGACATGCCAGTTCCTCCTCAATGTACTCCAATCTGAAATAATCACAATGAAGCAGGCCTGGCATTTTACAATCTTGAGTGTAATCTTTTCAGTCCTCGAAATTGACCATGGCAATTTAAGCAATACCGTGGCAACATGTGGAATCTATAATGCCACTGCAATATATTTGCTCTGGGACATTTTTCCTAAGTACGATGGCTGATCTTTTGCATGCCTAAATTTGTTTAGGAGTGCATACACAATTTTCAATGTGGGGCAACCAACTACTCCTCGAGAATGCTGATTTATATTTAGGTGCTATACTGATCAAAGTTTGTGGTTTTCATTTGTACTCATCAACGTTTGTCAACAGTATTCAAAGAGCAATTCAAGATACAATTGTTCGATCAGCTATACACATGAGGCAATTATGGATGTGGAATAGAAGGTTAGTGATAACAGACCCATTGGTGGGCAGTACTATCATCAGTGTTACAGAAAATTATGCACAAATTCTTGGTAATCGGCATTCGATAAGGAAATTTCATCATTTCAACAGCAATTTCTCTAACTCATACTGATAATGTCTATCATAGTCTACCATAATCCCACTTGACATGTATTTTTGGCTAAGAAATATACCGACTTTGGTTGAGTTCAAATAATCCAAACTGAGGTTATCAGTCAAAATCTCAAATGATATATCATGTAATTTGTAAGTTGAAAAAGGGCCGTAACTCATGCAAAAATCATTGGACAGGATTCACATTCAAAATTGACCTGTATTTTTGGCTGATACATGTGTCCATAAATGTGTATACATGTACCAGTTTTGGTTCAAATTATATACGGTACTAGTGAAATTGTTTTCTTGGGAACTTCCTCCTAAAAATTTTAACCAGAAATATTCTTTCAGAAACAATGAAATTCTGGAGGGCATCACTTCCAAAAATAAAAGTGTCAATGACACTGTAGCTCAACTTGGAGAGGCGTTAATAATTTTATGCGGGTCAGTCAATAGAATGATAAAGAAGGAAAGTCAAAAAGTATCAGTAAATGGATTGTATTGTGTAAATGAAATTAATTTTATTTTAATCATTTCTCCACCAAATGTGGGCTGCGGGGATGGATTCAAATGTGAACTCAAAGATGGCTCCAGGCGCCCATGTTTTTTAACAAATTTTGGAAGAATTGGACAGCTTCTATCTAGAGGTCACTCCAAAGAACCATATGAAGTTTGGATGAGGGATGAGTGATGTGGCAAGAGGGTGTGACAAAGAATTTCAGTCATGAAAAGAGTCAAATCCAAGATGGCAATTTGATAGCTCCCATCTAGAGGTGATCCTAAACATGGTTGTAAATTTTCAAAACATTTCTCCAATAAAATTTGAAATCCAAAATGGCTGCTGGTGACCATATTTTTAACGAATATCGAAACAAACATCTAGAGGTCACCCCGAAGAATGCCGAAGATCAATAAAATATGGCTGTCAGTGTCTGCGAGGTGAAGGAAATTTGAAATGTATATATAAAATGTCACTAAATATTTTGTTGTAGGGATTTTTCAGGTTTGGCATTATCTTAGAATTAATTTATAAGTTAATTGATTTGCAATATTGCATTTATTCCAATATCATACTTATTAGCTGCTATCATAAGCTCTGTGTTACAATGCAACGCACATGTGTGGACAGTTTAATGTGGACATCAGATCTTGTCATCACAACAGATCAACACAACAGATGTCTTAATGTTACATTATGCTACATACATATATACCTGATGACATCTGGGATTGACTTTATGAATTCAACGATTGATTTGAATCCCAGCGCCTGATAACCAATTGGCCTATGCAGAAGCTTTCTGAAGTCTTTCTCCACGTCAAAAACATGAGTGCCTCCTATCTTAGACAGAAGAACTGCCCTGAGGTCTCTTTTCAGACTATCTGGCACATGGCATCTGAAGCTCATCATTTCAATCATGCTCAATGTTTCTGTATATCTGTAAATAGATGAATATTTAGCATTCCCGACCAGAGAATTGAATACATGTAATCAGGCCTGAGAGTATGGTGCTGGACATTTGCAGAATGAGGTCACCAGAGGGTAAATTTAGTGATGCTACCCTGCAGAGTCGGCTAGCATCACTAAATTCATGCTCTGCTTAGGCCTCATCTTGTCTGGAAAATATATTTATCATCAAATTAACAAATTGTTTTAGTTTCTTCTTCACAAAGATTCTTTTTCTTTTTTAGTGTATCTCACATTGCATTTAATTGAGGTGCCCAATGGGTGCACATAAGAATTTTCACCATCTGCGAACTTAAATCTGAGTCTAGGTCTCCCATAGCAGATGAGGCCATGCAGAATGAGGTCCCCAGAGGATTAATTTGGTAAGCTAGCCCACTGTCTGGAGTAGCGCCACTAAATTCACTCTCTGGAAACTCCATTCTGCAAATGTCCGGCCCCATATTCTCAGGCATGCATGTAATTGTAGTTCATAAAAAGTCCTGGGCCACATCTACTGTTACTGATATACATGTATTCCTCCAAATTAGGTCCATTATACAGCGAAAGGTTGCAATGAAAACACACTAAACGCATACATTGTAGAATATATTTAATTATAGATTTCTATTCAGTACAACAGGTTTGTTTTATTTTAGAGCACTCACTTTAATGATATATTTGTAGTATTAGCTCAGGGTTGATGCTGGCCAAAAATTTCTTTTGGCTAATGTGTTGGCCATTTATCAATTATTTAAATTTGGCCATCTTTCAGAAACTTCAGCCAACTTGAAAACCAAAATATGGGACCACTGAGAAAACCAAAACTAAAACAAATATATTAAGAAACAAGCACAAAAATAACTGATAAACTTCGAGTTGGACAATGGTGACAAAAATGTGGATGGACGGGAACAACAAAATGGTATTTTAAGTATATGTGAGTGTCCGTATTGTTTGGTGTTAGATCTTATAGATCCTTTCGAGTAAGTTATAGTTGATACACTCCTCTTTTTCCAACTATATTTGTTGATTCGAATCCTGGATATTTGTTTTGCCTTTATTTTCCTTCCTTCTTTCTTTGGTGTTAATATGTCTCTTGATCCCATAGCCGCTACCTACGGTGGCTGATTTGCACACAACATATATTATCTCGAGATCTCGACATAATTATCTCGAGATCTCGAGATATGATCTCGAGATCTCGACTTAATTATCTCGAGATATCGAGATAATAACTCGAGATCTCGACATATTATCTCGAGATCTCGACTTAATTATCTCGAGATCTCGACATATTATCTCGAGATCTCGACTTAATTATCTCGAGATCTCGACATACCATGCATATTTAAACATCTAATGTAGTGGCAATGTGACAACAACCAAGATGTAACGCGAGCAAGTCGCTCTCTGTCTCTCACTCAAACTGTCTAATCTTCACCCCTCTCTCTCTCTCTCTCGTTCTTTCATGAGTCCCGGTACATACAAATCGACTTGGTTCAAATCCGGGAATCTCGATTGATAATCTGGGACTCGGGTCTCTGTCCCTCCATCTCTCTCACTCTCTCTCTCTCTCTCTCTCTCTCACGCTCCCAATCTCTCTCACCGTGTCTGTCTGTCTCCCTCGCTCCAATGGATTTGGTTCAAATCCGGGAATCGAATCCGGCTTATTCTCGACTGATAATCTGGGACTCTGTCTCTTTCCCACTCTATATCCCTCTGTCTGTATGTATGTCTGTCTGCCCCCTCTCTCTCTCTCTCTCTATCTATATATATATATATATATATATATATATATATATATATATATATATATATATCCCGTTCGTTCGTTAGCTGCTTATCTTTCGAAAGGCGGCGCGTGTGCATATATAGTATTGACTCAGTTACGGAACGCAAATCCGGGTTATTCTCGATCGATAATCTGGGACTCGGGTCTATGTCTCTCTCTCTCTCTCGCTCTCTCTCTCTATCTCTCCCTGTCTGTCTCTCTCTCTCTCATTCGCTCATTAACTCCTGATCATATATATATATATATATATAAACTTAGGCGCACAAACTACATGATAAATTAATGGGAATATTGCAGATTTGAATTCATATAGTACCCGTCTATCAATATATATAAATTATCCAGTAGTTTCTGCGTCTAAGCTGACAGAATACCATATACATCGCTATAATATTGGAGTATATGGGTCCGGCGGAAATGGTCAATACGACCTTAAATGACTAAAATATAAAAATTAGTCGCACCGATTCTGATAGACGGTATTATATGAATTCAAATCTGCAATATTCCCATCAATTTATCAAGTGGTCTGTGCGCCTAAGCTGACAGAACATGCCATGTGCGTGACTATGGGCGCACTTGGGGCACTTATCAATATGATAACACAAATTAAAGACCCATCAAATCTTTAATGTCGTACTAGCTTTCGGCTATACAGCCTTCGTCGGGTACATGTACCCGACGAAGGCTGTATATAGCCGAAAGCTAGTACGACATTAATGATTTGATGGGTCTTTAATTGGTGTTATCATATTGATAAGAATTTCCTATTAGACCAGACCCATACGGCTAAAGATATCAACACTATATATATATATATATATAGAGAGAGAGAGAGAGAGAGAGCAAGAGAGAGGGAGAGAGAGAGAGAGACAGACAGACAGATAGAGGGAGATAGAGTGGGAAAGAGACAGAGACACCAGTCCCAGATTACCAATCGAGAATAAGCCGGATTCGATTCCCGGAATTGAACCAAATCCATTGGAGCGAGGGAGACAGACAGACATAGTGAGAGAGAGAGAGAGAGAGAGATAGAGTGAGAGAGAATGGGAGAGAGGGAGGATCAGAGACCTGAGTCACAGATTATCAATCGAGATTCTCGGATTTGAACCAAGTCGATTTGTATGTACCGGGACTCATGAAAGAACGAGAGAGAGACAGAGACAGAGAGAGAGGGGGAGATCGCGAGAGCGAAAGATGGGAGACAGACAGACAGTTTGAGTGAGAGACAGACAGCCCTCATAATTGGCTACGGCAATCGGCAATGCCGAAGCCATTTGCTGAAGCAAACTGGGCCACGATAAAGGGTTGCCGTAGCAGATTGCCGAAGCCAAACAATCTGAATTAAAAGGGCTGGACAGAGAGCGACTTGCTCGCGTTCCGTCTTGGTTGTTGTCACATTGCCACTACATCAGATGTTTAAATATGCATGTTATGTCGAGATCTCGAGATAATTATGTCGAGATCTCCAGATATTATCTCGAGATCTCGAGATAATTAAGTCGAGATCTCGAGATAATATGTCGAGATCTCGAGAAATTATGTCGAGATCTCGAGATATTATGTCGAGATCTCGAGATAATTATGTCGAGATCTCGAGATAATATATGTTGTGTGCATGTCGCAAATCACCCACCGTAGCTACCAACCCATCCATTACTCTGCAGAATAGTTTCATCCTCGTCTGGCTTCTTCTTATTGAGAGTGGTGTTTTCTTCACTCATCAATTAAGTTACTGCCCCTTAATTACTCGTGAGATAATCATTCTTTATGAATCTTGTGCCTTGTGGCCCTCTTCTGAAGTTCTCTATTCTACCCCAATAAATATGATGAACGTGGCACAAAAACGTCAATGTGGGGGTGTCTGAGATTTACAAAATTAATAATATTTTTAATTTGGCCTTTAATATCTGTATTCCGCTAAGAGAAAATTAAGTCCAACGGTTCCATCTAATTTGATGCGCAAATTTAAATTAGCGCTTCTAGTTTATTATCCAAAAACAGCCGGTTCGAGAGTAGAATATATATGGGAGGCCAAATTCACATTTAATAATGAATTGCGCTTAAGTACAATTCATGGTTATATGTAACTAAACACCCCTGGTGAATAAATAGGTTTATCCATAACTTAACCTTAACTACTATTGACATATCACCTCTTGTTTTCATTGATTTGGATGGGTAGGGAGCTAGCCCAACTTCTTTATCAAAATGGCTGACTCGCAATAGTATAAACTTCTGCTTTAGTTGGAGCGACTCGTGATAGCATTATATCATCTTCGGTATATATTAGTTGGGGCTACTCGCAATAGCATTACTTTCTGTATTAGTCGGGGCGACTTTGATTTTCTTCAATTTTCGAGTATACAGGCACACCATATGAGGGAAGCAAGCCCTCGGTGACACCACATTCACACTATATGACCATGGAAATACTATAGATTTGTGCAAGAGATGCTGATTTAATAAAAAAAATTAGAGCTCGAGGACTGAGACACCAAAGCTCCAGGAATGAGACACCAAATTTTTGGGACAGGGATGCTGATAATATGAAAATAGGGTTTTTCCCCCTGAAATAAGTCAATAAGTAAACCATATGAGGTAAGCATTACTAAGCAAGCCCTCATGCAGTGACACCACATGCATGCTATAGTATATGACCATAGTAATGGCCCAAATCGGTGCAAAAATACATTAAAAAATAACATATACAAAATTACTAGAGTTCCGGGAAGGAGACATCAATTCTTTGGATATAGGGATGCTGATAATATGTAATTAGGGATTATCATTGTTGAACACATACTCACAGTTGACTGTTGAGTTGACTGTTTGAGTAAAATTAGCCCAATGATCCTCTTGTATTGCTTGGTGATACACCAGGTCATGCCAATAGTTTATGGGTAGGTTAGATAGTAGTCACAATTAAGCTTAAGCGTAAATGCCCTATTTGTGCTTAAGGCCTAAAAAAAAATGCCTTTGTTTCCGGTAACCCGCCCGCCTGCTCGCCGGACCGCCCGCCGTAAACTTTTTATTTGCAAAATTAATTAAGCACAATATGTGGTATTTAATCAATGCGCTTAAAGGTACTCAATCCGATAAAACTCCTCTCAATTACTATTTCAATGGCTTCGGGGGTCAAAAATATTTTATTCGAGTCGAGGAAGTCACCCATCAAAGCTCGGATTTGTTAGATATCGATTTTGGAAATCTATTATTTTTCATTATCGGGAATACTTCCTGGCCCAGATCTCAGTCAAAATTGAGTTATTATTACCACTTGATTTTAGAGTTATCCATCCTTGTCTGTTTGAATAGAGTTTTGGGTTACAAATCTCGAGCAGGTTACCAAATTGACGGCAATTATTAGTACTCATCTCGAGAACATAATAAATTTCAAAAATCAATATCTAATAACTCTGAGCTTTGTTTGATGGGTTCCTCGACTCGAATCAAATATTTTTTACCCCCAAAGCCAAAGAAATTGTAATATAGGACCCTCTGATCGGATTGTTGTTGTTGGAATCTGTTGAGATGGGGACCCTCTTTACGGATTGAGTACCTTTAAGCACAATTGATTGCGCTTTTAAAAGCGCAATTCATTATTAAATGTGAATTTGGCCTCCCATATATATAGAGCTCTGGATTCAGCTAGGTTAGCTGAATACAGCTATTATATCTACATGTATCTATTATAGTCTATAGAATTAACTGTCAACTCCCTTTTCGGTCATTACAGACAGGGTCCAGGTCTCGACTGTGGTCGGTGCTTTGGTGGGCTACTCTAACCAACAGCCGGGTTCTTTAACGTGCACATAGTCACCCATGTACACGGGTCAGCCATTTATGTCGGCTCCCGATCCGACAGCGTACCACACTCACGACAACATACCTGGACATGATGTCGCCGTGAAGGGAAGTCAGTTTTGTATTCGGATATATATTGTATCATGTATGATCACGAATGAGACTTTTCAGTAATCTGACCAAGTTTGGATTTTTGTCAGAATACCCGACCGGGAATCGATCCCCGGACCTTTACTACTACTACTAGCACGAGAGACCAGTACGCTATCCACTCGGCCACTGACTTCCGCTGTATTCTCACGAGTCACATTTGCCAGACATGATATTATTATTGATAATCATCATGATAATGTCCCAAAATTGGCAAAAATAAGGTTTTAATCAAATTTATAAAATGGTAATGGCATTGGACTGTTGGACATGAATGGTACACTACATAAATTCATAATATACAATGATATACATATTTAAATTTTAATAATTCGGATGGATGAGTATTTTTGTCTTGATCAGCCATTTCTGTAAATTCTGATTTCAGTGGTCACATAGCTCCAGGGAAGCTCTAAAGATTTACACTCTTTAGAGCTTCAGATTGGGTCAGTAGTGGCCGGATCTGATGCTCATACCTTTTCTAATTACAGGCGACAAAGGACTCCTGGTCGCAGATTCTGCTTGGTTCTCTTATAATGGTGACAATAAAGACAAGATTCCACCAAAAGTTCCGAAATCCGCGCCTTCATGGGCTAAAATAAAGACTTTTGTCATTTGTGCAAAAGAAATTGTTGTCTGTCTGTTTACGGAAGCGATATTTCACCACATGTTAATGCTGTTTGTCATGCGCAGTTCAATGTTTCATGATGGTCAATAAAACGTGTACTCCACCCCGAAGACGACTGTTGGAAATGTGTACTTGGAAGATATTATGGAAAAACTAAATTCTTTTGCTAAATGTTATGCTACTATGCCAATTTATTACATATGTAATACAAATATTACCGAAAAATTATCAACATATACTTTTTAATAGAATTGTTGCTTCGAAAATATACTATTTAAAACGTGTACTCCAAGCCAGAATGAGAAAAAGTGTAGCCGAGTTAGATCATGCTTTATTACCCACTTCTACAAAATGTTGTATTATACTTTCAACAAGTTGTAGAAATATATTGGTGATATGAAGTAATTATTTTATTCAGTGAAACATAATCAGTTCTCACATTTGTCATGCATGGTGTCAAAAATGACATAATCACATCGTCGCGCATTGATAGCTGCGCGAACTGTGTTTGTATTCTAACACCCATAAGGTTTGCTTTCGTGTGCCTATTGCGTATATATATACAATAACAACATTTGTTCAAAATAAGCTTTAGTTATCAGAATCGATTTACTGCAACAGACTAATGCTATAAACCAGTCTTGAAACTGTATGGTAAAACAAAGTCTCAAAACTTGTTAGGCCTATTTATGAACAATAAAATGGCGATATATTATCACTAAAGTGTCACTAAATAGGTTATTATAATTAGCGTTTGTTTCGCTAATATGAAAACATGTTACACCTAAAAATATTTGCTTTTGGAAAAGAGCATTCCGTGTGAGTCTATTCCTGATATGGTATAAATAAATAGCGTTTGTTTCACTACTGTGCGAACAACGGACGACCAGATGATGGTGCAAGTTTGTAGCTGTTAGTGCAGGGGGAAAACCAGGACAAAGAAAACTATAACAAAACGGCTACCATGAAGTCTGCTTATCCCAATCCCAGATACAGGACGAGAGTAAGTACCGTAATTAAACTGAACAAATAGACACTGAATGAAAAAAAAAAACCCGATATTGGCCAAATGTATGAGTCGGATCCGGAGTAGGGCAGTAGGCCTACACTTTTTAATGCTATTTCGATGTACACTTTATTATAATAGGAGAATGATTGTTTTGTTCAACTTTTAATGAAGTTAACAATGGTATAAGTATATATACCGTATAGTGATGCAATTATACCATATATCTTCCGAGTACCGGTACCGGTATACACACAATTTCCCCGAGTCGGCGTCAGGGCCGGAGTATGTCATTTTTTGACACCATCATCACCATGACAAATGTGAGAACTGATTATGTTTCACTGAATAAAATAATTACTTCATATCACCAATATATTTCTACAACTTGTTGAAAGTATAATACAACATTTTGTAGAAGTGGGTAATAAAGCATGATCTAACTCGGCTACACTTTTTCTCATTCTGGCTTGGAGTACACTTTTTAAATAGTATATTTTCGATGCAACAATTCTATTAAAAAGTATATGTTGATAATTTTTCGGTAATATTTTTATTACATATGTAATATATTGGCATAGTAGCATAACATTTAGCAAAATAATTTAGTTTTTCCATAATATCTTCCAAGTACACATTTCCAACAGTCGTCTTCGGGGTGGAGTACACGTTTTATTGACCATCATGAAACATTGAACTGCGCATGACAAACAGCATTAACATGTGGTGAAATATCGCTTCCGTAAACAGACAGACAACAATTTCTTTTGCACAAATGACAAAAGTCTTTATTTTAGCTCATGAAGACGCGGATTTCGGAACTTTTGGTGGAATCTTGTCTTTATTGTCACCATAATAAGAGAACCAAGCAGAATCTGCGACCAGGAGTCCTTTGTCGCCTGTAATTAGAAAAGGTATGAGCATCAGATCCGGCCACTACTGACCCAATCTGAGTCTCATACATGTGTATATCATGTATGTGACTCAACTGGGTCTAGTGGTCACATGATCTCAAACTTTGTCCAAGATTAGGCAAGAACTTCGAAGTTCGATCGAAGTTTTGCATCTGATTCGATGTCAAATACCTCCATTTCAGGATTTTCCTGACCTGTGAAATGACTCAAATTTTGAAGTTGGCGGTTATCGTTTCCAGGCTCTGTTCGATTGCAGAACTCCAGCCCCAGCAGACTGGATAAGTACTGCGCACATGCTGGGTCATGGTCGTTGCTTTGTCGGACCCTAATTGCGGAATGACGTAACCAGCAGGAAACACAACGTACCCATTCTCCGAAACGCTTGAGATGTCCGGAGTCTGATCTGGACACCTCGCTTACTGTCATAGTATTTCAGAATGCTGAGCTGATAACAAATCTTTTATGCTATTAGTATAGTATTTTACATAGAGCTCTTAAGTATTTTAGGTTTTATATTTATTTTTAACCTGCCATGTGTGGGGTGCACCTAACTAAAGGAGGGATCTCCTACACTGAACTGATAAGACGAATTAATTTTAGATATATAGATAGATAGATATGACATCAGATATATACATGATAGAGTTTGTCCATTTAGTGCAACATATACAAATAGTACCATGTTATCAGCATAAATAATTATGTTATACATGAACAATTCAATGAGAGAAGAAAGGAAACCTCAGACTGTGAATATGATATATATGCATGGGTATACATTTAAAATATCATATACGGGAGTAATGTACCACAAAAGTCGGGAGTTCTGAGCGTGCCTATATAAAGTACCGTGTATTGCACTAACTAGGCAAGACAACTACTTGTAAATATTCTTGTCAATACGACAAATTTTAACTAAAACAGTAATCTTAAAAACAAAACAAAAATATACATGTACATATGTAGGCCTACATATGAAAGCTCAACTCAAAAGCTCTTAGGTGTTAACTTACACACACACAACATGATGATATGTTTTAACTCACTATTACCACAATTTTATCAACTCTTTTATCATTATCACAGTTTTACCTGGTTTTACTATACTTTTTTTTACTACCATTATTTTATATACCCAATAATGGGGTGCTCCTCACCTAAAGGGGGAATTCCACAACAAGCAAGCAAGTATGCCTCGCTGAGGTGTCGTTAAAATTCAAAGCGTGGTGCTCCAACAGAATTGAACTCCCGGTAAAATCTGACAAACAAGCATTGAACGCCCGATATTTTGTTTTCCTTATTTGTATTGAACGGCTGGTAAACTTTCGATTACACCCTGTAAATGTCATACACTTAATTATTTATGCATATTGGAGTGAAACATGACGTGACGCCGATCGCTTGTATTAAAATAGATTATAGGCAGCAATGACAAACACATACATGTGCATAATTGAACTCATAATTGGTTCAACAAATAAAACTTTTTATTTTGACCTCCAGCTGGTGCCAAAAAAATGTTCTAAGGAAAAACAAAACAAAATAGGGTTTTATATGGAGTGGCATGGTGTTCTGAACACCGAAATAGATATAATGTCCATGCATGGACATGGGTGTTGTTGTACCCCACCCCAATTGATAAAATACCACTAATAGTTGTAAATTTGAAGCCTCCAATTTAACATGCCAGTGTGGATCAACATGAAGATGGTGTGGTAACATCAGTTACACGTTCACCTGCCCAGTCATGTAGATATGATTGTGGCGATCTGTTCACAAACATCACTCGTGGAACATATAGTCTTGGGTGGTGACTGAAACCGCAGCCGTTTGCATGGTTGAATGGGAATTCTGCACTTCCTTGAACTGATCTGTTATCGTTTTGTAATCGGTTGGTAATCCTCACGGAATTCGTATTTTGACTTGGCACAATATCCTTGTCTTTTCTTTCAATCGTTTCGGGTGTTACACCATACTGCCGATTTGTGGAGTCCGGATTTTTATGGGTAATTTGTTTTTCCAATTCTTCTCCTGTGTGGTTTCTTTTTGCATGATCGATTGCTTGACAAAATGTGTTGCCAATTTTATGGCACGTCGTGCACTCATATATGTCTGCTTATCAGCCGGATCCATGTCTGGAATTTTTAGAGTAAATAATGACTAAACGATTGCTGTGTTCAGGGTTTGTATATATGTAGACATAAGAAGTGATATTCTGGCGGGTAAACAGAAATACAAGTCCGAAATATGACAACGGAGACATTATTGATGGTCAGTTTATATAACTCCTAAAATTAATTAGGTATATATAGCTGGGGTAAAGGAATTATTTGTAGACGATTGAGAGGCCAACGTATCGCGCCATATGTTTACTCAAAGGTATAAAATACCAACGGGTATACACATAAACCATGCATCTATATCAAGAGAACATATTGTCGATTAACATGAATAACTGACCACGGCAACTTCAACTAATCATAACTTATGTTTTAGATATCTGATTTTTTTCGGGTTAGCTGTCAGTGGGTATGATAGGCCTATACATAATAACATTAGTTAGAAATTACCACACGAGATATGGATGTTGCAAGGAAACGACGATAGTCGACCAATGCATGGGTTTGAGTGGTAACATTTCGCAACCTGCTTTAGCTGGGTAATTACTATATCTAATATCAACATGTGTGTGGTTCAATATCGTTCCTTCTTCTTATACAATACAATGGGTTGATTTATGTCAGCGGAAGATTCAAAATATTGTTCCATAAAATAGTCTAGGCACACTCCAGTTTAATGAGTTTATGTATCGTACTGTTTGTCAAAAAATTACCACACGTGTCCAAACTGTGCGTGCGGTAAGGACAATTATGGTGAGCCACTCGTTGAAATTATATATTTTCGTGCGCTGTCATGACAATTATGTTCAATCAAAACCTTATATTTTTATGTTACTAGTATGTGGAACTTTTGTAATCACAAAACGCTCTTTAAATATACGCCCATATGTGGTACATTACATTGGGACTTAGGATGCCCCGTATTATGTGACGATATTATTGTACACCAACCATCATGTGCAAATAAACGGTTTCACTTTCTCGAGTGTAATCTTGGAAACCCACCATCTTTGGTCGAAGGTAATATTTTACACTTATAAAAATACTAGTATATAATTTATACTGTGTTATATTGCGTTATTTTCTAGAACATGTTAGCATGTGACTTATTTCCACTAAAACAAGATAAAATTTGTCGTATTTTGGACAAATTCTAGCACATTGTAAACTATATAGTTAATCTATATAGTTTAAAAATATAAAAGGCTACCATTGACAAAAGAGAGTGGAGTTTTCATGGTTACTCATGATAGTTAAAGTGCTTGTTAAGATAACAAACAAGGGCAAATTGGACATTAACAGGACTATTTGTAGGATAATCTAATGCATCTCAGATCTTGACTGTGACATTTGACCATTTTAATAACATTTGTTAGCACAAGTAGCAATATTGGCTGTTGAAATGTTGAAATGTACGTTTGTGGCATGTGAAAATCATGTTAGAAACGTGCAATAATGATGTTAACCG
Organism: Siphonodentalium dalli; assembly: GCA_032622095.1. NCBI lineage: Eukaryota > Metazoa > Mollusca > Scaphopoda > Gadilida > Siphonodentaliidae > Siphonodentalium > Siphonodentalium dalli. The sequence goes on from CP136066.1 coordinate 107,614,953, forward strand.
GCCCTATAAAAGGCATTTTACAGGGTGTAATCGAAAGTTTACCAGCCATTCAATACAAATAAGAAAAAAAATACCGGGCGTTAAATGCTTGTTTGTCATAATTTACCCGACGTTCAATTCTGTTGGAGCACCACGCTTTGAAATCGGGCTCGTGTATCGAGAAAACACAAGAAACAGGGACCAAACGCTAAGCGTGGCTTTCAATGGGATATTAAAGGTACTCAATCCGTAAAGAGGGTCCCCATCTCAACAGATTCCAACAACAACAATCCGATCAGAGGGTCCTATATTACTATTTTTTGGCTTTGGGGGGGTAAAAAATATTTGATTCGAGTCGAGGAACCCATCAAACAAAGCTCAGAGTTATTAGATATTGATTTTTGAAATTTGTTAATTGCTCTAGATGAGTACTAATAACTGCCGTCAATTTGGTAACCTGCTCGAGATTTTACGCCAAAACTCTATTCAAACAGACAAGGATGGATAACTCTATAATCAAGTGGTAATAATAACGAAAGTTTGACTTGTCTTCTGGGCCAGAAAGAATTCCCGATAATGAAAAATAATAGATTTCTAAAATCGATATCTAACAAATCTGAGCTTTGATGGGTGACTTCCTCGACTCGAATCAAATATTTGTGACCCCCGAAGCCATTGAAATAGTAATTGAGAGAAGTTATATCGGATTGAGTACCTTTAAGGCATCAAAAACATGTCTTTGTTATTAAAGGTACTCAACCCGTAAAGAGGGTCCCCATCTCAACAGATTCCAACAACAACAATCCGATCAGAGGGTCCTATATTACTATTTCTTTGGCTTTGGGGGTAAAAAATATTTGATTCGAGTCGAGGAACCCATCAAACAAAGCTCAGAGTTATTAGATATTGATTTTTTTAAATTCTTATGTTCTCGAGATGAGTACCAATAACTGCCGTCAATTTGGTAACCTGCTCGAGATTTTACGCCAAAATTCTATTCAAACAGACAAGGATGGATAACTCTATAATCAAGTGGGTAATAATAACGAATTTTTGATTGTCTTCTGGGCCAGAAAGAATTCCCGATAATGAAAAATAATAGATTTCTAAAATCGATATCTAACAAATCTGAGCTTTGATGGGTGACCTCCTCGACTCGAATCAAATATTTTTGACCCCCGAAGCCATTGAAATAGTAATTGAGAGGAGTTTTATCGGGTTGAGTACCTTTAAATACGACATCGTGTATAGTTTGAAAAATGTGCAGTGATCGCAAACATGACTTGTTTTTAACACGAACATAATAGGTTTAACCTTGATTTACGAGAGAACTAGACGGGACACTGAAACGAAATTATAGTACGAAAATGTAGCGAAACACACCCCTCATCGAGGCAGATTGGCGTCCGGGCTGGGATTTGTACACAATTGAAGGGAAAGACGAAAATATACGTACCGTAGTCAGTCTGAGGTGAGCGACTTTTGTTTATGGCTGTTTACCACAAACCAGCGTTCACTTCCGTCCACACACAGTGCTGTCGTTATTTCGTGAAAAATCTGGATTCAGATTACGGATTAGACCCCATACGACGTGGTTCGGTAAACGAGCAGACCAGAATCAGTAAACGAACAGACCGTAATCGTAATCAAGCCTTATTTCGTTGTAATCTGGATTCTGATTCCGATTACGGACTCAAACGTTCATAATGTAAACAAACCGAAATTTCGCCACCTCGGAGTTTAAAAAGACAATAAAACATAAAAATCCGTCGCTTGTGTACAAATTATTGCAGAATATAAACGATCTATATCAAAGAATTTTAAATGCTGAGACAAATTTGTGTTATCGAGTGTAAACGGGGAGAATATTACTGAAATTAGCCAAATAATAATGTTATTGATAGTAACGCTGGGGGAGCACTTCTGTTTATGGCGAAATTGAAGTAAATCATTGTCAATTTCATTGTCACTTTCATGTCGCATGTCGATTTCAAATTCGGCGGATACGTCACCATTGACCGAATTTACGTGAACCTGCATGGATATGTCTTCTGCTTTGTTCGTTATTATATGTTCCTTCTTATTCAAGAAATAGTAGGATTATATTATATCGATAGGTTATCAGATACACGTATGTACTATCTAGTCTTATAGCAAGTTCTTATTTGAAATGTTTTGCACAATAGTCTCTATATAGTGCAGAAACAAGGCATTTTTTGGCCAACGTGCTGTACATTAGTTGGAAAATAAAGCTTTGCCCATGAAGCTAATGTTGTGGTCTTGTGATTGCACGTGAAATGCATCTCCCAATCGCACAAACACAAATGTAAAGCTTATTCTAGGATCTCAGGACTATATAGTGGAACTGTCAGTCAATTTATTGATTAAGTACCCATACGTACAAGTTCTAGGGACGTGGCTAGAGGTTTCCCATGGGAGTGCTCCATCAAATTTCCGGCCAACTGCACCCCCCCTTGAATCAAACTCACAGGTTCGCAGAATTCCACTTTCACCCCCTTGGAAATATCCAACCTGACACACCCTAAGATTGGAATATTACCAACTTTTACTGGTTGTAAAATCAAACAATGAGAACATTCCAACTATATAAGGTGTCAAATTAATGTCCAACTAATGTTGTGTCAGGCATGAAATTTCCAACTGCTGGAAATGTACCAAAGTTTAGTTTAAACATATTTATTTGTCAAATTTAGATAACACATGATATATAACATATACATTTGTTTATACAGACAATGGGTTTGGAAGACAAGTGCTGACTGAGCCTGACTCACTTAATGGTACCCCCTCTCACATATGTTATTACACTGAATTTTTTTATAATAACATGACTATCAAAACAAGTTAAACATATATACAGATCACCGGTCACCCCCTCCCCCGAGTTAGTCAAAAGTTTATATATGTATTTGTTTAAGTCGGGTTTGTTTGTTGCGTTTACTGGCTTGTGTGTATCATTATTTGGGATAGTTAGTCAAAAGAATCCTGATTTGCCTCACGTATGGATGACTGTACAGCTAAGAACATTGTACCAAAGTTCGGGGGGGGGGGTGTTCGAGACACCCCAACCAACCCTTGTCGCCACGTCCCTGTACAACTGACACATTTCGTGTGTTCGCCACAACTTCTTCGGAATTTGATTCAGGAGATCTAAAGCCCCCGCCCCCGTCGGATTCGGATTCCGAATCCAGATTATCACGAAATAACTACTCTGGAGACGGGGGGGGGGGGCGTAAAAAAAGTTGCGAGACGTGGGGGTGTTTTTTTTTACATTGCCATTTTTTTTACACCCACCCACCCTTTCTTGCATTTTTTTTTTTCATAAAATTTTAGACACCCACCCCAAAACCCCAAAGCTTTATGTTGGTCCCCTCTGTAATAACGACCAACCGCTCTATATTGGTCCCTTCTTTGAAAGACCAAATTAAATATTACTTCCTGTTTACAAACATGTACAAGACAAATATTTTCTTGGCTGATAATTATGCGATAATCTCAACTAAATTGAACTCTAAGCAATCAACAAAGGTAGAATATGACGTGATCATATTGGTAAATTTATAACCCAGCCTATTCATCTGTGTGAGTAGATGAAAAATATGTTGAATCCCCTGGAATGACAACAAAACATAACTAGGACCAGTGTTAGGTCCTATAATAGAATAAAAAAATACACAAAATTAAATTTATCTTTTTTTTTCAGACATCAGAGCCCCGCGCCAGGGTGCTACTAATGCTATGGGGCCATAGCCTGTTCGAAGGGTTACAAATAAAATGAGTTGCCCTGCGTTTAGGGTCACATGGCCATAATTGTATCACATATGCTGATATGCAATCAATTTTAGTGTACAAACACTGATACAAATACTTATTTCATACATTACACTCAACTAATTGTATTAATAAAGAGTATAAGAAGTATTGTAATTAATATGCTGTCATGAGTTGTTAGCTGATATTGTCAGACTGCATTAAGTTCACCCTACCCTAGAGCTATCTGAAGTATTTTTTTTTATTGAACTACACCGTGAACTAGACAATTTTCATTATAAAAACTGCCAAGCAAGCTGAAACAGACACAATAAAAAAATTTGCGCGCAAAAAAAATCAATGAAAATTTTGGGACCCACCCCCCACAATATTAACTATTTTTCCATTTTATATCAACTTATGGGGGTAATTATAACAATATTGAATGTATTAGTGCTTCTCATATTGCAACACGCCACAACATATAAACAAATATGTTTAAAACATGTCAATGAAAAACAAATGCAAAAAAAGTGGTCAAAAACTGTTTCCGGCCTCGGGTACCCAGCCACCCCCTACCTCACGTCTCGTAAAAAAAAAATCGCCCCCTCCCCCCCCCCCCCCCCCCCCCACTGGAGACACGAAATATCTACTGGAAAAAGGTGTCACGGGTCAGCTGCACGGGTACGAAATATTCGGTTACGAAAATGGTCCAGCGCAAGGTGTTCTGCAAGGCATGTTCTTTCAGTGGTGGGCGAATTATTACGCCAATCGAATACGCCCGTTAGTTTCGAATTAATATTTTAAAGAAAATAAATAATTTCATAGTTTTCATAAGAATCAAAACATTTTAAATTACAATTGGATTAAAAATTAAACTGTAAACATATATATATTTTTTTATTTTTAAGTAAATATGTTCGTTCGAATCAAGCGCGCGGAATAAATTCCGTCAAAACGTCAACAGCGGGATTTATGTCTAAACTTGAATTTGGAAATTGGAAAAGTGACAAACAAATCGTAGTTGTTATTAAAGTTGACCAACTCGGTTATAAAGAAAATGAGTTTATCTCTGAGGTAAATTGTACATTTAACACTACAGTCTACACTCATAACACTGCAGTCTACGGAAAGTACGGTATTATTAATATTATTATATTAATTAACCGTATTAACGAAAATCCACTGATAAAAAGTTTAAAATAATAAAAACTAAAATAGTGATACTGATATAAGGATTAACTGTCATGTGGACTGTTTTTATGGAGATGTAACCGTGAGATAAGTGGACATAACTTGTGTAAAACCTTCGGGTTTTACATACAAGTTATGACCACTTACCTCACGGTTACATCTCCATAAAAATAGTCCACATGACAGTTAATCCTTATATTTATATACATGATTTAGCGAAAAAGCCACTTTTGTAAATGTATTTAAATCGAAAAGTGTATCGTGACAAAAACAGCCCAAAATACCCAATAGCACCCTTGGCAAAAGTTAATAGGAACAATTTCTCTTCATATTGAAACCCGATGATGTATTAAGTCAATCCTGCGCGAGTCCAAATGCGCCCAAAACATTACGCGTTCGTCTTTCCAAACCCAATGACGTATCGATGGTGTTATGAGCTTGGTGTTATGAGGCGTTGCGCATTCACCGAGAAATAACTGCAACTAGCCACGTGGGCGCCGACCAATCAGAATGCTGGATTTAGTGATGACAACACTCAGCATGTAAATATTATTGTGATAAACTATCTGTATCTCTGTATCTGTAGTTGTTACGTCCTAGACTAGAGACCAAAGCTAGCTTTTACAGGACTGTGATAGGAGCGCTATTTTTGTTCTCCTAATTTGTTGTGGATGTTAAAATTTACATGTAGATGGGAACAAATAATTTTGTGGTCATTCAGCCATGTTTTATTGCAGCCTGGGCCACCAGACCTGGCATTTTTAATCGATAACGATGAAAATCAATACCGGAAGCTGCGAAGGTGAGCTGTGTGCTCGTCTGCTCAATAAGCGCTTTGATTTAGTATAGTCATTGCGGAACGGAAATCGCGATTTAAATTTATGTTCCGGTTGCCAGTTTGAGTCCGATTGACCAGAACATGCCGTGCGATAGCGTTGTTGTTAGACGAGGCCGCTGAAGATACCCCATGGATTCTTTTGCGGGGCTGTTTACAGGGCCGAGGGGCCGTGGCCTCATGAAAATGCAAGGCCTGAATTATACGAGTTTCCCATAGCCTAGGGAGCTTACAAGGTCAGGGTAAATATTGTTAGGCCAATGTATTCTCTTATATATGTGAGGCTCCCTTTGGGAGACTGGCATATATAAGAGAATGCATTGACACAGGGTTTTCACAAAATTTCAGGAAGGTCCAGTCATGGAAGGGTTAATACGATCAAGGGTTATTTTACTTTCAGGGCTGAGTTTGCTCTTGACAAAAATAAGAAGAAAAAGAAGCGAGAGCTTGCTGAAGAACAGAAGCAAGAGATTAGAGAAGCATTTGATTTGTTTGATACAGACAAGGATCGTCTCATTGACTATCATGAGCTAAAGGTACTCAATTTGAGGATTTTTAATAGTGAAATGAGGATTATAAAAAAATCTTTTACAAAATTTTTGTTCGAGGAATCATTCTGCATTCCAATCTGTGAAAATATAGACTATTGTTATCCTTCATCCCATTATTCTCTGTTTTGATTGGCTAATGGTGCATCAAATGGCATGCTGCAAATCATTTGTTACCCTCAATATATCGACAATTGTTCCCCTCTCAGCGATGACCAGTAGATGGAGAACTACGAAGTACTCAATGTGCAGAGATTCCCTCACCACTCTCTAATAATATCCTAAAACATTCCTTTTATAAACCTTATCATTTCATAACCATCGCAAACTGTGGAGTTTGCTAATTTACATAAGGCCAAAACGAAGAATACCTGTGTTTAGGGTAACCCGCCCGCCCCTACTCAAAACCTGCCGCCAAATTCCATTTTATCGTTTTTCAAAAATTTCCTCCGACTTCATTTTATTTTTTTTATAATTAGGAATTCGCGACTACGGAATTAGCTTAAACAAGTAAACCATTTCCTTGCAAATATCGTCAATTCTCGAAAAACGGAAGTGCCGCCATTGTTGTTGTAGTATATTCGTATTCCCTCGTCATTGTTCGGCAAACCTCGCCGATTTCTCGAAAGCGGAAACCAGAAAACACGCGATACTTGTGCAGGAATATGTATTAACTAGCAAATCGAAAGTAACCGGATATTTTGCCGATTGCACATGGCGATTGAATATGGCGGAAACACTTCCTTGTGCGGATAGATCCTGCATTTTAGCTATTAAACTTCACAAATGCGTTCATATGAATCAGAATAGAAACATCATGGCGCCTGTCAACTATAGCACAGACATGTTGTCGTGCGTGAACCGGTACCACACGGATTATGAACTGACAGAAAAGGACATAGTAATAAAATGTCAGAATAAAAATAATTCTGACACTTTTGAAATCGACCCAAAGCTCAAAATTCCTGGCATTATTATAGTTTATCCACCTCTCACCGCATCCACCCTGAAAATTATAAGCCTGACGTAACATGAGTCTGTGTGTACCCATGCAGTAGGAGTGGTATGTGCCTGGTAGAACTTAATTTTTTCATAGTAGAACTATTTCCTATTAAATATTCATTAGTTCTACAGAAAACCGGACCCGATTAATCAACATCTTCTGTGTCGCAATGATCCGAATGCAACATCAGTCATATAGGGTAATCAATGCACATATATTGTTCTTGGTGCTTACTTTGTTTTACATGTGTGAATGCCACCACCGCTTTGCATATTGATTATGTTATGTACGCCACGTTGGCGTTGCCGCATGTATGTGCCATTTCCAATGGAGGAACTCTTGTTAAATTCACCTTCTGAGTTGAATATTTCGCAATTTTTTTTAGTATTCGAGTCGGTGGATAAACAAAATATCATAAGTGTCTTGTGTGGGAAATTGAACAGTAATATGTCCACTCGTATGATTTGGCCTGTAATATCCGAGCTTCAGCGTGAACATAAACCGTTTAATTTTCAACACTAGACACTTATTCTATATATAATATCATTTAATATCATGCTGTATACATGTCTTTGAACTTCTGCAACACCATTAAACTGATTAAAGCTACCATGGCATTGATTAGTGTGACAATGACTTGCCCAAGCTATATACGAGTGACACTGGCAGACGATTAGAAGGCACGAATACTTAAATATTATTCCCCGTGAAAAATAAAATGAAAAAATAAAATAAAATGAAGTACCGCCCGCCCGCCCCTGTTTTTTCCCCTCATGTTACCCTAAACTCAGGTATTCTTCCTTTTGGCCTAATAACTGTTTGCTATTAAAATGGTGTTATGACTGAGATAAATCTGTTCTATACACACAGAAAAATTGGTTCCCTAGTATGTCCCACTAGGAGAATCAAATGAAGAACCCAACATACATGTTTGGTTCTTCACGAAGAACCAAAATAAAGAATCAAATGAAGAACCAAACATACTGTACTCTTGAGTGCCTAATAAACATACATGTACAATTATTAAAATCGAGGTAAAATTCCCACCTGTATGATCGTTATTTGGCCCTGTACTTTATTAAATTAACCAAAAGAAATAATTCATCAATCTTAAATTGTGTTATTCATAAAGAAATGAACTCTGATTGTTGACAAACAGTTATCAGCACACTGCAGATTCACAGACCTGGCTATCCATCGAAACTATTTATGTCACATGGCATCAGTAAACCAGTCAGATGGTGCGTTTTGTGGGGATGTATGGTACTAATATTTCCAGCCTGTACGTTTATTCCGCCCTGTACTATTATTCAGTTACGCGACATTTTCCCACCTTTACTATTATTCCACCCTGTACTTTTATTAGGCACTCAAGAGTACATGTACATCCTTTGATTTTCAAGAAGAACCAAAATTAAATACACAACAGACATTCGGGTTGGAACCATTGGAACCAAACTTGTTTCTAAATTTTGTCATGAGAGGAGAACCAATCTGAGCTGCTTTCATTCTCTATCTGGTTCTCTGGATAAAACCAGAAAATGGAACCAAATAGTTGCTTTGGGTTCCCCATTTGGTTCACTAAATTCCTTCTAGCGAACAATTATGATTGCATTTGAAAACATTATGCTGTGAGACTATGCTACAATTATAAACATGCATGAGGTGTCATTATTAGCTCAACTTACTTTTGTAAGTTTGAGCTATTGCCATGGCTTGGCATCCGTCGTCCGTGTGTGTGTGTCCGTCAACAATTTCCTTTGGCGTGGGCTACAGGTCGTATCTTTGGTCTGATCTTTATGAAATTTGTCACGAATGTTAACATTTACATGTAGATGGGAACGAGTCATCTTAGGATTATTCGGCCAAAAAACATGGTCGCATGTGGCCATCTTGGATTTTACTCTTTGCATCACTAAATCCTTTGACACATCCTACAGACCACATCTGTGATCCGATCATCACCAAACTTCATATGTATCATCGGGGCAACCTCTAGATGGGAACAGGTCATTTTGGGGTCATTTGGCCAAAAAACATGGCCGCCATCAGCCATATTGGATTTTACTCTTTGCATCACTAAATACCATCGCGCGGGCTACAGGTCGTATCTTTGGTCGGCTCTTTATGAAATTTGTCACGAATGTTGACATTGACATGTAGATGGGAACAAGTCATTTTGGGGTCATTCGGCCAAAAAACATGGCGCTAGTGGCCATCTTGGATTTCAAATTTGAATCCATTGGCGCGGGCTACAGGTCGTACTGTTTGTCTGATCATCATAAAATTTGTCATGAATGTTGACATTTACATGTAGATGGGAACGAGTCATTTTAGGATCATTCGGCCAAAAAACAACCCACGAATCATTTTGGGGTAATTCGGCCAAAAAACATGGCCGCTGGTGGCCATCTTTGATTTCAAAATTGAATGTCATGAATGTTGACATTTACATGTAGATGGGAACGAATCATTGTGGGGTCATTCGGCCAAAAAACATGGCCGCTGGCGGCCATCTTAGATTTCAAAATTCAATTCATTGGCGCGGGCTACAGGTCGTACTGTTCGTCTGATCATCATGAAATTTGTCATGGATGTTAATATTGACATGTAGATGGGAACGAGGCATTTTGGGGTCGTTCGGCCAATAAACGTGGCTGCCAGCAGCCATCTTGGATTTTACTCTTTGCATGACTAAATCCTTTGGCGCGGGCTACAGGTCGTAGCTTTGATCGGAACATCATGAAATTTGTCATGGATGTTAACACTGACATGTAGATGGGAACGAGTGATTTTGGAGTCGTTCGGCCAAAAAACATGGCCGTCAGCAGCCATCTTGGATTTTACTCTTTGCATGACTAAATCCTTTGGCGCGGGCTATAGGTTGCCTTTGGTCTAATCTTTATAAAATTTGTCATGAACGTTGACATTGACATATAGATGGGAACAAATCATTGTGGGGTCATTCGGCCAAAAAACATGGCCGCTGGCGGCCATCTTGGATTTCAAAATTCAATCCATTGGCTCGGGCTACAGGTCGTACTGTTCGTCTGATCATCATGAAATTTGTCTTGAATGATTACAATGACATGGAGATGGGATCGAGTCGTTTTGGGGTTATTCGGTCAAAAAACATGGCCGCCAGCAGCCATCTTGGATTTTACTCTTTGCATGACTAAATCCTTTGGTGCGGGCTACAGGTCGTAGCTTTGGTCAGATGGTCATGAAATTTGTCATGAATTATAACAATGACATGTAGATGGGAACGAGTCGTTTTGGGGTCATTCGGTCAAAAAACATGGCCACCAGCATTTTACTCTTTGCATGATTAAATCCTTTGGCGTGGGCTACAGGTCATACCTTTGGTCTGATCTTTATTAAATTTGTCATGGATGTTAACACTGACATGTAGATGGGAACGAGTGATTTTGGAGTCGTTTGGACAAAAAACATGGCCGCCAGCAGCCATCTTGGATTTTACTCTTTGCATGACTAAATCCTTTGGCACGGGCTACAGGTTGTACCTTTGGTCTAATCTTTATGAAATTTGTCATGAATGTTGACATTGACATGTAGATGGGAACGAATCATTGTGGGGTCATTCGGCCAAAAAACATGGCTGCCAGCGGCCATCTTGGATTTCAAAATTCAATCCATTGGCGCGGTCTACAGGTCATACTGTTCGTCTGATCATCATGAAATTTGTAGGTCGTAGCTTTGGTCAGATCTTCATAAAATTTGTCATGGTTGTTAACAATTATACGTAGATGGGAACGAGTCCTTTTGGGGTCAATTGGCCAAAAAAAATGGCCACCAGCAGCCATCTTGTATTTTACTCTTTGCATCACTAAATCCTTTGGCGCAGGTTAGACATTTCAATTAGCACCTTTCCTATTCCTCCATTTACTGTCAACCATTAAATTATTCCCCTACCTAAGTTGAGCTACAGTGTCATTGACACTTTAATTTTGTATCTGATGCAAAATTACTACTATTTGATAGCTTAGCATATTATAAATTGCATTTATCTGCATATCAACTATCACAACATACCATATTAGGCATGTGCGCATGTCTACTATTTCTGTAAGAAGTCAGCAAATTTATGCCAGGCCTCCAAATATTTCCCGTGGTGAAAAATAACAGATTTAAAAAATTGATATCTAATATCTCTCCCTCGACTCAAATCAAATTTTTTTTTATTCCCAAAACCAAATCATTTTTAGAATTTCTATGAGTGATAGAGAATATATAGGAACAAGTATTATCATTTTGAAAATCAGTGTAATCTCACATTTTAAAGCATTTCGTTATATTGTTTATTCCTGTTTTATACAAATGGAGCAAAAAGATTTGAAAAATTTCTTTACAACATAAAGGGGAAATCCTATAATTTGTACACAAACCAAGAGATACTTTGTGAATTGGGAATTTTAGGGTCATAAATTGGGGAAAAAAAACCTACTTGGGAATGAGACCCGTTTTGACCCAGGTCGCTGCACAAAATAATCCCTGTCTCGTTACTTTACCTTACACATGTACTAGATGTTATATTGATTTTTTTTCTTGGAAATCTCCAAGGTACAAATTGAAACAGATATTTGAGACCTTATTTCCACCTCATGTATTCAGAGGATACACATGGTTGCTTTTGGTTACTTTGTCTTACATTTGTAATACATTTGTCACTTAATTTTTTTCTGAGAAATCTCATGGTACATTGGGTACAAATTGAAAAAGATATTCCAGGCCAAATCTACAAACCATATGGCTTGCCATTTCCATGATGAACGAGATTAATTATAAACACTGAATCATTTTTGTTCTGTTTTTGTTCCTGTTGCTACTCTGTCGAGAGTGGAGTCAACTTCACCATTTTTGCTAGTTTTTCCAGGTTTTCTATTAATTTATTACTTTTCAATGATTTTCAGGTTGCAATGCGAGCTTTGGGTTTTGATGTTAAGAAAGCAGATGTTTTGAAGATACTTCGAGATTATGACAGAGAAGGTTCTGGAAAAATATCATTTGATGATTTTAATGAAGTCAGTAAGTAACACATTGGCTATTATACTTCTGATTAATTTCAACATTAACCCCACCCCTTCCAAGTATTAATTCCATAATTCCATATCTCCTAAAAAATCTTGTTTGACAAAGACATTCCGTCGGGGGACTATAGTAATGAACCTAGCATCCGTCTTTGCATCCGTCCGTCCATCTGCAACTTTGTCTGACCCTATATTCTGTCATTTTCCAATCAATTTTTTAAAACTTGGCACAGTTGTCAACCAGCATGGGAACCTGCGCACCTGCGATTTTGAGTCATTTTGGCGGAGTTGCTGCCATTTTTCAACAGAGAAGTGTTTTGTGTGTTTTTATTTTAGTGTTATTGACCCTTTCTCGTCACATAGAAAATGTGCTACATATTTAGTGAATATGCACTTTGTATCATAATGATGTAATCAATTCCTCCTTCAGTTTGTAGTATAGGGATCTGAAACCCATAAATCCTTCAAACCTGCCACCTTCGTCGGGGGGACGTTTTGGTCAGTGACTTTTATAAAAAGAATGTATTCAAGATTCAAGGTGAATGTTTACGAAACCTGTTCAAATATTAATTTGTTATTTTTATCAGTGACAGACATGATGTTGGAAAGAGATCCTCAAGAAGAAATTCTCAAAGCATTTAAACTTTTCGATGACGACACCTCTGGCAAGATCAATCTGAGAAATTTGAGGAGGGTAGCAAGGTAAGATATTAAAGGACTACATTATCATATTATGAAGTGTGACATACAATGATCTAGACCTAGCTATTAATGATTTACATGAGAATATGCAATCATTGTAAAGCACATTGAAACTAATTTATTTCATAGTGTATTATATAAATAGATCAAAGCCTCATTGTGGTCTGGAACCTAAAATTATACCTTAGTATCAGAGCTGTTAAGTTTCACAGATTGTCCTTGAGACTCCCGGATTGCCATAGAGAAAAACCCCAAAATACTGATAAGCACCCATTTCTTCCTCATGTGGCCCCAATAAATACATCTGATTTTTGTTGGTAAAATGGACAGGTACAGATGCACTTTGATTGCAGAGTGAAAGCCTTGATTAATTTTCACACTCTCCCAAAGCCATAGTTGTGTCATGAGACTCATGATGTGTGAAAATGCTGTACACGGACACTTCACAGGTGACTGCAGAAGTGAAAATGACTGACATGACAATGTAAACAATAGAAGAGGGAAAACTCTATATTTTTAACATGATGTGTTTATATCCATGGCCGCTGTAGCTTTCTACTGCGCTTGTTTTATAAGCCACAGCATGCTGGCTTCAGCCTGCGCGCTCAAATATGGCAACTATTTATCAGCTGTTCAAAGTATTATTTTATATAACATGCGTGTATCCCACATTAGCTGTATAAAACTGTGTTTTCATTACTGTTTTGTTTAGGTATATAAATTTGTAAAATAAACACAAATAGAAGTTCATAAAATTACATAATCCTCATCATAATTATAGAAAAAGATGATATTAAAGGTCTGCTTAGTATAGGCCATGCAAAGTCAATTTCCCCGTTTCTCAGGCCAAAATATTTTGAAAAGCATATTATATTTTATTTATTAATATTTGTGCACACACCAACGAAGCATTCAGCTCGTGGTCTAATGTCAGTTGTCCATGCCCATTATTACCCAAACAGTTGCATGTAGATTCCATGTCATTTATTTTATTTTATTATAAATTGCCCAATAGAGTACTAGTATGGCCCATGCGTTTTTACTGATATCGCAGTCACAATCCATTATGCATTCAACAAATGTTTGATGATAGTTACCATTTACATTAAAGAATCAGAAATCTGAACTGGGAAACAGGTCTGTTTGATCTAAAAAAAAAGTATAAAAAAGTACCACAATTATTCGTACTGATTAAAACATACCCCGAAAGATTGAACACAAATAAAAAGATTGCACGCGTGGGGATTCGGAACCATATGTGCGGGCCTGAGAAATTTGAAAGTGACCATGTCTGGCCTTAATATTCTCTTTTGTCATGTTCCTGTCTGGTATTTATATGCCAAGTTTATACATGTCACATGTAGCTATAGACATGCCATGTTCACATGTAATTATTTATTAATTATTGTTTTATTGTGAATTGTATTCTTAGCATACTGCCTTTATTGGTGTTTATGCAAATAAATTGTATCGCATTGTATCATGTACAGTAATACCCTAAGTAATCGACTCTTTAACTGCAACAGTATTATGGGTAATTTTTCAGGATTTAGTTGGAAATATGGCTTGTTGCCATTCATCAGAAAGCTGTCTGCTGTTGTTAAAGAGTCGATTATTTAGGGCATTACTGTAGTTTGTCTCCTTTTCTCAGTTGGACAGAGCCAAGGGTGATATCAATATAAATTGTATGTGTTGTTGTAACCAGAGTTTCGAAACACTGAATACTTTTTTTCTCTCATAGAAGATACTTAAATTCAAATACCTGTAATGGCTGAATGTCACCATATTTACTCATGACTGGCATTTTTCCAGACTGCCCAAATCATTTCTTTTATCATTTTTAGCTCAACTTTACTTTGTAAAGTTTGAGCTATTGCCATGGCTTGGTATCCGTCGTGCGTGTGTATGTGTGTGTGCGTGATTCGTCAACAATTTCCTTTAGCACGGGCTACAGTTCGTACCTTTGGTCCGATTATTATGAAATTTGTCATGGATGTTGACATTGACATGTAGATGGGAACGAGTCATTTTGGGGTCATTCGGAAAAAAAACATGGCCGCCAGCGGCCATCTTGGATTTCAAAATTCAATCCATTAGCACAGGCTACAGGCCGTACTGTTCGTCTTATTGTCATGAAATTTGTCATGGATGTTAATATTGACATGTAGATGGGAACGAGTAATTTTGGGGTCATTCGGCCAAAAAACATGGCCACCGGCAGCCATCTTAGATTTTACTCTTTGCATGAATAAATCCTTTGACACGGGCTACAGGTCGTACCTTTGGTCGGATCATCATAAAATTTGTCATGGATGTTAACAATGACATGTAGATGGGAAGGAGTCATTTTTGGGTCATTCGGCCAAAAAACATGACCGCCAGCTGCCATCTTGGATTTTACTCTTTGTATGACTAAATCCTTTAGCACGGGCTACAGGTCGTACCTTTTGTCTGATCATCATGAAATTTGTTATGGCTGTTGAAATTGGAATGTAGATGGGAACGAGTCATTTTGGGGTCATTTGGAAATAAAACATGGCTGTCAGCGGCCATCTTGGATTTCAAAATTCAATCCATTAGCACGGGCTACAGGTCGTACTGTTCATCTGATCATCATGACATTTGTCGTGGGTGTTAATATTGACTTGTAGATGGGAACGAGTAAGTTTGGGGTCATTCGGCCAAAAAACATGGCCGCCGGCAGCCATCTTAGATTTTACTCTTTGTATGACTAAATCCTTTAGCACGGGCTACAGGTCGTACCTTTAGTCTGATCATCATAAAATTTGTCATGGCTGTTGAAATTGACATGTAGATGGGAACGAGTCATTTTGGGGTTATTCGGCATTAAAACATGGCTGCCAGTGGCCATTTTGGATTCTACTCTTTGCATGACTAAAGCTATCAAATGTTTTTGAATTGTTGGAAAACATAGCCGCCAGCAACCATCTTAGATTTTACTTTTATATACATGTATATATATATCTCTTCATGTTGATAAACTAGTATTAGACATTCCACTTTCCACATTCCTAATCACTCCATCGACAGTAACACATTAAATTATTCCCTTTCCAAGTTGAGCTACAGTGTCATTGACACTTTCATATTTTTGTACATCCAGCAACAATACAAGACAAAAGGGCGAGCTCACAAAAAAAACCCCCAAAATTTATTTTATTTCGGAATTACCTGTATGCTCTTTCGCAAAATATGGTCGAAATCAACACAGAAACCAAACTGATATCATATATGAAATCCTTCAAATCTGCACTTAAAGGTACTCAATCCGATCAGACGGTCCCCATATCATCAAGATACAACAACAACAACATTTCTTCAAAATACGCTTTAGTTATCAGAATTGATTAATTGCAACAGAATAATGCTAACCACTGTCAACTATGGTATAAAACTTCCCAAAATGTGTTATTTATCAACATTTTGTTCAACGAAATATGGCCGTATTATCACTTGAGTATCACAAAATTTGGCTTTATTACCACTTTGATTTAGAGTTATCCATCTTCATCTGCAATTTTGTCCCAGACCCTCCGTTTGACGATATTTTTCTGGGCCGATACCATCAGTTTTGACAGCTCACTTCTGGGCCACAAAGAACTACACATTTCGAGAAATAACAAACTTCAAAATCGATATCTGATCACTCTGAGCTTTCATGGGTGGGTTCCTCGACTCGAATCAAATATTTTTTTTTACCCTCAAAGCTAAAGAAATAGTAATTTAGGAGCGTTAATTCGCATAATGCATCTTTATCTCTCAACAGTGAATAGTGATAATCCAAGATGCATAGAATGTTGTAATAGCAATTAATTTAAGGCTAATTTATTTTCTAGCACAATATCACTGTCGACTCCTGTTAAATTGTTCTTCCCTGAAATAACATTTTTGCTTGGGCCAGGGATATCATTAAGTGTATAATTATTACATGCATATATGTTATTCATACTTATCAACATCATTATAGATCTGGGTGATTCTACCATTCTAGGGACAAAAAAGAGCAAAAAATTAAATTTTTCAAACTCACATGGCGTTTTTTGTATGTATTTTTTTGAAAAGTATAGATTACCCAGATTCTGGAAAGTATAGAACCATTATTGACTGATCAGTCAGTTAAATGTTATGCTGACTACAATTTGGGGTTAGAGTTGTGTTTAATATTGAGAAAAAGAATGCATCCTAGTCATACCTCATGAAATTGATATATTGACAACTAAAACATTGGCTATTCAAAACTTTGTGGTAAATACTATGTTAATTGGAAAAAATATAGTTGCATTTGAGGTGTGAGTATATCAATTGGTAAAATATGGTTCGTCATCACTTTCAGTTGGTGGTCACACACGTAACGCTTTTAACAATGAAGTTTTTGTAACAAATGGAGTGCATTGTCTCTGACTTAGAGTTTACTTAATCTCGGACTGTATAACAAGGCGGAACTTTTTATCAAGAAATTTTAGTGTTCTTTACTATCTTGTTGCGGATACAGGGGTGTCTATTTGGTCACACACGTAACGTTACGTGTGTGACGTCCCAAGCAAAGAGTTGATATAAGTAACTAGAAATTATAAACAAATTACAAAGATAATCTACAGTTAAGATATTTCACATTATATACATATATCTTTATTCCAAATAAAGTTATCAAGTCAAGTATGTTGAAGCTTCAATCCAATCACAATGTATTTCATACAGCACTTGATAGCACATGAGTAGCATCGAGTATCATACAGAGGAAATTATCTTTTTTTTGTATATATATAAAATGTGAATTGAGGTAAATTGCTTAAATGTTCTTGTTGTATGAGAGTACTAGCAATTTGCACATGTTGTCATGATTCCACAAAATATTTTGAGCTGTCAAATACACATCTCCGCAAATGACATCTGGAACATGTGCAAATTATAGCAGCTTATCATACACCTATAGTTTTTTAATCTCCATGTTACCATGTTCTTCGTTTCACTGATGGATGTAAATTGCAACCGTGACATAATTTACAAGGGCTAAAAATTGCTTTGAATGGTCAAAATTGATCACTGGGCTTTGTAAAGAAAGCTCATTCCTGTTTGTAACAAGCATGAAGTATGAAAAGAGTACTCAAAGTACCTGATATCTGGATAAAAGTGTAAACTCCAGAATACATTTTATGCAGATTGACCCATTTTTTTTACCAATCATAAATCTGTCACACACATAACAATATCTGGAGACAATAGGGTACATACATGTATGTTTCAAATGTGTCAATATATAAAAGAAAAAGATTTTATTAACTCACAATAAGTAGTATCTCCCTGATTATTAATAACAACTAGCTTATCTGGTTAGTGTTTAAATTTTTTTCAGAAGGTCACACACGTAACAATCTTTGTGTCACACACGTAACGCAGCTAAATTTTGATTTTGGGATCAGGACACTTCAGTTCAAACATTACAATCATCCCAAAAGTATTATTTTCAAAATTGAGTATCCCATCGATAAGTTTAAATAGCTTGTAATGTCTGGCGGTATAAGAATTCACAGAAATTAGGTCTCAAAATAAGCTCTTCTAAAAAACTGATTTTTCTGAGGTCACACACGTAACGCTCGTAAAAAGTCTTCCATCTCCGTCATGATGCAATGTTGGTCAATTATACTCAAATAAATCAAAGAAGGGCTCCTGGTGGATAAAATGACCATACTGTGTACCAATAACATGTGATACTTCGCAAATTATGTGAACATAAAGGCCTCAAAATTTCTCTGAATGTCACACACGTAACGGAATAATGACCCATCTGCACATGGAAGACGGACTTAGACGGTCCTTGAGACCATGTCATCCCCTGTGATATAGCTCTACATGTATTCATATATTTTGTATACATTCCATTGTATATCGCTATTAAAATAAATAATCAATCCATCTTTAATCCTGATAAATTCATATCCTAGTTGATTATCTCACATGGTCAAAATTGCTTGCATTACTATAATGTGGTAGCTCTAGCCACACATTTTTACAGAGATGTCACATTATTGTACTGTTAAATGTATTCATGTCAACCTATTGTCATCTAATATGTTCATCTTTATAAGATTGGCTGATGTTTAGATGTTTCTTTTAACACTTTCTAGACTAAACACTCATTGATGAGTAGCTATCCCTTAGGAAATGTTCAGATAATAAGTTCAATGAGTCATTTGTTGAACATAATCTGAACATTTCCCTCTGATAAATAGGACTTCTTCTACAATTTTATTATCTGTGGTCTGCTCATATTTCCTTAACACCCCTTCAGAATAGACCATTCCAATGTATACTTTTATAACTGAGTGGGAGAATCTATTTAGCATAGATAGGGTTAATATCTCTATCATATTTGTAGAGAGCTGGGCGAGAATATGACAGATGAAGAGCTTAGAGCTATGATTGATGAATTCGACAGAGACGGAGATGGTGAAAGTGAGTATTATTAACTATTATGTCCCTTAATCATGCCTGGAAATATGGTGCTGGACATTTGCAGAATGAGGTCCCCAGAGGGTGAATTTAGAGATGATACCCTGCGTCACAAAATTCATCCTCTAGGGACCTCATTCTGCATGGCCTCATCTGCAATGGGAGACCTAGACTCAGGTTTAAGTTCCCAGATGGTGAAGATTGTGATGGTCACCTTGTTATGCATTGTATCATCGGCCAATTTTGGGATATAGAGAACCTGAACTAAAAAAAATTAAAACAAAATTACGGAATTTTGATAATAAAGATACTTTCCAGAGAAGATGAAGCCTAAGCAGAATGATGTCCCTAGAGGGTTAATTTAGTGATGCTAGCCCACTGTAAGGGGTAGCATCACTAAGTTCACCCTCTCGGGATCTCCTTAAAGGGGTACTGTACCCAAGATGTTGTTATTGGTTTCTATAATCCCCGAGTCGGAGAATAAGGTAACAACTTTTCCATTTTTTGAAAGTCTGTTGAGTACGAAGTATTGTTACGGATGGCAAATTTACCGGAATGCAAAAATACAAATTGTCGTTGTCGAGTAATTTTTGTACAGTTTTCAACCAAATGAATCAAATAAACTGTACTAAACATTATATTATATGCTTAGTAGTCCCATATACTCATTTAAGTTAGTGTATGGTCACTAGTCAATGAGTGGCTTGGGTTTTCTCCCCGTATAAGCATAATGTTTCAAACGATCGTGTGTGCAATTGTTTTCCTAATCCAGTATCCCTCAATTATAATTTGATTACGTTTTGTACACGGAAATTCCAATTTTAAGAGACGCCATTTTATGGCTGGAGCCATAAAATCAATTTATATTAAATTATTAACTTTTAAATTATTAAATTTTAAGATAGCCTATTAACCTGAGCGTTTACAGAATACATCTTCGACTCAAATTACTTATATTTCTGTATAGTATCGATAATAGATCGTTGATATCACCGGGAATTTATTGAAAATGGCGTACAGTACCCCTTTAAGCAAATGTCTGCAACCTATTTTCAGGCCTGCCTTTAAATGGCTTTAATTAAATGTCTGAATGGGTATTATTTATGTCATACCTGACGGGAGATACATTTACATGATTCATTTAATTTAGTTCTTGGCCCTCAGGTGCATTAATATGTAACACAAGGTAAACAAGACATACTATGTATTATATGCCATATATTGATAAATATTCCTATTCTTCGTCATATTCCATAGTAATTTGGATGATATGGAGAGACCTTTGATCCACAATATGGCATGCTACTTGCTAAATGCAAAAGTTGAGGTTCCAAGAGTAGGCTTCAACTGAGTGGCATTAGCTAATATTTTGGCACAAGATATATATATATTAAAAATTAGTTGTTAAAAGTCAGTCATTTGAATAATCAATATCAAATCATCTTTGATCATACCTTCATTTAAGACCAAATATTTTGTGTTTTTTGCAGTTAATGAAGATGAGTTTATTGCCATCATGACGGGAGATACTTAATGTTGGATTTACTAGTTATGTGCTCTGCGAAGCTGTGATATCAACAGAACAACTTACAGGAATTTAGCTGTCCGTCATGCTTATCATCATAAAGATTGTCATTGATCCTAGTGTTGTATGAGAGTCCAAATTCTAAAGCCAATAAAGGCTTGTGTAGATAAGATGTGGCGGCTACATGTAACATAGTTAGCAATTATCGCTGATTATAGAGGATGCAGCTTGCCTGTCAATAAGCATAACTGTTTTATATACTTTTTGAGGTATATTGGCTGTGTTGACAATAGTTGACAAGAAAAAAAACTCCAGAAAGAACAATTAAATCAAGAAAATTTAAGCTTGAATATATGAGGTAGTGTTTAGAACTAATGAGAAAGCATAAACATGTCAAATCATGTCAGCACATTTCCCAAAAACTTCCAACTTCCTGTTTCTAAGCGGACCATTTGCTAAATTCTTGCCAAAGTTTCTCACAGATTCATGAATAGCAATCATACCAGATCATACATTAAAATTTCATGGCTCCATTTGGTGTTTTATGTTTTATAGAACATTTCTGCAAATGAAATCGAGGCATTAAAGGCCCATTTAATTTTCGAGTCAGCGATTTTTTTTTTTAGAATGCCTTGATATTCGGTTTTAATAACAATCTATGACATAACATATGATTAAAATACTATAATTCATCACCATTTGGAACGTCTGTGTCTCAGAAGGTGCCCATAGATTAATAGAAAATAGATGAAATCATAGAAACATTTCCCCCATCTCGCTCCCAGAATGCTACAAAATTCAAACTAAGATATAGAGTTATTCCTCTTCCATTGAAAATAATTATCTTTGCAGTGCAGTCCATATGAAACTTAAGCACAGAAAACACGTCAATATCTCAACAAAAACAAAAAACATTCACAGTTATTACACCGGATAAGTTGTTAATACAATGTTTTGGAGCTTCCTCTTTCAAATGGTATATAATATGGCATATATTTTACATAATCTGATCTGGGGGTTCGAAAATTATGTTGGCCTTTAAAGGCATGGATGACCTTGGTTGTATGTTATAATTTAGAAATAAAATTATGATAATTTCCTCAAGAATATACAAATAGTATAGTATAATACAGTATGAATGCGATTTTATCCTCAAAACACACTTTGTGTGAGCCGAGTGTTTGTTTATATACATCATGTGAAGAGTGTGCAATAAGCAAAACACTCAAGACAGTGGCAATTTTTTTTACGGAGACCCATTCAACACCAAAATCTTGAGTGGCGAGGATTAGCAATTGCTACAACATATGTTATAAAAAACAGGTTGAGATTTTAACCAAGTTCACTTATAGTGGAGTCTCCCTGGTGTTGAGTGTTTTGCTTATCACACACCCTTTGCATATTGTACTCTATCATAATATGGCTTTTGTTTACTAACACAGCGTACGAACTTGACAATAACATGCTATTTATGGGATATTTATGATTGGTATAAGAACAATTTGTCTATGTTTTAATATTCTTTATTTGTATGGCGGTTTTAACGAATGTGTCTATTTTGTCATCAATACCCCCTTGTCACCACCTATTGTTACCACATCCAATGAACTTTAAAAAACAGTTGTAATATGTAAATGGTCCATGTACATGGTGAGACAATAACCTCCTGCCCTCAGGCCTGGGTATTAACTTTATATATGTTGGAGAATACACATCAGTTTGATCTTCATCTTACACCAGAATCTACAGTAATGCCATAAACAATCAACTCCTTAAAGGTACTCAATCCGTAAAGAGGGTCCCCATCTCAACAGATTCCAACAACAACAATCCGATCAGAGGGTTCTATATTACTATTTCTTTGGCTTTGGGGGTAAAAAATATTTGATTCGAGTCGAGGAACCCATCAAACAAAGCTCAGAGTTATTAGATATTGATTTTTGAAATTTGTTATTAACTCGAGATGAGTACTAATAACTGCCGTAATCTGCTCTGGATGTGTACTCCAAATCTATTCAAACAGACAAGGATGGATAACTCTAAAATCAAGTGGTAATTTTAACGCAATTTTGACTTGAGTTCTGGGCCAGATAGTATTCCCGATAATGAAAAATAATAGATTTCTAAAATCGATATCTAACAAATCTGAGCTTTGATGGGTGACTTCCTCGACTCGAATCAAATATTTTTGACCCCCGAAGATAGTGAAATAGTAATTGAGAGGAGTTTTATCGGATTGAGTACCTTTAACCACCGCAGAATTATGGGTAACTTTTCAGGATTTAGTCGGAAATATGGCAACAAGTCATATTTCCGACTAAATCCTGAAAAGTTATCCATAATTCTGCTGTGGTTAAGGAGTCGATTATGTAGGGCATTACTGTAACTAGCTCATATAACAAGCTGGCTTTTTGATGAAGGAAACTAGCCATAATCACGAAGTCCGCTAATTTAAAATGCTTTGCATATTCAGGTGCTTTCTAGTTAGTGGCAAAAGCAAATATGTGGACCTTGTTCCATTCTTTCAAATCAAAATTGAGGCCATATTGTATTATTTTTGTTTTCATATATTTTTAATATGTTTATTGTGCAAAAGATAAATAAAGTAAAATTGAAAGATAATATTGTTGTTTACTAGAGCGAATTAAAAAAATATCTTTTTAGTAAAGGCATTTACACGGTTTGAGGTAAAGTCTGATGTCACCGTGACCTCAAATGATGCCTTCGAAAACTGCCAGGTTTCCATCAGAGACTCTATTAACAATAGGGGGCCATTCTTGGTAGTAACGATGGCAACCAATTTGGAGAATGCGCAATGAGAGACACGTTGAGCATTGTTACACTTGGATCTCAATGTGAATACTGTTGGAGGGATTCAGAATTACATCATAAAAATCTATCACTGGCTGATTCAGCTGAAATCTTAAGTCACAAAAATGGAGAGTGGTTGAATTATGTTGTTCAAACAATTGATCAAAGGCTTGCATGCTTTCATTAATATGTTCATGTACAGTAATGCCCTAATTAATCGACTGCTTAACCACAGCAGAATTATGGGTAACTTTTCAGGATTTAGTCAGAAATATGGCTTTTTGCCATTCATCGGAAAGCTCTCCCCGAGAGCTTTCCGATGAATGGCAACAAGCCATATTTCCGACTAAATCCTGAAAAGTTACTCATAATTCTGCTGTAGTTAAAAAGTCGATTTACTTAGGGAATTACTGTATATTCCTAATGTACTTGCATTAATTTAATTCTTGCTGACATCCATCTATTATCCACATCATTCAGAACATGTTCTTCTCTTCTTGCACACATTGCAACAACCTGACTGCTGCGAATTACCACACCATCGCTAATAACAGGATTAATCCAGGAAAGTGACAACTGGGGTGGCGGGTTGAACATTTTATACAGCAGGAATTTTAGAGCAAGATGCAAATATTATCCCACAGTCAGTCAAAATTTGGCATGAAATGGCAATCAGTAGGAATTTTTCCAACCAGAAATTTCCAACCATATAGTATGGTCGTCCCGAGTGTTAGGACCAGAAGAAATTTGTGAGAAAACAATTTATGTGTCAGACGCAGGCAGTTCCGATGAATAACATATCCAAAATCCGCTTTGGTGAAAATCCATAATAATTGTAGATGCCGTTCAACATGGCCACCGAAACAAATGGAAATAAAAAATTGGGTTATTACTCTCAAATGTCAACTAGCCAAACGCGTAGACACCATCAATATGGAACTGATTGCATCCAAGACATTCATGGAAATGCATCAAGCTGTCCGTCTGGGGTCCACCATTTTAAGTTGATAACTGGTTAATTTGCTCGCTTGTGCATGTCGGAGCCAGGGCTTTGCTAATTCAAAATTTTCTATGAATTTGGACTATCTGCAAATTTTATCTAGAAAACATAAAGTGCACTGTTAGTCTGGTCGATAAACTCAAATTTTAGGGTCAACCTAGAAAAAATTCGCACTAAGTTGGTTTTTATACCATTTTGAAGAGGAAGCTCGCCTCTATAACATATCTAAAATCCGCTTTGAGCATTTTTTTTAATTCAAGATGGCTGCCATTTTCCTTATAGTCAGCTTGATGCAATTATAGTGAGAACATCTTGTCATATGTATACACATGTATACATTTTTGTGAAGCTATGACATAACGCCATATTTACGTGACAAAATTGGAACTCCCCGTCCAAGATGGCCGCCAAAATGGCGACTGGAAGTGGAATTTTTACGTTTTTATGCGTACCCATACCATGTATGGTACACATAATGCCGACGTCCGGATCAACCATCCGTCGTTCGTCCGTCCGTCTGTCCATAGACACTTGCTATCCGATTCATTTACTCGATATTTTTTATCGGATCGTGTTCAAATTTTATGTGCATGTTTATGATGACACACTCCTCACATGTATAGTTTTTGGTATCGATTGGTTGATCGGTTTAGAAATTATTAACACTTTGCATCCGCACATAGGCATGAGATATCCGATGCTGTAACCAAAGTATTTTTTGTCCGATTGTTTTCATATTTGATATGTAGGTTTATGATGACACGCCCCTCACCTGTATAGTTTTTGGTATCGATTAGTTGATCAGTTTAGAAAAATAATTAACCCTTCACACACATGCTATCCAATGCAATAAGTTGAACATATTTCTTCTGATCTGCCTCATATTTCTTACCTAGGTCTTTCTTAGCACGTTCTTCATCTGTATGGATTTTGGTATTGTTTAGTTAACCCTTTCCACTCTTGTTTTTAAATAGAATTCATCCAAGCCAGGATGACTCAAACATTTTTCATCTGATCGACACCAATTTTGGTATATGAATTTCTGACCCCTAAATACAGATCAAGTGCGAATATGGGTTTGATCCGGTATATTTTAACAGAGTTATGGCCCTTTATAATTCATACCTCTTTTCCATGCACTTTTAAATTTGAATAGAACAAGACACAACACACACCTGTGTTATTGGAATGAGATAATTTATTGCTTTGGACACAGTGACCTGATAGTACCACAGGTGGCTGCAGACTTATAAACATCTGTCAAATTGTGATTGATGTCAGAATCTTTATTCCAGTTCTGTTCTCTGTGTTGAAACCATGCAGTTCATGGCATTATTGTTTACAGAGACACTGTTGTCATATCTTAGAAAATAATTAATACAAGCATTCCTTAGTTCCATCATATGATGTCATTGAAAATATTGACCCTCTGCACACATCATATGGTCTTCTGATGTTTTTTATTTGATCATTCTCCTATTCTATATCCATGTTGATGGTGATCCACTTTTAACTTGCATAGATTTGGGATTAAAATTAACCCATTCGATAGACACATATTATTTGAAAGACATATATTAAATTATCACTTTAACTTTGAGCCAGGTTCAGTCAGTGTTTCAAGAAATGACCAATTGAATATTCATCATTAGAGGAAATGTCTTATTTTGAAATTCCCTCAATTGCATTTGGGCTGCAGATTAATATTAACAGTGCTGGGATTCTGGAGACTGACTTATTGTATGGGTTTCTAAATCCAATGACATGCTTTTTGTTGACTACTCTGTGTTTATCAGTTCATTAGTTTGGTTGGGTAAGATTAATCCCTTACTATCCGATTTGATAACTCAAATATTTCCATTGATTATGTTTATAGTTCTGGCACAGTTTATGATAACACACCTATTACCTGCATAGTGAGGGTCATTTGGTTTATTTGCTTAAATATATTAACATCCTTCACCAATCCTGTTTACACAATGTGATAGCTAAATATTTTTTGCATGATCACTCTATAAATAATCACATCTGTGATAATCATGACACATTCTTCACCTGTATAGATTTTGGTATCGATCGAATGGTTTTGAAAATATTAACCTTAACTTTAATTATATTTAAACTGTTCACAAATATATCTTTCCAATGATCAACTTAGAAGAAAATTAACAGTTATATCCAATCATTAGCAATCATATTTTATATCCAGGTCTATACATCCCTCACTTCTGTAGTTGATCAGGTATTGATTGTTTTGTGGTGAATTATTAATAGGTTGCTATAAATTTTTAATATGCAGCTGACACAAAATATAATAAACCAAAAAATAGCAATGATAATAAAAAAAACACAATGTGTTATGTCTCATGTTCCAATGTAATAAATAGATAAATTGAGTTGCTATGATGTTTATCTACCTAATTTCTTAACTATTTGATATTTAACAGCTATGGTGCTTCTCTCCAACTATGGATTGAGCTTAACTAGCTTTATAACTCTATAAGACATACATGTATCTGTGTTGGAGTCACTAATATGTTGAAATCAAAGCCACGTCTGTGTTAACATTGTGTTAATGTGAGCAAGGTGCCCAATAAGTGTGATTTCACTTGTGAACTTAATAGTAAGGTGTGAATTGTTTAAAGTTTTGCACTCATGAAAAGGATGGGGTAAGGATTAATGAAAATAGCTCATCGCTGTCGCCAAGGTATGGGTTAAACATCTGCCGATCATGATCGGCCTCTCGTTTACTAATACTCTTAAGATAAGTTTCTGTGGTTTGGAACTGGTTGAGAATTGTGACTTTTGTATATAGCATATTAACTGACCATTGCAGCAATGAAATATGCTGTTCGTGGGGTCCACACCCCTTCCGATCACTCAAAAATTCGAGTTTACAAAACGCGGTATAACATTTCACAAAATATCCCCTTTGGGATTCTGGTCATATTTCACCAAGAAGTGGGAAGAACTTTGCAATGTAAGTGATCCATTCTATATCTTATTGATATTCGAACTCAATGGTACCAAAATTGTCACTTTGGCTCAAAAATGGCTGTCAAAATGGCCACCAAAATATGGAAAATGGTAATTATTATCCCAGCGTGCCATGCAACCACTTAGAAGTTGGGATGATGTACACAAATGACTATTCTGTCTTATATACATTGAATACCAACATTTCTCATGCACCTTGATTAATTTTTACTATTTACTATTCTGTAATTACCAGAATTATGGGATTTTTCTATCACAAACAACATCAAACTCGGCAAAAAAAAAAAAAAAAATTCATGTTTGGACCATTTTTGTCAAGTAAAATGGAACTATCTTTAGTATCAAAGGTTCTTTTTATTTTGATATGCCTTAAATATGGCATAGTGTGGTGCTTTAGACAATATTACTAAAGATGACTTGCAAAATGGCAACCAAATTTGGTAAAAAGTTTATATTCCGAACACTGTTCTCTGCTGTTCCGAAATGGTAGCAAATTGTGACTCACTTGGTTATTAAACATGCTACTTAAAGGGGTACTGTACGCCATTTTCATTAAATTTCCGGTGACAACAACGATCTAATATCGATAATATATAGAAACATAAGTAATTTGAGTCGAAGATGTATTCTGTAAACGCTCAGGTTAATAGGCTATCTTAAAATTTAATAATTTAAAAGTTAATAATTTGATATAAATTGAATTTATGACTGGAGCCATAAAATGGCGTCAATTAAATTACGAATTTGCGTAATCAAATAAAGTAAATGAGGGATACTGGCTTGTTAAACCGATCGCACACACGATCGCTTAAAATATTATGATGATACGGGGAGAACACTCAAGCCACTCACTGACTAGCGACGATACAATAACTTAAATGATTATATGGGACTAGTATGCCTATAATATAACTTTTATTTGATTCATTTGGTTGAAAACTGTACAAAAATTACTCGACAATGACAATTTGTATTTTTGAATTCCGGTAAATTTGTCATCCGTAACACTACTTCGTACTCAACAGACATTCAAATAATGAAAAAAGTGTTACCTTATTCTCAGACTCGGAGACTATAGAAACCAACAACAACATTTGGCGTAGAGTACCCCTTTAATCAACTGACAACTTAATCTTATATTATGGTTGTCCTAGAAAACCTTATGAGGTACGACAAATTCATTTTAAGGGATGCAGTATGGAATTTGCCAAACACCTCTTTTGGGATTCTGTCCATGTTTTTTAACGGAAACGGACATAACGTTGAAACTGAACTGAAATGTATCATATTATGTGGCTACTCTGGCCTATTAGCATCAATATTGATTAACTTATAAACTATTGACAGGAAAACCGTTTTATTCGCATTGCATATAAAACGCAATTAATGTGGAGAACACTCTGATATTACCCCTATCGATTAACATATCCTTGAGTTATTGTGGAAAGCGATAGTCACACAAAGGTGCACCAGTACAAATCACGCATGAGCATGCAGTCACTCCATATATACATGAACACCACGTAAATGGACATGTGCCACTCGCTGTATAGACATACCCCACCCATTACCACACAGCCACAATTGGGTTTACCCATACACCAATGCGTGGCCCTATAGCCATGAATAACCATGCAGACACACCAGGAATACTCATACACCTCACTTGACCTGTATACATATTCACTACATATATGAACACAAAGTAACCTCTTGTATACCTATTCGCCCAACCATAGGCCATACAGTCACTCCATGTATATTTATTTGCCACATGCATAGCTATACAGCCACTAAAGATATACATATACACCTCACCGATGACCATACAGTCACTCCATACATGTTCGCTACGTCCATGATCATACATCACTTCTTGTATACCTATTTGCATCACCAGTGGTCATACAGTCTCACTCCCTGTATATATACATATTTGCGACACCCTTGGTCATATATCCACTCAAGATATACATACACACCCAACCCAAAACTATAGTGTCCTCCAGGTATATACATATAGACCTCACAAAAGTGGCCTTACAGCACCTCTAGATATATCAATGTCTCGTACCGCGCATACGGCCATTCACACACTCCAGACTTGCATATAGACCTGACCCATGACAATTCAGCCTCTCTCTGTATACGCATAAACCACATTCGTGATCATAGTCACTCCTTGTATATCAATTCACCCCACCATTAATTTTGCCATACCTATGTATATATTGTACAATTTGGCCGTGCCATGGCCACCTAGTCACTCATGATATACATATACACCTCACCCATGACCACAGCGTCACTCCATGTGTATATATATACATCATCAATGGTCATACAGCCCTTCTAGATATACCAATACCAGCACACATAGCCATTCGTACAATTCAGATAATACAGACAATACAGCTCAATCGTGACAATTCAGCCACTCGCTGTATACATATACACCCTCTCCATGAGCATTCAGATATTCACTGTATGCTTGTACACACCACGAATGACAATACAATAGACCCTACATATAAACATATACATCTCACCCATCACCATGAGGTCACTCTCTATATACACTAGCCGCCAATGGCCATCAAAATGTACTCTAGGTATGCATACACACTTCAACAATGACCGTGCAGTCAGTTCATGTACATATACACATTGCCCATAACCATACAACAACACCCTATGTATACATACACCCATTCATTGCCATACATCCAACATATGTATACATATACACTCACCCATTACAATACAGCCACCCAATGTACATATGTACAGCCCACCCCTGACCACACAGTCACTCCATATATACATACAGGACAGTGTAGTAGCTGCTCTCGTTATGACCATACACCACTTCAATGACCAGACAGCCACTCACTGTAAACATGTTCACATCACACATCACCATACAGCTACTCCTTATACATGTATACCTATACATCTCACTATGGACATCCCATCCATGACCATATAGTCACACATTGTATAACTATTCACATCATTCATGATGTTGATGCTAATGGGCCAGAATAGCCACATAATATGATTCATCTCAGTTCCGTTTCAACGTTCTGCCCATTTCCGTTCAAAAACAAGGAAGCTTTTGGCAAAATCCATATTGTGATTTTTTGCCGATTTTGATATCTGGTTTGTGACAGAAAATTTCGAATAATTCTGGTAATTTCGGTGGTTAAAATAGTAACACATACCTAAGGTGCATCAGAAATGTTAGTACTCAAGATATATGAGACAGAATAGTCAATTGTGTGCATCATCACAACTTGTAAGCGGTTGCATGGCATGCTGGGATAATAATTACCATTTTCCATATTTTGGCGGCCATTTTGGCAGCCATTTTGAGCCAAAGTGACAATTTTGGTACCATTGAGTTCGAATATCAATAAGATATAGAATGGATCACTTACATTGCACAGTTCTTCCCACTTGATGAAATATGATTAGAATCTTGGGGATCTTTTGTGAAATGTTATACCGTGTTTTGTAAAATCGAATTTTTGAGTGATCGGAAGGGGTGTGGACCCCATGAACAGCTTATTTCATTGCTCCAATGGTCAGTTAACATGCTATATACAAAATAAAGTCACAATTCTCAACCAGTTCCAAACCACAGAAACTTATCTTAAAGATATTAGTAAAAACTCCACTTCCGGTCGCCATTTTGGCAGCCATCTTGGACGGGGAGTTCCAATTTTGGCACATAAAGGTGGCGTGATGTCTTAGCTTCATTAAAATATGTACATGTGTATACATATGACAAGAGGTTCTCACTATAATTGCATCAAGCTGACTTATAGGAAAATGGCAGCCATCTTGGACGCCATCTTGAATTGCAAAAAATGCTCAAAGCGGATTTTAGCAGATTTTGGATATGTTATAGAGGATATATTCCTCTTCAAATTGGTATACAAACCAACTTAGTGCAAAATTTGTCTAGGTCAAACCTTTTATCGACCAGACTATGTTGGTTATGTGAAGAACCAATGCCATCGAGTGTATGCTAGGTAGAACTATAATTATAGATAACTAGGCATAGAGCAATAGATTGCAATGCAACAATAACAGCCATAAAATGCAAGTTGCTAAATATTACCAGCCACGTGCCTGCTCAATTTCCAGATAACCCCATTTTCCAATTAAAACGTGGCTTGAGCCTCAGGCAGGGTTGGGGCGATTACATGCCAATGTAATCGATTATGATTACAATTACTTTTTATTTACATGATTTTAGTAAATGTAATCGATTACTTTTTATGTTTACCCATACCATGTATGGTAAACATAGTGTCGTTGTCCGGATTGACCACTCGTCGTCCGTCCGTCCGATGTCCGTCCGTAGACACTTCACGAGTAATGCGATAACTCAAACATTTTCTATCCGATCGGAACCATGGGTTTCTCAGCCCAAAATACAGATCTAGTTCGAATATGGGTTTGATCCGATTTATTTTAAAGGAGTTATGACCCTTTTTCGAGGAAAAAAATCGATTTAAAAAAAAATATATTTTTAACTTTTATAATAATAATAAAAAAAAAAATCATTGACATTGTCATTTGTTTTCATTTAGATATTGATGATTATGATACAAGTTGATAAAAAGATTTCCAATGTGTCCCTTTAATTTTTTTAAATAATTAAAAACCATTTTTTTTTTTAAGTTAAAAAAAATTGAAAAACTAACACCATTATAACTCTGCCAAGGGTACCCGGATCACCACACCAAATTTGATTAAATCGGTCCAAAATCTTGTGTTATGTACTGGTAAATCTGTTTGGAGCAACATTAAATCCAATTCACCAATTGCCTTTGGACTACTTAGCTATTGATAAGGCTATATTATTTTCTGATGTCTCTTATGCCAATGTGCAAATAATCTGATAAAGAAGGCTATGTTATCTAATTTAAAATAAAGATTCAACAATAAACATCACATGATATTAACAGTAGACTTGGACATCTGTGCTGCAGAGTTATATCTTCAGATGATCTGATATCATTATAATTGTTATTGGTTTAATAGAGAGGTCGGTGTTCAACATAAACAATTCCTGTGATTTTTTGACAGCTCTGCTATATAATTGATATTAATGGGTCAGTGGTCAGGTTGCTTATCTGTATACTAGGACACATTATTATTGTAAACTTAAATTGGACTCTCTTAACCCAAGTATTCCATGTCCAGGTCACACTTACACATCTAACCCACGGGCTTGCTGGTTGTGGCGGTTTAGCATTGCAGATCCTGTACCAGTGCATTCTCTTATATAAATGCCAGTGACCCATAAATTCCAATAATGTGTGTTATGTACATTTGTCTATAATAGTACATAACAGTATACCCTATAATTCAACACCAAAACTCTCATTTATCCGATCATATTAAATTTTTATCGCCAAGGGATGGGTTAACATCTGCCGATCGTGATCGGCCTCTCGTTGATTACATCTGATTACAATTGTTAGTTTCCAACCATTTTGTTAGCATATATAGGAATAAATAATGAAATAATTCAAATTAACATATCAATTTGATTGAATAAATACATCACTGCATAACATGGAAACAAGAAACTACTGAAACAATATAAAGAAGCAAGCGATAAATAGAGGATCTCACATGAGTTTCTAGTTTATACGGAATTTATCAACCGAGTTCACTAAATTCGATTTGAGCCGAGGTTTACCGAGGCTCAAATAGAATTTAGAGGACGAGGTTGATAAATTACGTATAAAATAGGACCAGTGTGAGATACCTTTTATCACATGATCAAATAAACCCGAAGCAACGCGAAATATTCATCGAAAATAACAATCATAAACTACAGCGATCGCAAGTTATTTGAAGAACGCCGTGACGTCATCGCACGCGCTGATATTAAACGTGTCTATTACCGATAATTATGAAACTGCTTTTATGGCCAAATTATGTGATAAACATAATTATAAACTTTTTATACCATCTTATTGGGAATACATTATGTTTTATGTGTATTTATTTATGTAAATATATTTTAATATATTTTTAATTTTCTTACATACATTAAAACTAACGTATAATATTTATGAAAATATCACCAGAAACAATTATAAATTATGTGCATGTTTTCTGTTAGATTCAATACCCAACACAATGAAGATAACACTAAGATTTATTTGATGATCATCCGTTGTTAATCCATGAGTGCAGTAAATGACAAACCAGCTAATTAGGTCTACCGGTGTACATCACACCTGCTTTGTTCAGTTAATTAGCCCTATTGTGACTCTACAGCCATTGTCTGTAGCAGTCCCCCCAATTCAATTAAATTGAAGTTGGCTAGCCTATTTATTCTTATCAGAACATTTCATTGTCTGTATCACAAGTTTATTGCCATTCATGCTGTATTCAACAATTGTGTGTTGTTATCTGTGTCCACTGCCAGAATGTACATACACACTGTATAGTGATGCGGACCGGACCGCTTTGGACCGGTCCGGTCCGCGGACCGGGTTTCACTGGACCGGACCGCTTTTTGCCGCCGGTCCGGTACTCCCCGGTCCGGTCCACTATTTTACTTCAGTTATAATAAACTATCGCTAATATTATTGCGTATTTGCCGTCATATCAATTAGCAACGATGTATTGACACATTCAAGTGGTTAATATATATTAAACGTTTGATGCCACGAAAACAATGTATAGATGTACTTTGTACATGTCACTTGTAAAATGTATTAGTGTAACACTGGCCAACACTATGTAGCACCCTATCACTGCGACAAACATGCAACTGAATGCGTATGGAACTATTTGTCATAAACAGTGTAACATGGCATCAACTAATCAATTTGGACGGATATCGAATCGAGTATTCTAATAATTCTATTGTTTTTCACAGTTATAATTATCGAAGAAACATGGAAACCACATTACATAGTACATACACAAGACAGTCACATTAATCCAATAGTAGTTGTACTTAGGTATATAACTGTAATTGTCAGGACTATACAATCATCCATCACAATATCCAATACTCCAATATTAATTTAGTAGTCATATTATTACACATTTGTTTAATTGTCATCAGTATAGTTATTTCGTTTAAATTTCAATTTAATGAAAATAAGTATGATACGAATCATGCATACGATCAGTTGAGTGCCATGTTAGATTGGTTATAACACATTATGGCCCTAGCTATATATTTGTCCAGTACATTTAATTAGTGCATGTTCGCATTACTATAAATACTATTTGGTCTTAGCTCGTTTGGTCTTAGCTCTTTCATTATGAAGAAAGTTATCTCGGAAATTTCACAACCCTTATGTCATATTTTCAATCTCTCAATGGAAACAGGAATTATTCCAGAAGACATGAAGATAGCAAAAGTTATACCCCTCTTCAAATCAGGCGACCAAAAGATAATGGGAAATTATCGCCCAATAAGTATTCTGCCCATTTTTTCTAAAATCTTAGAAAAAATTGTATGTCACAGACTAGTTGTTTTTTTTAAATAAACATGATACTCTCTATCATAATCAATATGGGTTAAGAAAAGATCATTCAACAATTCATCCAATTTTGATGTAAACATTATTTATTTAGTATCCCAGATTTATACAACAATTTACAAAATGATGTTAATATATATATGTGTAAGTATGATAAGTCTGAGAGAGAAGAGGATTTGACATCAAGCGCCAGGCGCTTATATGGAGCCATCTCCTCAGAAAAGAACAGTATTGCGTAATGAAAAGATAGTATTAGAGATCGAGAGGTAGGAGACAAAGGATATGGAGTGGAAAATAGAGACATGGATGAAGTAAAGGTCGAATTTAGAGGATGAAAAGTGAAACAAGACATTTTGACAAATATAAAATTTGAAATGATCACTGCTCTGTATATTTCAGTATAATATATAAATTTGAAATTGACGTTTGATTCATTTTACTATTACTATAGATTAGCAAAACGAATTGCCAGTCGAGAGGAGTCACTTGATCGTTATGCCTATATAAACACAGCTATTTTGCTCAGGTACATTACACGATGAAATGGTTCGATTCATTTAATTGGCAGATCGAGAGGATAACTTTGAAATGTTTAGTTAGCGTTTGATAATAAGTTATTTGAATCTATTTGTAGAAAGTATAAATTCATAACAATTCATCCAATTTTGAAGCTACTCTATGATGTGGGTTTGAATAATGATAAGAAGGATAAAGATTGTACGCTATCTGTATTTATTGATTTTTCCAAAGCTTTTGACACAATAAATCATGAAATTTTGCTAAATAAACTTGATTCTTATGGAATAAGAGGCAAAGCCAATGAGTGGTTTAGAAATTATCTGACAAATAGATACCAATGTGTGGAACTTGAAGGTATGGTCTCTTCTAAACTTCCAATTACATGTGGAGTCCCCCAGGGATCTGTTGCAGGTCCGATTCTTTTTTTTGGTCTATGTTAATGATATGCACAGATCTAATAACCTATCACTTTTATCCTTTGCTGATGACACAACTGTGTATTCTTCACATCACAACCTTGATTATTTGTATGACTACTTCAACAAAGAGCTTGGAAAAATTGAGTACTTGGTGTAGAGCAAACAAACTATCATTAAATACAAATAAGACTAAATATATGGTGATACAACCAATAAATGGCCCGTATTTAGTTGCAAATAGAATGTTGAATATAAATAAACAGCCGATTGAAAGAATATGATCCGATTGTCAAGAAAAATCTTTCAAATTTTTAGGTATTCACATAGATGAACATCTGACATTTGAATACCATGTGAAAGCTGTTTGTGCGAAAATGTCTAATTCTCTTTATGCTATAAATCGAGTAAAAATGTCCTTTCTTTCGATTGTCTTAGAATGCTATATCTTACCTTAGTACATTCTCATATTCTTTATGGAATTGAGTTATGGGGAAATGCGAGTACTCAAAATCAAGTTATTGTACTACAGAAAAAGGCAATTCGAGCTATTAATAAAAAACGCTACAATAGTCACACCGAACCATTATTTAAATCTAATAACATTTTGAAGCTGCAGGATGAGTATATGCATCGGATATGTCTATTTATGCACGACTGGAAATATGTAAATGTTCCCAAATCATTTGTTAATAGTTTTAGAATATATAAAAATCCGAGTATGAGTACTAGGTCCTCAGGAAAAATACAGGAAACAAGGGCTCGCATTAAATTCACTGAAAAACTACCCCTCCATGTAATGTATTTAAAAAAAATTGGAACACTCTGGACGTTACTCTACAGAATATCCAATCGAAGTCAGGCTTTAAGAACAAATTTACCAAATCTATTATTGACAATTATTCTTCGAATATTAAGTGCAAAAACAAGTTTTGTCCAGATTGTACTAAAAAGATAGAATTAACTCTAACTTTTGGAATTGAACTTCCAATAAGGAAAGAAATTATAATTATAAAACGACCTTCTCTCATTAGTAAAATGAATTTAAAAAAATGAGAAGATGTGCCTGATGAATATATATGTAAATGCATGTATGCATGCTTATGTGTATATATGCATGTAGATATATATATTTTTTTTGCAATCCTCTGTGTTGTTGAGTGCCTATATTCAGTGCAAATATTAACTATTTGGTGCAAACTGATTATAACATTGTCTAGTTTGAACAGTTTTATCTCTGAACTTTATAGCTAAAGATTAAAATTCTTTAATCAAATAATCAAATTGTAAACAACGCAGACACACACACAAAGCCTCGTGTCATTATTATTTCATTATTTCATTATATTATATGGTTTGAACCCCACCCAGTATGTCAATTTTGCATAAATGCCAATTTTGTATAAATTTGTATATCTTCCATATTTTTGTCCATATTTTCCGTTTCCAAATGGTGGCGACAGGAAGACGACCATATGGTCATGCCACCACCATATGACATATTATTGTTTATTATTTAATTATATATGTGTAATACATTTTATGATGATATGCCATAATAAAATATTTACGTACTTACTTACTATTATCGTGCATCGTTCCCAGATTATCACACCAGAGACAGACAATGATGTATACAATCGGCAAACAATGAAAGTTTTAACATATATGAACTCATTGTAATGCACTGAACTCAGTAACCTTATAGTTTGTACTATACAGAGTAAAAACTTTGAGAAAACAGATAATTCATTAACATATAGCCTATTATATGTGGACCGGACCGTTTTGGACCGGTCCAGGCATGTGTACCGGACCGGAATGGACCGGACTTGACCGCCTTGGCAGTGGACCGGACCATCCAAGGTGGTCCGGTCCGGTCCGCACCACTAACACTGTACCACTAACATAACACATGACAAAATTGTACTAACTTTCTAACATGTTGTTTGTATCTTTGCACACTCCACAGTACCACATTATGAGACTGAGTATCCAATAGCCATCCATATGGATATTTTAGTAAAAGTAATCAAAATGTAATCATGATTACAGGTACATTTAAAAGTAATCGATTACGATTACTTGTAATCAAGAAATGTCATGATTACTGATTACAGATGATTACTCCAAATTTTTGTAATTGATTACTTTGATTACGATTACTGATTACGATTACCCCAACCCTGGCCTCAGGTACGAATTTTAGTGAAATTTCCTACCACATTCTTTAAATGTTTTTTAAGGATAGGAGTGAACTGAGAACCAAACGATGACACATCTTATTGCCCGAATGGTCAGTTAACATGAGAATGGAAACGTAGGCCACATTATTTACCATGCAGATCGAACCAGCAAGAACTGATTTAGAAGAAACGAGTAAAAATTAGTCGACGTTTCCACTTCAGGTGGCCATTTTGGAAGCCATCTTGGTATATTTTTCCATTAAGGGTATACATTAATTTTGTAAACATTTTACACGATTTTCTCTCTTAAATATCAATATTATTCCATGGATTTTCCCACATTCGGAATATACCAGAATACATAGCTTTCTCAACAATTTCTTCTGGCTCGATCCCCTTTATCGCGACCATACGAATAAGGTGTGATATGTTGTAATTTTCCAACAAGTTCTAAATCAAATGGGAGCTAATGTCGTAGCCACTTATGTTCGGAAGGTAGGGGTTCTTTTCGACCAATGCCGCATTGCATTTAGGAATGTAACATGAAACATATATAACTAATAAATGGGATGTACTTAAGAACATAAAATCGATCCATCTGACATTTGTAGAGATACTGTTATCTAAATCCAATGAATTCAATACCATTCATTTGTTTCTTTCATTGCATCGGATCACGGTATGCGTGGTTTAAGACGCATGATAACTGACGTAAATAGACTACACCAGTGTAAAGGTTCCAATTATCGATTTTGGCTAAAACTACACACACTAATCACTAATCAAAACCCTAAAAAATTATAGAAATCGATAATAGCAGCCAAAATATCCTTAGGTCGAAGTGGAGAAAAAATATCGGAAACTGGGAACAGGTCATTTCGTACCCTGACCCGCTCGTAAAAAGTCAACTCGTACCCGATTAAGAGTCAACTCGTACCCTCCATATCAGTCAACTCGTACCCCCCTGAGTCATTTCGTACCCTCTTATATTATTTAGGATACAGACCCATATTTCTACCGTAGATTGGCATGAGACCTTCCAAACACATAAGGAGCGCAGGGTACGAGATGAATCAGTATATCAAAGTCGGTGAAATGACTCAGTGTATGACATGGAAAAATCAGTGACTCAGGGTACGAGTTGACTTTGTGTGAAATTATATGAGACCTTCCAAACACATAAGGAGCGCAGGGTACGAGATGACTCAGTATATCAAAGTCGGTGAAATGACTTAAGAGTGTATGACAACGTAAAATCAGTGACTCAGGGTACGAGTTGACTTAGTGAAATGACGAGAACTTCCAAACACACCAGGAGCGCAGGGTACGAGATGACTCAGTATATCAAAGTCCGTGAAATGACTTAGAGTGTATGACATTGTAAAATCAGTGACTCAGGGTACGAGTTGACTTAGCTTTGGTAAATCGGGTACGAGTTGGTAGGGTACGAAAATTCGAGGGTACGAATTGACTGTTATCCTCGGAAACCAGCCAAAAACTAGACACGTCTTGTTTTTGGAATTCGTTTGATGAATAGTTGAAAAATTGGGCACAAACACATCGGATGAAATAAAAAGGTATGGATGGCTTCGGAATGACTTCCGAAACACATATGAATATGTATAGGTTATGTCATCGCGTTTAAGTACACGTTCGCGAGAAATTATTGCGAGAAATTATTGATTTTATAACTAGGTTAAATGCCACTGAGCGGACAAGGAGATTGACGACCCAATTTCTTCGTCAGATTTGGCTAGTTTCCGATATGATATCTCGACTTCGATTCGTTCAATTTTGCCGAGTTAAATGTCAAATGAAAGGGAATTTTATTGCCAATAAGACAGACCTGATGGTATTTTGGAACCTTTACATTGGTATAGTCTATATTGCTATTTTAGTAATTTCCCTCAGGGACCTGTGTTTCTTTCCCGTTTCGATCGTTTCAAAGGTATAACTCAGTATATGGTTACAGTTATTTCGAAGCGACATTTGCGGATATTCGAATCGAGTGCCGACAATTCATATATATTTTTTGCTTGTTGAAATGTCAGTGAGTAAACAGATTAGCCAACCGGTCGCGCCCACGTGCATTCCCGTTATTATGTGATGAATCGACTGTTCCCACAACTAAAATCCCCGCTTTTGTGATAACTGACGCTATCGATCTGGTATATACCTTATAAGAGCTCATTTAGATAACAGTTTTTGCCTAATAACATGGTCATTAACGTGTCTGTTTTACTTCGTTATGATGATTGGATTTAAACCAACGTCATCTTGACACGAGCTTATATACGTTTTCCCTTGTGTGCAGAAACCATTTTAGCGCTTATAGCAGGCATTAGCCCGTTAATGGTCTCTATTCGCAGAAATGTAAAACAAAATGGAACTACGCCTGGTCATGTCCCCTCCCCCTTTGATTAACCCTGAATCCGATATATCTATAATGGTGGATATGGCTATATAACAATAGGAATGCGACTGCTCCTGGTTGGTTACCAATTAGTTAAAAGGAAACATGGCAGGTGATCACGTTAACGCCATCTGAACGTTTGTTCATATGTACATCGATTATCTTTGAAGTTGAGTGCAGACGAATGTTATATATTATAATTGCTAATAAATTCAAAACATTTTAGATATCAGGATAACTCTCCAGGTGGGGCACTCTTGTGATACTAACTGGATGTACCTGTATCACATTTATGGACACCTTCCTGTGCTCTTTACAGACACTTTTGAGTTTAGACCCAAAAATATAAGCAAGTGTATAGATCTGGATTAACGTACTTGATGGGATCAACGAGAAAACCGAAACTGAGACAAAAATATAATGAAACAATCACAAAAATAACATTAATTTCGAGCTGGACAAAAGTTATAATGGAAATATGCATGGATGGGGACCGCAAATACTGAAATAGGTTTAGAATGCAACGTATATCAAGTATTATCAACATACCACTGATTCGTCTATATTGTCTTATTCTATACCATAAATCATTAAACAATTACCACTTGATCAAGATTAAGAAAGTATACAATTTTTGCAGCTAATCCTCATTGGTTTGATTTGATAAGTATGTCTAACTTGATAAATTGTTATTCATACAGCACATATTCGGGCAGCTGGTGATTACATGTTAAAGTGATGTGAAACACTCCGGTAAGGTGATCAAATATCAATGGATAATAATCTTGCTCAAAGTAGTAATTTTAACAAATATTATATCCAAATTGACAACACACACCGTCATTCTTATATATTAATTAAATGCAGTGACTCGACGGCGAAATCGTTTTCGTTAGTTTATCGCCGATAGATGCGTCCCGAATCGAGTAGTAAATATTTTCATTTGAGCGTAGTTCAGACGATGATTGCTATGGAGTGGTACGGTCGATTTGCTTCAGATTTTCGGCGATATTAGTAGAATGGTACATTCCTCCAGTTGGCACAGCGCCTGAACTTATCAGTTTCACGCACCCAAACAAGTACATAATATGTCTTTAATGAGTTGGGGGCTTCATGGAGGTCGGATGATAATTTGAGGGGTGATTGCTGACTATAGCCTTTATCCGATTCGATGGTCCCCGTATCATCAGATTACTACAACAACAACAACAACAACAATTTTTGAAATGCCGCTTCAGTTATTGGAATCGATTAATTGCCCAAAAATAATGCTAACCACAGTCAACTATAGAATGAAATTGCCCAAAACCTGTTACTTATCAACATTTTGTTCAACGAAATTTTGCCGGTTTGTCAAATATCTGACACAAAAAGGCCACTTGATTTTAGAGTCATCCATCTTCATCCGCAATTTGGTCCGAGACCATCTTCTCATTTTTTTTTACCTGACTTCATCATATTTTACCGGAGTAGAGCCTGGCGTACCATGTTTTACAGGGCTTTTGCCAAAGTTGTTTTTACAAGGGCGTGAGCGATAACTCTATTCACAATAGCACATTACGCAGCTGATGTGTTTTTGTGTCTCTTTTGTGAGAAGAAAATCATATTTTATTAGTTAATCAGTTGAAAACAATTGTACCCGGTGTCATACTCCAAAGTTAACATAATGGGACAAAAATTTTGATTATATATAAATAAGCTAAGCCAAGACGAGTTTTAACACCTTATGTAACCACATGTGTAATTCATATGACCTCCAATCTGTTGGCTCTAATTTTAAAGATGGATTATCTCTTTAAATAACAAAATTGAAATAGTTGTGTGGGTATAAAATAATAAATATGAACTGAAAAGAAAGGCTTCTATCAATTAATATTGATTTTATTTCGAATATTTTATTGGGCCCGTTTATTTGTCTATTTTTAGAACAGACAATTCGGGTGATACCATATAGCGATATAGAGCATTATGCTGTTCCTATTGCTACAAACCGAACGTCAAATGTCCCAGATTGATTGGTTGTATTGTTTTATTCCATAATTATAAGCGATAATGAGTATAATTAACATTTATTTGTGACAAAATCTGACAAAATTACACAATAAAATTTCTGGTCTCTGTAAACAGTAACCACTATTGTTCGTTAGCTAAACAACCACACCTTTTTAGGCCAGAAAATATTCGAAATAAAATCAATATTAATCGATAGAAGCATTTCCGGCCAGGAGTCTTCGATTCAGATCTAATATTTTATACCCTGGTAACTATATAATACATGTTTACAAAGAGATAATCCACCTTTAAGGCTTCTAAACGCATAACCCGGTACCGGTACTACCGTGGTAAATTACCCGAATATCGAGGTAAACAACCCTGGTAGAATTACTATAGTAGAACCACCACATACATATTTACATCCAGGTAAAATACCTTGGTGAAATAAATGGGTGTTTCTATTTCACTAAAGTAAATACATTGGTGGGGCTACATGTGTGTATATAAAAAGGTGACGATTCACTAGACACATTTTACCACCCTTGTAAAATTACCTCATTTTACCTGTTCAAATCATCACGGTAAATACCACGTTGTAATCACCACATGTGGGTTACGTTAGAGTTTCTAACGGATTATAACAGTGTGTGGGTCCTAAAACAAACTTTGTTGTATTATTATATAGGGTGATACAGTTTACTAATTCTCTCATTTTGCGACAAGTACGCACCTTTACTGAATGGACATGATTCTGTCGATATTGAGGATCATACTAGAATATTTGAGGGGAGCCTTTCAATCTCATTTATAATTTATCATGACTCCATATATTGCGAACTAAAACATCTATACTTGGGCTTATTAAAGGGAACCCTCGCCCCAAAATGGGGGGGGGGTATAGTTATACACTGGCTCTATAGAGTATGATGAAAGGTGCATATCTTCTGTTGAAGAGTTGGGATGGGTACACTTTGCTGGAATTTTACGTTCTCTTAATTATCCCATGCAGAGCCGAGATTAATTTGAGCATGAAGTGCAAAATACAATCATATATATGTATACCCTTTTGGCACAAGTTTCACCCTTCCCTTTTCTGTTGAAAGTTATCCCTGAGCTCTACTTAGTGGCAATCCGACTTTACTTTATTACCACAACTATATACATGAAGCTTGAACATTAATTTTGTTCGGAATTAGGATGGTGAATGTTGAGTTTCAGTCGCTGTACTTAAAGGTACTCAACCCGATAAAACTCCTCTCAATTACTATTTCAATGGCTTCGGGGGTCAAAAATATTTGATTCGAGTCGAGGAAGTCACCCATCAAAGCTCAGATTTGTTAGATATCGATTTTAGAAATCTATTATTTTTCATTATCGGGAATTCTTCCTGGCCCAGTACGTAGTCAATTATTACCACTTGATTATAGAGTTATCCATCCTTGTCTGTTTGAATAGAATT
The DNA here is from genome assembly GCA_032622095.1 of Siphonodentalium dalli. Lineage (NCBI taxonomy): Eukaryota > Metazoa > Mollusca > Scaphopoda > Gadilida > Siphonodentaliidae > Siphonodentalium > Siphonodentalium dalli. The sequence goes on from CP136066.1 coordinate 107,659,354, forward strand.
TTGGCGTAAAATCTCGAGCATGTTACCAAATTGACGGCAGTTATAAGTACTCATCTCGAGAACATAAGAATTTTCAAAAATCAATATCTAATAACTCTGAGCTTTGTTTGATGGGTTCCTCGACTCGAATCAAATATTTTTTACCCCCAAAGCCAAAGAAATAGTAATATAGGACCCTCTGATCGGATTGTTGTTGTTGGAATCTGTTGAGATGGGGACCCTCTTTACGGGTTGAGTACCTTTAATCTCGCCATATTTAACTGGCATGTGAAGTGTGGAAACAATAGTATATATTACATCAATTGGAATACCGATAGTTAAAGTGGGTTATTTTCTGTAAACACGAATAATTATGTTGATCATGATTTAGGCCGACCCGTCAAAATTCAAGAATGGAAACAAGTCAATCTTGAAAAAAACATCTACTAGACATACATAATCCAAAAAACATCTACTAGACATACATGATCCGTTTTCAGGTCGATCGATCGCTTTTAACAAACAAACAAACAAACAAACAAAAATATGGAATCCGACTACATATGTTTAAAAGTGAGAGTGTATTTGAAAGATCATATAAAATTTCAATGATACTTGAATAGTTTGATCAGATATCCATCAAAATTGGACAGCTTGTAAAGCAATCCCAAGCAGATACAATGAGAAAGTGTGTGATGAAAAAAAAGAACAGTCAGGAACCTGTCAATTTGCTTCGGAAATATCTTAAACTTGTTTAAGTCCTCTTGAGGCTGAGTAATATTAATAACATAAACCCCATGCACTAACTTGACAACATAGAATAAAACTATTATTATATACCCCACTAACTTGACAACATAGAATAAAACTATTATTATTTTATGAAGTATTAACTTTCATTGATCCCTCTCTTTGATTCTCTGGATGAGTATGAGTACAGCGTATGCTATTGGAAAGGTGCAGTTGGAAATTTGAAGGTATTAACCCCACCCAAGTATTCAAAGACCCATAAATACGCCCACGCAATATATATTCAGCATTATGCAAAATCGATACTAAATTACGCGGGTGTATTATCGACCGTCAATGAAAGTACTAATGAAAAGCCAGGCAATGTGTTTATAGATGACAGCTACAACCTCATGAACCTACCGGGTACCTTATATCACTGCCCATCGGCTAGCTGTGGACAATGAAAGAGTATTATCCATTGCATACCTGATTGGAAACCATGACAACATGGAATGCTCTGAGTACACAAAAATTAGACATTAGCCAACGTCATTTGTAGAAACATGTCCTGCGTTCGATGTACTAGTACGAAACATCGATAACCTCACCTGGTGGCAGAAGTGGTATCAAATACACGAGAAGTCTTTGTTATGACGGCACGTTTACAAGTTGGTGAGACGACATCGAAGTCTGACGATGAAGCAGAATTCTCCTGGATATATATTTCAAGCATCAACGAGTTATCTTCGAAGAAATGTCACCATCTTTACAGCAACGAGGGAAAAGACAGAGACGTTGCACTATTCTTTGGAAGCAAGAAATTCCACGCTATTTCAGCTTGGTGTAGTCATATGGGTATGTATATAGGTACCTATATATCACTGTATATATAGATAGAAAAGTGAAAACTTACGATAGCCCATTGTGGAATATGTTTCTTGAGGAATGTTAACTCTAAGGAAAACTTGAAAACTTGTACCCGTGAGGGTATAACACAAATATTTTTCACCGACATTTACGTTTTTCGGTCAAAATAGTATAGACCCACCCGCATAAATCACTACATCTGTTCAGTACCACAGTTATTGGAAAATGTTATCGAAAATGGCACATACACAACTCTTTAATAATGTCTTTGTCGTCGATTTTTTTATAAGAATTTCCAACAACTGTGTACGTTACAAACAGTTTTAGTCGTACATAAATTGTATGATAATGCAGGGGGGGGGGGTTGGGTTGTAAAAAATATTGCAGGACGGTATGCCGTATTTTTGCCTCTGGCCATTTTGGGGACACGCACCCCCCAAATATGATAGATAGATAGAAAGAACACCAGATTTTAGACACACACCAACCCAACCAGAAAATTATTTGGGATACTCCCAAAAGTGATATACTCCATTATTATTATTTGCCTTGACCTTGGTGACAGTTTTAGTTGTAAAATATGGAAAAATTATAAACTTTGAAGACTTTTATATCAATCTGAGTGAGTGATCTATGGTTGTGCATATTACGTAACCCGCTGCCTTTGCTTGTTGTATCACGAAACATCTTGTATGTTCAAGTAATTGCACCTTTAAATTTGTTTTTGACAACATGATGTCCAGAAAAAAAAATCAAAAGCATATTATGTAGATTATTACTGGTATAAATAATATGTCTTAGAACAGGCTAAAATAGCAAATGATTGCAGTAATCAAAGTACACACATGTCTTTGAAGGTAAACCTGGGAAAGCAAATCAATATATATACGCCTTAAGTGTTCTAATGCATGCCCAAGTTACACATATCATGGGTAAAGCTGACAGCTGTATCATATATAGTAACGCTGTAACCATCCATTATGCGTATCACTTTTCGTTCTATTTCTATTTGATAACTTCGAACATCTGTCGATATATTAAACTTTATATATACCGCCACGTGTGATCAACAGGCTGGCTACATTTACGCCGTATAACAAGCCGCTTGGCGACCACGAACATTTATTATTTTATTATGTAATGGATAATATTCGAAGCAGAGGGTAATATTATTTATTTATTGACCTCCAAGTTTGGAGAGCGACTGGTAATATTTACAAATCAGACAACACGAAGTATGACATGCAAGGGTTACATAACAAATACATGCATACAAAAATAATAATAATAATAAAAAATAAATAAAAAAACACACACACACCCTCACAAATAAATAACATATTGATATTAACAGAGAGAGTCATATGTCACATGCATACGGCTCAACGAGCGCTTCATTGTCCCAGACATACATCGCACTAATGCGGTCCTAGTCATATACAGTGGAAGAGCGATCAATAATCAAATAAAATATCACTATATACAGAGAGGCATATGTCGCATGCATACGGTTATACGACATATCGATGTGCTCTATTGTCCCTGGCAATTGTCGCACGCATGTGTTCGTATTTATATATAGGCTGGCTAAAGTATTGCGAAGTCCATAGTGGTGTCAGAGCTTCAATGGCGCACTAGAACATAGATCTTACACGAATTAGTCTACACGCTATTAGAAGAAATATAGCAGCGTCCAGAAGTAAGTCTTCCAAGCAATCCAGGAACTTCTCGGTGAGTGTTTGAAGTGTGCTACCAAGAAATAGAGCGAACAGATGAATTTCGTCAAGAGCAAGCAACTCCATCGAAGTGACCACGCCATAGCGTGTCAGTATTCCGTCCCAGAATTGGTTCCGAAGAAAAAGCAGAGGTAATGACTGGTTGATTCTTGACCGATTACCCGAAGCTGAAAATATTATATAACTTAAAACCCACCCATCGAACTGTCATTTGAGCCAGTTATCCAATTGGTCTGGCATACAGCTCTGTCTTGACAGTGATATTGTAAATTTACAATATCACTGGTCTTGATTACCTGGGTATACGCCCACGGTTCAGACACGGACAGCTATTGGTGTCCACGGCGAAAAGTAACACGTTTCAATTAATATTTAATTCGAACCCTGACTCGCCAGTTGAGGAACGTTTCCTCCGAAGTTTGCCGTTGCGCTGCGAATTCGGCTAGTGTGATCTATATATCACTATCCAATTTTATCTGTTGATTTTTTTCTTTGTTGATTTAGAGATACCCTATCCAATTCGACATCAAATAAGTTAACATTCCATAAGACATTTATCAGGCAAATAAAACATGAGTAATAATGGCAATCGACGATGGTCGTTATACATAATTATGCATCACAAATACAGCACCACACGAAACATCCAAAATAATGTGATCAGAATGAGCATAAATAGCTTATTTTCGAAAACGTTCGTCAATTTTCATCGTTGGTTGGCAATGAAGTAAAACCTCTCTTTATAAAATGTGAGTTTTCGAATATTCTGGCGTCGAACAACACGAAACCTGGTAAAACTGCCTCAATCAGAAGTGGAAAGCACACAAGAAGTACACTAGAAGTACACAAGAAGCTTGCATACATTGGTTTACTGATTCTTTCTCATTGTTGTTTTGTGTAGAATACGTAAGAATATAAGTGTCTGATCGTATTGGATTTCTTGAATTTCAAATTATTATCTGAAAGACACTTACTAGCTTGAATTCTAAGTATCATCCTTTGCCTTATAGTTTATACACAATGACGTGGCTAGACGTCGCCCAGAGCAGTATGACAATTTAATTTCGCACACCCATCCCCTTCAGGTCAGATGTTTTAAACTGTATGGTATCCTAACATTTCCAGTTATTGGCTAATTCCAACATTATATGCGCCATCCCCGTGGTTGGCAAATTATCATCAGTCCCATCATGTATGCATGATTCCCAACTCCCCCTGCCACGTTGACCTTACATATACCTTTAAGTATCACCACCAAAAGTTAACAAATGGTCAGTGCACAAATGTATAACCTGTGTTATTTTTCTTTGAAACAGCATACAATCGCGTGAATAGTAAATTCCTATATATATATCGTTCAATATATAGTTGATTAGTCATCAGCGAACTGGCTAGAGGGCTCCGTGGAGTTTCCAGGTGCATCCCACCCCTTTTAACCAGGCCGAACTCTCAATGTCGCGTAATTTCATTTGCTTCCCACCCGTGGCTTGGAATTACATATATGTACATATTGTGGGGAGGAATCATGAAACAATTTGAAATCTGAGCCTGAACACTGCAAAATACTAGCATCGATAAAAGTCTATAACTCCATGAAAATCCATGCCTCGATTTGTTTTTTGTTTTGAACATTTTTGAAATCCGAACCTGACTGAAATATGTAGTTCTAGAATATATATACATGTATATAGGTCTAACTATACAGAGAAATTCAAATCGCGATTTTTTTTTGTCTGTTTGTTTTATTTGTAATTTGTGATTGATTAGCAGGTTTTGACTGGCCAATGATCAGTGAGGTGGGAGAACATTAAAACAAAAATGATTTGACTGCATGGCCTCAAGATTTCCAAGTGTTGGCAATTTCCAAACTGACACTAAGATTGGAACATTCCCGTCGACAGTTTTGATCGAATGTAGGAAAGTTGTCTAAAACCCAACAAATTACCCACTATTTATTTATTACCCCCACCCAATATCAACGCCCGAGTCCATGTTACAACAATCGTTTTATGTATAGTTTTATTTTATTTTCTCGACTCGCGACGGGAGCAGGATCAAATAATCCCTTGCGTATTCGTAAAGAATGCCCACGGGCATTCTTAAAGATTGCCTACGGGTATTCTTAAAAGAATGGCCGATAGCGTTAGAACAAGAAAACAATAATCAGAAATGATAACGCCCTCAAGATCATATTATTACGCATAAATATAAATTATAATATAAAATATATTGGATACATGAATTCCTCAGAATTCCGTTAAAACAACTAATCCTTTAAATTATTACAAAAAAAACTACGGCTTATTACTGCAGGTTTCTCATTGACCACACCAGAAGGCCTCTAAATGCGGATCAAAAATCGGAGGCATTGTTTTTTCCCCGCCATAAAATTTTCAAGACGGCCCAGCCATTGTTCATACCTAAACATCGAAAGCAATTAACGCGGCCATAATAGTTACATATTACAAGGACATAGGAAAATATTTCTTCACACATAGGGTGGTAAATAGCTGGAACTCTCTGCCAGACTTCACTGTTGTGGCTCCAACACCCGATCAATTCAAAATATACATATAGACTCATTCTTCTATTATATAAAATACGAGTTCGACGACAAGTAATATGTTCAAGTGACTCACAAGAAAATATCGAATGACGATACATATATCTGTAAACAAACATTGCAAATAATGTTATTGGGACGAAAAGTCGAAAGACTTGTTCCGTATTATGATGATGATGATGATGGTGATGATATAATTGATAGAACAAATAATTATTATGATGATCGTGTCGTTATTTGTTTAAAATACGTACCAATTGAAATATACGCACCCGCCCCCTCATTAAAATCAACCTATTTTGACCATTTTAGGGGACCTCCGCGAATTCGGGGACTTCCGCAAATGGACTTCCGCAAATAGGGACCTACTGCAAATTGTCACACCAATGAGCAACTAATTAACGAACCGGTCGCTGACTCTGCTGTATCCGACTAACCTCTTTAAAATACGTATCAATTGAGATATACGCACCCGTTCCCTCATTAAAATCAACATATTTCGACCAATTCGCGAATTCGAAACATCCGCAAATGTAACTTCCGGAAATAGGACTTACAGCAAATTGTCACACCGATCAGCACCTAATTACCGAACCGGTGGCTAACTCGGCTGTCTCCGACTACACTCTTTAAAATACGTATCAATTGACCACCTAATGCGCATAAGATTGTCCACTTATAAACGGACAATCCTTACCTAAAATGGTCATTAATAAATGGACAATCCAACCACGCGTGGCTCTTTAAAAACACTTCTTCGAATATTTCCGTTATTTCGTCAAAAACTCTTCTTCAAATATCTCCGTTATTTCGTCAAAGACACTTCTTCTCATACAAATCACCGTTATTTAATAAATTAACATTCTTTATAGAGTTATTGCCCTTCATATTAAATATGAAGCTAACATGCAGGATTAGCTATACATGTTTTCATTTAGTGGACAATCCCAAGCTCGCGTGCCACGCATGGTTGGATTGTCCATTTATTAATGACCATTTTAGGTAAGGATTGTCCGTTTGTAAGTGGACAATTCTTGAAGAATTGCCTGCACTTGACATATACGCATTTTACAAATTATCTTTTTCATTTCTTCTATTTGTAATTGGCATAGCTTATCGCAAACCAAAACAACGACAAGAAACGAAATTGAAATTCCAACTTTTACCGGACTCGGGGTCGCACTACAACTTTTAATGCGTCCCAAAACAACCGGACTCGGGGTCGCACTACAACTTTTAATGGCTCAAAAAAAAAACATAATCTATAAATAAAACGCCCAGCGAACCATATGTATCTAGAATTTGTACATTAGTATACACTCGATGGCGTAATAACGCTCATGTGATCAAAAAGCTAATTGAGCATTCTGCCAGATAAGATCCGTGTCAGGAAAAATGATAAAACGCCGGTGGGATTTAACCGAGGTTCAACCGATCGTTTGTTCTCTAACCCCAGTTTTCCCCACTCAAGTTTGTAGCAAGTAATTTTTGCATACGAAAGCCTCGTATATATACATTACGATCGCGCACAGGTGTTCTATAAAAAAAATCACAGTTGAATTATGTCAAACACTTGTTATCGCATGACCATATAGGTCTATGTGATGTATACTGTGTTTATTGCATGTTTTCAATAATAACTGATACCGTAGTTTCAATCGATCTAAACATAAAGAATGATGGTTCCTGACTTTTGAAATATGTGATAAATTTGCAACAAATTTGTAAGTAAATCATCAATCAGTTGGAATCATGCATGAGCACATGAAAACTCCTTGATTGTACTGCGGTATCCTGACACCATGAGGCGGAGATTTTTTCTTGGTTCAAGGATTTCCATAAGTGTGCTCATTACAATGACGCCAAACAAGATTTATTGCGTATATATGTGCAGGGGGTGTCATGATTTATAAAGGCTCAAAATATTGTTTTCGGCATTGGGAAGGAAAACAGACATGTTTCAAATATGAAATAGGGGCCCCTCCTCTTTTAAATTATTAACGCTGACATATCTGTGGATTCTCTGGATACTTTTATATAAATAAAACAACACAATGACATCAATAAGTCGATGGAGAGCGAACTTCTGTAAACAGGCCATCTGAATAGAATTCTTTATTGTAGCCCGAGAACACTCGCGTACAACTAGTCAAATATATCCAAGAATGAAACCTTATTGATATTTATACTTTTAACTAAATCAAGTTCATGACTTGATCGTGTATTTGCTTTTGCATGTATACACGTTTATAATGGCGATCTCTATAAACTGTTCCATCCCATAAATTACATGGCAGCTGCATGGACTATATTTGCTTTTATGTTTGAAATTAGTTATATAATAAATTCAAATTGGATGGAGGATGTAGTCACAATTTACAATGTTCAATGTGATAATTTTGCTGGTTTTTTTTTCAATCACGTTGAGGAACATTCGAATTTCACCATCATTGTTTTCTTTATTTTATACTTCAAATGTGTTAGTTAACGTGAATAGATTCTCCTTTCCTATCGAATTGGCCATGTATTAATCGGAATAGTATACATTGAGATGTCCCTCAACTCAGATCAAGTTTGAAAATCGATTCCGATTTTCGCCCATGTCGGGGTTCGAACCCGTGCAAATGTCGTTTAGCACAAACTGATACGCTTCCCAACTCTCGGTGAAAGTGCTTCCTTTTCTAAAGATGTCCCCGTAGCCGAGGTGGTTAGGTCGTGGATAAGATAATATTTCATCATTATGATCACCATTATATTATATTATATTATATTGCCGCAAAGTTGAAATGCACGCACGCACCTGGGGGTGGACTTCCAAAGTAATTACTCGTGGGATACATGCACACATAGGCGCTATAGAAGAAACCCGCATCACGAATTTCCCAATTAATTAGGAAACTTAAATTCCTATTGTCTAGGAACTCATTGGAAATTTTATATTTATTTTTCATCAGACCACTGCTTGAATACGCAAGTCCTGTTTGGGGGGTACGCCCCCATAATATTGTTTTCAAGGCTTGATGATATACAATATGATGACGATAAAATTGTCTCCGTTGTACCCGCTCGACATCTAACGAACTCGTTCTTAGCGAGTTGGGTTGGCAAACACTGGTTGAACGAAGACATATAAAACAAATGAAAATATTTCATTGAGTATTACTTCACGATACCCCAAAGTACCTCATTGATCTGTTCCCTAAAAAGTCGAAAACAAGAGTAAGCATGATCTAAGATATGGCTCAAACATTGTAATTGTTCGTGCAAGCCCAACTTTCAGAAAAACTTTCTTCCCGTCATCTGTATTGGAATGGAACAACCTAGACGTCGCAGTGCGATCTAAGTCGATCGGCTACCGACTTAAAGGCCCACTTAATTTTCGAGTCACCGATTATTTGTTTATAGTGACTTGATATACGGTTTTAATAACAATCTATGCCATACAATATGATTTAAATACTATAATTCATCACCATTTGAACAATCTTACTGGTGGTTTTTTTCACATCATCTTATCTTGTGTAATGCCGCGACGGATAAAAGGTGTGAGTCCCATCACTCTACCACTTTCCTCCCCTACCACACCATGCCATAACATGCATAACGCATAGCAAATTGTTCTTCGTTTTTTCTAATCTACTGTATATATTATCAACACTTATTAATGGTTTGTTTCTTTCTATAGTTCATATATACTGCCGCACATTGTATGGGACCAATAAAATGTGCGGCAGTATATATGAACAATAGAAAGAAACAAACCATTAATAAGATGTTTTGTATCGAAGCGGTGCCAGCACTTGTGCCCTTATCCATATGATCAAATATATTATTTGGCAATCAAATATGTTTAAATGTACTCAATCCGATTAAACACCCATAAACTACTATTTCTTTGGCTTCGGTGTAAATAATATTTGATTCTAGTCGATTTATTTCAATTGTTTGTGGCCCAGAAACATGTCGTCAAAAGGATGGTCTCGATCAAAATTGCGGACGAAGATGGATAACTCTAAAACAAGTGGTAATTTCGTGAATATTCAAGTGATAACACGGCCACATTTCGTTGAAAAAAAATATTGATAAATAACACGTTTCGGGAAATTGGATACCATAGTTGACAGTGATTAGCATTGTTTTGTTGCAATTAATCGATTCTGATAACTTGTTGTTGTTGTTGTTGTTGTTGTTGTTGTTGTTGTTGTTGTTGTTGTATCTTGATGATATGGGGACCCTCTGATCGGATTGAGTACCTTTAACTAAAATTAACCTGCAGATCGAGAAAGATACCATCAAGTGATTGCCATGTTCAGCCTCATGTCAGGATTAGGGCGCGTACACATGAAGCTGCAAGAAAATATCTGCAAGAAAATATCAGGTAAAATTGCACACTGATATTTTCTTGCTGCAAAGATTACGCCCGTGAGAACGCGGCGGTTTAGACGGCGTTGGTTGAGCTCAATCAAAACAGTAATAGTCATGCTGATTCAAGTGAATTGCGTCCGGTAAATAACCTATAGTCCATTTTGGCAATTCATAGCTTTGTGAAATTTCCAACTGTTGACATGTATTACCGAAGTCGGTGGGATTAGACACCCAACAACCTGTAGCAACGTTGCTGATCTCACGCATAAAGACCGTCTGCATAATGAGAAAGTGGTCACGTTATTTGGAAATTTGGAAATGTTATAATTTCATAGTGCATGTATATGTGGGGTGACAAATGTTATTATGGTTTTGTGGCAAATCGGATGACCCCACCCCCATTGAGACCCCATATGAAGTTTTCAGGATATTGTTTCTTGGTGCATGGGGCTATGGTGTACATTACGTTACCGAACTTACGTGGGTGCATGTGGGGACATGGGGACAACTTGGAAACAATATTAGTTGGAAATTTCACACCAACAATGGTTTGAAATTGTTCTTGTAGTCTGATTTTTCAACCATTAATGTATGTGGAATTAGTGGTTTTAGACCAACATTTGCATTTATCTTACTTTGGTCAAATTATTGGTTAGAAATTTCTTCTATGCCCCTCCCTCCCCGGTGTCCAGTCAAAATTCAAGGTATGTGAGGTACCATATGGGAAATTCAAAGACGATGGGATGAGTGCAAATTCAATTATGTGATCTTGGGTATTTGGTCCGATTCAAAAGGGGGTGCAGTTGGAAATCCATGGACATCCTCCGTCAGCGGAAACCCTCAAAAGATATATATGTCCCCACACATATCCATATAATAGCTCAGCGATTATGTCAAACAATCAAAAATGGAATTACGAAGTCATTGTTGAAACAGGCGATAATATTGATGGATCATAACTCGAGTGCGTGAACCGTTACCGGCGTGTCCCTTATAGAGATTAGTTAACGGATACCGATGGCCACCAATCAAGGTGAACACATATCACCAACTGGCGATAAAAAAATCAGCGCGCTGCCTTCGTCGGATATTTTCCGGTATTATTTATTTGATTGGTTAAGTAAGTCACATGGGGCATACCTGATATTTTCTTGCCCGCCATGTGTACGCGCCCTTATTGCCAAAATAATAACATTGTCATCAACTGAGAGGAACTATCGGCAAAATGGGAAAGGAAGCAAGAAAAAATTAATATAACTAGTCGAGACAAATTACGTATACCGATGACTGCAGTTACCTTGTGTGCACTTTGTTCCAGAGAAAATTGATTTAACAGCATCAAGAATTAGCTTTTTAGTTGGAAAATCAATGTTTGCATTACCGCATACACTATGTGACTCATTTGTGTCAGCGATGAAGTAATATTCTACAACATATTTCTAGTTGTCGTTTTGGTGCAGGAGTATCTGGGAGTATTGGAAAAGTTCTCACAATGACTCTAATAAAGTGATAAGTGTATCCGACCTTGTTTTCATTTATCCTAAACGGGTTTAGTACTCTGAATTTAGCACAGAGAGGATGATTTCTGTCAATACGAGGAGGAACTTTGAACTAAGAGGATCAATATAAACTTACACATAAGTTCTTTTGTGGCATTATAATACAACAATTCAAATCATCGCTGGTCTCAACCCCAAACTCCTAATAATGTAAGACGGTCATTTTAAATTACGTGGTATGGATATGCTGAAGGGTCAATTACGTGGTATGGATATGCTGAAGGGTCAATTACGTGGTATGGATATGCTGAAGGGTTAATTACGTGGTATGGATATGCTGAAGGAGGATATATATAGCTGGATCGGTGTACATGGGTAACTTCCAGTGTAAGTTTGGAAGTTGTTCGCCGTTTGGCCGGGTAGTTTCATCGTTTAAAATTCACACCATGCACAGTTATCTCTCAAGAATAAAACAATAGCTGGAAATTTGTTTGGTTGCACCCCTTCCACAAAAAATGAACCATTAAAGATGCATTGTCCGAATTAACGCCCCCTAAATTACTATTTCTTTGGCTACTGGGGTAAAACATATTTGATTCGAGTCGAAGAACCCACCCATCAAAGCTCAGAGTGATCATCAAACGGACGATCTCGGACAAAATTGCGGATGAAGATGGGTAACTCTAAAATCAGGTAGTAATACGGCCAAATTTCGTGCTAATCCAAGTGATAATACGACCATATTTTTTTGAACAAAATGTTGATAAATAATAACACGTTTTGGGAAATAGTTGACAGTGGTTAGCATTATTTTGTTGCAATTAATCGATTCTGATAACTAAAGCGTATTTTGAAGAAATGTTGTTGTTGTTGTTGTTGTTGTTGTATCTTGGTGATATGGGGACCGTCTGATTGGATTGAGTACCCCAAATTAAATATATAAATAATAGTTATCTGGGCATATTTGTCTGCTGATGATATAGCCGTGCATGGTCGATGGGTGACATGCACTGATGTAATAAATATTAAAGTGTCATTTACCATACCAATTCCTGATAAACCTTTATAAATATGTGTTGCATATATTCATATTCAAGGCGTACGTTGACCTTTGAACTGAATATGAGCATACTGTATGTGTATACTGTTCTCGATTTGTTTAATATATGTGGTCCACTGGGCACTTTATTTATGGATAATTGGTTTTTCCGGTTTAAAAGTCGAACTGCGCGACCAGGAGGCCGAGTCCGATAAAAGGTGTAGTTGGGAATTTCAATTTCGTTTATTGTCCTTTACATTATTATGTCAATAATGTTGATTTTTGGTTTGTGACAAGCTATGTCAATTACCAATAAAAGAAATTTAAAAGATAATTTGTAAGTCTTATATTTCAACTTTTATAGATATTTTTCGTTCTGCAGCCCACTGATGGTTGTGGTCGGAGACGGCCGAGTCGGCCACCGGTTCGTTAATTAGGTGCTGGTTGTTATTGTTATTTTAACGGAATTCTGAGTTGGTCATTCGCGAAACCAATATATTTTATATTCTATAATTACAATCATGGGTATATAATATATGATCTTGAGCGCGTTACCATTTCTGACTATGGTTTTCTTGTTTATCTTCACGCAGGAGGCCCCTTGTTCGATGGTGACATAGAAGAATACAACGGGACGTGTCACGTGATGTGCCCTTGGCATGCATACATGTTCAATTTGGATACGGGCGAGAACGATATAGGATTGAAGGTGAGGTTTATTTCAGTGATTTTCGTGTATTCGCTCATATACGACTATTAATTTATGTGGATAGTTTTCGACCACAGCGGTAAAAATATCACTCTCGGATGAGTCAACGCCATGCATGTTTTACTAATTGAGGTCATACTATACAGCGTATTGTAATGTTGCTTATAACAATACCGAAGTGATGTACCCATCGTAGAAGGGTGTGTTGTAGCATTTCGCTATAGTATTACCGAAAACTCCATGCACTCAACATTTATTTTTTTCAAATACCACATGCGACCGGACACGGATGTGTTGAAACTGAAATATATTTTGCTGTCGGCACAGCGTTTAGTGCATAAAAAAAATTATATACTCAGATCTATGGGGACGACTATTTAGAGATATTGAAGAAAATGAGAGTGAATTTTTGAAAACGAGCGATAGAGAAATATTTCAAACTATTTTGAGAAATGATGAATATATGCCGTATGCAACATGACCCGGTTGTTCTTTCACAGAAGGGGTTCATTGAAATCTTAGTACTTCACATGTGGAGATAAACCTGACACGATAATGGCTATGGACACACGTATCACAGTAGCGATGGCATAGTGGGTGTGACAATTTATTACGGTGCAATTTGGTGACAATTGGTCGTCATATTTCTGTGCCATAGCTAGCCAAGTTTCCCGCTGAGTTTCCGCACAATGAGTCGAATCGACCAATAAACCCATTGCGTTTCACTAAGGTTGATCTCTACTCATTACGTTTTGCTACATTGTATTCACTATATACGATATATATATAATTGCACGATCGATCATCCAGAATTGTGTTTGACCGTGGCAATCCCTCATTCACTCAGATATCACGCACGTATAGTATTTTATTGATATGCTCTCACTAATTTCATGGGTATTAAGACAGTTCCCCAATTGCGTTTTTATTTTTGCGACGTTTAGTTTTACGCATAATTCCGCTAACATTATCATGTGGGCCTATGCAGCTGTGTCAGAACTGTTGGGGGAAATGCAGCTGAAAGAAAGTATCTGGAATAAACAAATCGAACAATATACACAAGGACCAAAACAAGAAAAAGGCTGATCATAACGAACTTTGGAAGACTCATTGTGCGAATATGCAGCGGGCGACATGGATAGCTATGGCATATTAATTGTGACGACCAATTGTCCCCAAACTCCACCATAATAAATTGTCATACCTACTATGCCATAGCTACTGTGGTACGTGTGCCCGCAGCCATTGGTGATGATCGAATGACGGTATACTTTGCATCTATACATTTATATTGAACACAATTCATGTAATATGGTTTTTAAATCATTATGCAACTTGGAACTGCCTATATATACATTTGGTGTGTTTCAATAAATCTTCTATTCTATTCTATACAAGCAAAACAAAAGAATTACCACTTCATTCGGCCCGCGAAGACGGATAAACACAATAACGCGGTGCTGACGACGATACACATGACATATTTAAAGATGCATTATCCGAATTAACGCTCCTAAATTACTATTTATTTGGCTTCGGGGGTAAAAAATATTTGATTCGAGTCGAGGAACCCATCCATCAAAGCTCAGAGTGATCAGACATCGATTTTTTGAAGTTTGTTATTTCTCGAGATGTGCAATTATTTGTGGCCCAGAGAAACGTCGTCAAAACGGACTGTCTCGGACAAAATTGCCGATGAAGATGGATAACTCTGAAATAATTACATTACAGCGTCATATATACGTCGGGCATCAAGCACTGACAACTCATAATATTCAATAATTTTGCGGGGAAATCGCACAGCAGTTGGAACGCTATTTTATGTTTTCCAAGAGATAGGGCATATGCAACACTGTCCACATGCAGGTTCTTTAACTGACAGCGAAAGTTTGAACACACCATATATGGCTAACAATGTCCATAGTTCTAAATGAACGAATCATTCTCCCTGCATGCGATTCTTGACCATGCAATATAGAATGAAAAAGAGGATTTCATGTAAAATAGATATAGATAACATACAGGCGGATCCAATATCCGATAAATTGCATGCACGGTTATCTGCTGAAACAGTCACATTAGTCACCAGGTATAGGCTACAGCTATATGATATATTGCTCACCGTATACGTCAAGCTTCATCAGCCTATTAGTCTGGTGACACTGGTCGTTGAAACATTGGACCTGGAACAAATTGTTGACAAGCTGTTTTTGGTGTCATTTTGTCGGCCAGAGTCTGGGTAACAACATATGCAAAATCCGCTAAAATCCGCTTTGGGGGAAATTTTCGAAAGCATTTTGAAAAAAAAGGTCCTATTTGTGGTTTTTATTTATGATTTTCCGTTCCTTATGAAATATACACTTGAATGACATTTAAATTAAAGTTATACAGAGGGCAGGAACATGCAACATAAAAAAATTATTTTGTTGTCATGACAGACGTATGTCATTTCGTGTACAATTCGATTGTCAAAATTCAAAATGGCGGACAAAATGGCGACCGAAAGTGGTAAAATTGGACAATTTTCGCTAAATTTCACCAGATCATTTTCATTTATAAGAATTTTTTTTTAATTGCCAACATATACCATTTTTAATCAATGTCTGCTAATTGTGAGCCATATCACGAGGATGGGGAATTTGGTCCCTCAAATTCAAAAAAGATGTAATAAATTTCGAAGAAAAATCAATTATCATTTTAATGCCCAGAATAACCTCAAATCGAACACACCAGTGTACTGAATACTCATTAGATGTCAGATATGAACTACTAGTGCCCATTTTAGCAGAAATAAAGCCATCAGTTCCCAAAATGGCTACCAAACGGGCTTCTAGACGTTTCGTACCTTGGTCGTTTCGTACCTTGGTCGTTTCGTACAAAGACGTTTCGTACACTCTGGTCGATTCGTACCAATATTTTGGTTGTTTCGTACCAATCTTTTTGGTCGGTTCGTACCATCGAAAAAAAAATATTCCAGCGTAATTTTATTCAAGTTTTATTATGATAACGAAATAAAAGTCATACATGAATAACATTATTAATCATCAATAAATGAAAATGAATAAAAGACACAATCAATCTAGTCTTCTGTGACTTTCGTAGCTTCGGTGGTTGTCTTTGGGATGGGAGTGAACAATTTCGCGCAGGCTTTCAGCAGGCTGCTGGTTCTCAGGGTTCCACCCTCGTAGTTGGCACATAGGTAGAAAAGCTGGGCCTGGTTTCGCCTGTATTGCAGTCTTTGGTGTCTCTTCAGCTTCTCTTCGCCGAGAAGCGTTATCGTCATATCGGTCGGGGCGGTTTTCCTTCTCAACATTGGAATCAGACGATAAAACGGAATGTTTGTCTGCCTGTTTTCAGTTTGTACTGGATTCGACGATGCCATCCTTCCGTGTCGTTGTTTGTACGTATCGATCTTCCAAACACACACCATGTTGAGATTGGAAATGTCGTTGAATCAATCCATTGATGTTCTACATAGGTAAACAGTAAATGGATATCAGGACGGTTGACTGCAGGATGGTCGCGCAATTTCGAGAAGGCGGGCTCAATGTGTTCTGTTGGAATTAATGGCAGTGCGAAGAGCTTCCTGCGTTGCCTGTAACGAAAGATTAAACATACTAGTGATGCGGGCCGGACCGCTTTGGAGTGGCCCGGTCCGCGGTCCAGGGGTCTGGTACTTTCCGGTCCGGTCCACTATTTTACTTCAGTTATAATAAACTATCGCGAATATTATACTGCGTATTTGCCGTCATATCAATTAGCAACGATGTATTGACGCATTCAAGTGGTTTATATCTATTAAACGTTTGGTGCCATGAAAACAATGTATAGATGTACTTTGTACATGTCACGTTCCTTATAATGTATTAGTGTAACACTGGCCAACACTATGTAGCACCCTATCAATGCGACAAACAAAGTAGTAAACTTGGGCAATTTTCGCTAAAGTTCACCAGATTGTTTCCATTTAGACGAAAATGTGTTATGTAATGGCTAGCACCACAATAATCCTAATCCGATAATAATTAGCTATATGTCGAGAATTGTCCCTATACAGTGTCCAAAATTGGCGGCGAAAATTGCGATCGATATTCAAAAATTTAAATTTTGTCATTGATTTGTAACTAAATCTTCTTAATGTCGAATATAATTTGATGAGTGTCCAAAGCAACCAAACTAGTATCGAAATACATTCAATGAGTGTCCAAAACAACTTAACGGGTGTCCCAAACCATATAAGGGGCGTAAAACCACGCAACGGGTTTCTCTCAACCACCTTCTTAATAATATACCAAATTGATCGGTGAGTGTCCCATTCCATAGAACGGGCGTCCCATATCAGCCAACTAGTGTCACAAAACCACATATGTCCACCAAAATAGTGTCACAAACCATCGAAATAGTGCCCAAACCAGTCCACTGTGTGTTCCATACCATCCAACGATTGCCATATACATGTATGTCACTAATCGAGTGTCCCAATTCATGTACGTGGTGTCCCATACCATCCAAATGGTTGTCTCAAATCATCAAGTGTGTACCACAAACCATCCAATGAGTGTCCCAAACTTTATAGTTAACAGTGGCAATTAATCGATTCTAAGAATTGAAGCGGAATTTCAAGAAATGTTGTTGCTATTGGAATCTGATGATATGGGGACCATCGAATCGGGTTGTGTACCTTTAAAATGGCGCGTTTCAGATTTCCCTGTCAACTAAAGATAACCCTGAACCTTTCAATTAATGATCTCTTTTTAAAAGAATATTATGTAAATAATAACGGACAACGGAACAAAGACTCGCATTAAGCCAACTTATATACCGCCACGTTAATGTTAATTCAATGCTTTCTTAATTGTTTGACTATATACATGTATGTTCATGTATGGTTTATGTTTCAGCAAAAAGTCTACAAGACCAAAGTGGAACTTGGGCATGTGTATATCGAGTACGATACAGAACTCTCACTCTACCCATATCTATAGAAGGACGGACATGTGAAGAGAGATTCTATCGCAATCAACAACATACAGCATATGATTACCTTTGTTTGGTACTATACAGTACAACAATCTTGTTCGACAGTAAACCAGCTGATCAATCTAAGGGGGTACTGTACGCCATTTTCAATAAATTCCCGACAATAACAACGATCTAATATCGATATTATATAGAAAAATAAGTAATTTGAGTCGAAGATGTATTCTGTAAACGATCAGGTTAATAGGTTATCTTAAAATCAAAGTTAATAATTGTTTTTTTTTTTTTTTTTTTTTTTTTTTAATAATTTGATATAAATTTAATTTATGGCTGGAGCCATAAAATAAATTATGAATTTCCGTGTACAAGACGTAATCAAATTAATTCACGGATATGGATATGATAGTGTTAACAATTATATTGATACGGGGTGTAAACTCAAAACACTCACTGACTGGTGACTATGCAATAACTTAAATGAGTATATGGGACTAGTATACATATAATATAACATTTATTTGATACATTTGCATGAAAACTGTACAAAAATTACTCGACAACGATAATTTGTATTTTCGCATTCCGGGTAATCTGCCATCCATAACATTACTTCTTACTCAACAGACTTTCAAATAAAGGAAATCTGGTTACCTTATTCTACGACTCAGAGACTATAGAAACCAACAACAACATTTGAGTACAGTATCCCTTTAAAGGTAGTCTATCTCTTTGTAAACGTGTTATATAGTTAGCGGGGTATAAAATATTATATATGAATCGAAGACCCCTATCAGGGAATGCTTCTATCGATTAATATTGATTATATTTCGAACACTTTCTGGTCTAAAACGTGTGGTTGTTAAGCTAACGAACAATAGTTAACAGAGACCAGAAATTTGATTGTGTCACAAATAAACGTCAATTAGACTCATTATCGCTTATAACTATGTAATTAAACAATACAAACAATCAACCTGGGGCATTTGACGTTCGGAGCACAGCTATGGGAACACCCTAATGATCCACATCGCTATGTGTTATCACCTTAATGGTCTGTTCTAACAATAGAACAATAAAGTGTCCCACTTAATCATCTCATTTTATAATAAAACATTTGAAATAAAATTAATATTAATTGACAGAAGCGTTTCCGGGTAGGATTTCCAACTCATATACGGATTATTTCATACCCAGGAAACTATCTAAAATGTGTTATTTAAAGAGGTAATCCATCTTTAAGTGTTCAAGTGACGACCTGAAAATTTGTCATTTTCTTTAAAAATGTACAATGGAGTTCAAACGAAGAGAGTATGTCAATAGAGCTATAGTGTTAATCTGCCCTACAAGTTGAAACTGACATTCTTCTCTAATGTGCGGCATTGCTTTATAATTGTATGCAATTCTATACTGGCTTGTATATACGGCTTTTCCTACCACATTATCTTTTGCCGTATCTAATTTCGAGGGCTGTGTTAATATAATATACAAATTGCAAGGCAGAGCTATATACGATGCTTTGAACACCGTCATCGCGTATACTGACTGTAAGGAAATCTTACATTTTTCTTATACAATACTTTTTTCTCCGTTTACAATTCTTCTGCAGTTTATTCTGATAAACAGTAATTTTATTCATTTTGAAATTAGCCAGATAATTAGTCAATATTTCCCAACTGATTGTATGGGGATCTTGTAATTCAAAAAATGGAATATAACTGTGAAAAATGACATTTCGAGTGTATGAATTTCAGCTGATAACTTCATCAAACAACCTTTGATCTATTAACTGAACACACAATTAATGTATGCATCCTTTTGGTGTTCTCTGTCTGTCGTCTGCTTATATTGTATAATTATTTTTTGTATAACGGAATGGGAGAAAATAAATTCAGTAGATCAGGGGCGGGAACATACGTCATAATTTGCTCTAAAATGGCGACAACAGCTAGGTCTCACATCCATCTGAGTATGCTCCATTATTTATTTAATTTTTTATTAAATCTAAAAAAAAAAAAAAAATCGAATTTTGTAGTAGACCGATATGAGTTGATGGGATAGCTCATGTCTATATAATAGCTAACTGATATCTTTGGAAAATGTAGAAATTGGTAGGCCTAATATTTTGCCGCCATTTTCGAGCAAATAATGACGCAGGTTCCCTGTCCTGTATAACAAAAGGCATACACCAGTATTATTTTAGTGGCGGCTTGGATATATCACGATTGATTTGGGTCGATTGACATGATCAAATGTGCCAATACAATCATGATGATGCCTGAATTTATAAAGCGATGTCGTTAACTTGTTATGTGTTTGAAATCAAATGTGTCTTTTCTCCAGTGATAAATGTAAACTATGTCATGGTAGCCTGTGCTCTAAAACAGCGTTTTGTATATCGATACTCAAGATTTGTCAAAAATTAGCTCTAAACCTTTCGCTCTTGTGATTGGCGCTGTGACTTATTATGACCGTTTGACTTTGATGTGAGGATATATTTGATTTTACAAGCTCCGTTGTAGTGTTACATAAACGGCAATACATATGTGTTTGTTAAAGATGCCATGTCTGATTTGACACCAAATAAGTTAGAATTTCCTTAGCCACTTAAAAGGCAAAAGAAAATGAAATATATTTGCAATCACCATATTCGTACCATAAATCTACAAAATAATCCACACGTAATACGTCTAAATTTACACGATCACAAAAGCTCATAATTGATAACGCTCTTTATTGTCTATCGTTTTGGGCAACAGAAGCATTGAATCTCTTTATAAGAGGCGATCATTGGAATTAAAGCTACGCTGACAAATTTTAAAACTTTAGAACATTCGCCTTTGAAAGTCGATATCTGCATGGCCATAAAAAAATCCTATTAATGGGCTCGTCGGTCCGATCTAATTATTTTTGGGGGTAAAAAACTTACAGATTGAGGAATTGTGGTGTCAAATCTGACAGGGCATTTTATAAGTGGTTTTTAATTTTGATTTTGATTATTTTTTTGCACGCTTTCGTATCTTAAGGACAAGTCACTATGGACGTGGGATTCAAAACAGACATGATAGAGTTTTCCTCCTTGGTGCTTAATCGTTACCATACGAGTACATGATTCAGTTCTCTGAAGATCTTTGTTTTACTTTCGTTTCATTTAGGCATATGTATTTAAACGTCATTTGTTGAACTTATTTTCTGAACATTTCTCACCAGTGAATCTGATTCCTTCTGCACTTGTGTTATTTTTTTGTATTTCTGTTTATTTTTTACCGGACATCCATACAAATGAATGAGAGACTATTCCAATGTATACTTTTATAACTGAGTGGGATAATCCATTCAGTATATAAAGGGTTAACTGGCGCCCTGCATTATTATTATATAATGAATGTGAATGGGTATTTATGTATAGGTATATATCAGTTATTCATCTCGATCTCTGAATGTTTTCAATACATGTATTTGTTTTATGGGCATGTGTCGTCTACTCACTCGTCCCATGCCCACATTCTCCAACAGAACAGTCGGAAAACAGACATATGAACGCAATGGTGCCTATAAAATGCATAGTTATGCCGTCCACTGCATGAGTCGTGAAAGATACAAGTATATATTTACACATCCCGTCTGTGTTACACTAAATCGTGGTCGGTGATTGGTCAACTGCCCATTTGGGCCATCCGTTTATATCCCAATAACACAGAGACCCCAATAACACTCATACCGTATATAACACGAAAACGTCACACATTGTTGGCCAAATCTTACATTATCACTAAAAGCGGTCAGCAGAATAATTGGGCGTGCTTTTCAAAGTTCAGCCGAATTGCACCTGAAACCCGTTATTTATGTCGATCACGTTATTGTCGCTAAATGCTTGAAAATCTTATATTGGGCTGACTTAATGTGCTGCGTGGGCTAGTCTCAAATTTTGAACATATTTATTGTAACCAACAATATACTATATATATATTACACAGATTATATATAACAAATGACATGTGTGTGTGAACACAGAAGGTCGAGGCACAGGTTGTCGAACTTATCGGAGCTCCTCTCCCTTGTCAATCAATTGCTAATGAATATAATTATAAGAGATGGTTTTTAATTCAGATGTATTGTAGAAGTTGCTGTTATAGTGTGGCTGTTGGAGTGGCTATGTTCTCGCAGTTGGGGTAAGAGAAGATATCTGATAATTTTAATTATGATAATTATGAGAAACGGTCTGTCGATGAGATAAATTATTGTACTGTCTCAAACAGGCGCACATTTAGTTCTTGATTCTGAGTAAAGAGGACAACTGAATAAAAAATGGTTTACGTCAAGTAAAGTTTGGATGAGCTGAGATGTGATTTTCGTATGTATCAAAGTTTAGGTCACTACAGTTATTTCTGTCTACAGTGCACAATGTTTAATCTCCTCTAACATGCATTATGGTATATGGTTTCAAAGTAATATTTTTCTCTTTTTTCTTACATAATTGTCTGCTACTTATGATTTCGTCTTTGGTTGCTTCTGATTAGGGGTCATCAATTTTTTTTGTTGTCGGTAGTGGTTTTGCATGAGATTCCACTAAGCGATCATGGATGGGCTGAAACTCGATTTGAAGTGCACCGTGCTCGTGAAGTAGTTTATGTATCGCAAAGTGTTTCTAATGGGATATCGAGACGCTGCAGCGACCTGTCTGTACCCTCATTTTGACTTCAGATGTTGATAGCGGAATGGCTATTGATTTATTTTATTTTGGTCAGGTGATCTGGTAATTTTCCCGCCATTATTTTGAAATCCAAGATGGCCGCCATTCTCATTTTTGTTTGGAAATTCACCCGTTTGACTATCTCACTCAAGAGACATCAGTTTGCATTATCTAGCTTTTTGTGAGAATTTTAGGATTTTTAGTGAAAATTTCAGAAAATCAAAACATTTTGGGAAATTTTTATTTTATCAGCATTCTATTGGCCAATTGCAAATATGAAACCCGGAGCACATTTATTTCGTTGGATATGCTATTTTTGACCTCCTATATGCCGTCTGAGGAACATTTTTTATTGAGGATTAACAAAAACTCGTTATAAATTCTGGCACAACAGATTGAAACATTTTATCATTTCCAAAATTTGAGCATTTGGAATATGAACAGTATGCATCTTGCGAATTCATGGTTGGTGCCGCCTGGAAGTGCCGTTCTGTACACAATTTCTTCAATTAGTGACAACAAAATTTGAATTTTTTCATGAATTTTATGATTTTTTAAGAACAATTTAGAAAATAGTAAAAAATTTGGAAAATTTTATTTGATCATCAAATTGTGAGCCAACTTCCATGTGTTATATACTACAGAAAAGCATGCGTTTTTTAATGTTCTTTTCTTTGCATATTTATACCCGAGTAAGTGATGTTACCATACCAACATTGGCATATGTGGCCAAATTAGCAGACTGTGAGATTATTTCTTATACAGGCTGTTGCCCCCAAACGTTCAATCGGAAACACTCACTTCCCTGAAAATTTGAA
Source organism: Siphonodentalium dalli (assembly GCA_032622095.1). Lineage (NCBI taxonomy): Eukaryota > Metazoa > Mollusca > Scaphopoda > Gadilida > Siphonodentaliidae > Siphonodentalium > Siphonodentalium dalli. Next base: position 107,683,331 of record CP136066.1, read on the forward strand.
TTGGCGGAAACAGGAAGATGTGTATCAAATACCAATGATGCTGACATTATCACGGTCATACACGGATAAAGTGAATAGGAACAGTTACAACAAGCAGTCGCAGACGGTGGTGCCCCGAATTGTGCAGTTGGTGAAGTGCATTCTCAATAATGTTTGCGTTCTCACTATGTCTTAAACAAGAGGTGGGATTTTGTCAAAAAGCCTGACTTGCGAACTCATTTTAGGTACTGGTCAAGTGAACTCATATACCAAATATCATTGAAATCCGTTGACATTTGTGGAAATGATCCTTGTTACTATTTGCTATTTGGTAAATTCGACAAAAATAATAAACGAAGTCTGAAAATATCCGGCCGGATCTGGTTTGCGAACTCGTTCTAGATACTGGTCATGTGAACTCATATACCAAAATCCGACCTGGTTTGCGAACTCGTTCTAGAAACTGGTCATGTGAACTCATATACCAAAATCCGACCTGGTTTGCGAACTCGTTCTAGATACTGGTCATGTGAACTCATATACCAAAATCCGACCTGGTTTGCGAACTCGTTCTAGAAACTGGTCATGTGAACTCATATACCAAAAATCTTTTAAATCCGTTGACATTTGTGGAAATTAGCACTGTGACGTCGTCCATTTGCACACAAAAAAATAAACAAAGTCCAATAAGTCCGCTTAAAATATCCGACCGGAACTGGTTTGCGAACTCGTTCTAGATACTGGTCAAGTGAACTCATATACCAAATATCTTTGAAATCCGTTGAGATTAGTGGAAATGAGCCCTGTGACGTCGTCTATTTGCTATTTGGTAAATTCGACAAAAATAATAAACAAAGTCCAATAACTCCGGTAAAAATATATCCGGCCACACCCTGGCTTGCGAAATAATTCTAGGTAATGGTCAGGTGAACTCATATACCAAAAATCTTTGAAATCCGTTGACATTTGTTCAAGTTATATGACGCTTACAAATTCGGGACGGACGAACGGAACCCATTCATATATCCCCCGCAAATTTCATTTGGCGGGGATAATACACTGTTGCATGAAGTCTGCTCAGTGCTTTTTGGGGAAACTTGGATAACCTTCTCATCTTATGCGGCGGCATCTGGACAGATATCTATAGATTACACACAGAGCGTGCCATTAAGGCAAATAAGGTAAAATATAAAGAGCGTACTTGTCGATAATTGTCCCGATATGGTCAACGATAAAGAGCGTTCGCTTTGTTTTTTGTTGGGTATGTGACTCCGCACAGATAAAGATCGTTCAAGTGGTTGTTTGTCCCGATAACATAAAGATAAAGAGCGTTAACCGTGTCGTTTATGTTCGGCAATGCGGATTTCGTCAAAAGAAGGCGTCTGGCAATATTTCAGACCGAGATCATGTTACTCAGAGAGCCGAAATATATATCCATTTCAAAAATGTGGACGGCTATATAAGGAACATATACAGAGACTTATTTTTCACCTGTATACAAGTTTTCCAACTCGGTGAAAAAAAGACGACCAAAGCCGCCCATTTTGTTAAGTATAATTCCCTCTTTTGACCTCCAGGTCGGAATTGTTTACTTTAATGTTGAGCTAAATATATCTATCAAGTAGGATCACAATAGTAACACAGATTTATACTCATAAAGTTTTCTGATCCCACTCCCTGCCGATCCCCAACAAGTAGATTTTACAGAAACCGGTATAAAATTTTACAAAAAACAATCGCCATTGAGATTCTAGTCTTATCCCAACAAGCGATGAGCAGAACTGGGCGATGTAAGTGAAGCATACCATTACCATACCATCCACTTGAATAGAACCAATGTTTTCACATTGGCGGAAAAAGGCCACCAAATATGGCGACCAAATAATGGAAAATGGTAGATATTGCCTGGTGTGACCTGTAATTAATGTCCACAAGTTATGGTTGATGAATAATCTTGGATACTGTGCCCACTATGCATTTAATTTTCCATTTGTGATGCCCCTTGGTTAGTTTTGACGATTGTTATCACTAACATTACCAGATATATTAGATTTGTTTTCTGTCGCTAACTTGACATCAAAGTTGACAAAACTTCACACTTCAGGTTTCTACCATATTTTCAAGAAAAAAATTAACGTGGGCCCACTACCTACCCAAAAACTCACGCCAACCCTAATTGTTTATCCAAATTAAAACTCACGCACACTTAAATGGGTCCTGTACACTAGATCCGGCCAATTGTGGGACCACCCCCTTTTATACTTCACAAACTATATGCAACAAATGAATGAATTTGAGCCACGGATTAGTGCAAAATACACTCATGTGCTATATGGACGATTTAAACAACATGGTAATTATAGTGAACATGAATTTATGACTCCAGCCACATTGGCATTATAATTACCATGTTGTTTACATCGTTCATAAAGTAAATGAGTGTGTTTTGCACTCACACATAGCTCAAATTCATTCATGTTCTGCATCTATTCTGTTGAGTATAAAAAGATATGTTTCCATAAAGGGCCGAGTTTAGGGTAAAGTCCCACTGTAGAATCAACTAAAACACTAGAACTTACTTAAATACCACGTGACAAAGGAAACTAGCTCTTTGTATCGGTACACCTTAATCCGAATTAACGCTCGCAAATTAAACTTTCCTTGGCTTGGGAGGGGGGGGGGGGGTAAATATTTGATTCGAGTCGAGGAACCCACCCATCGAAGCTCAGAGTGATCAGATATCGATGTTTGAAATCTATTATTTTTTACCACCATTTTAAGTGGCCCAGTAAATAGTCAACGAGAAGACTAAATTTAGTTAAATTATATGTGATCAAATACTATAAAATATCTATACTTTGCTTTGAACCACTGAGACGTCCTTGTCATTATTATTTTGCGAGTCAGTTGTGGTTGTGTAATAATTTACATATAATCATATCATGACTAAATGACTGCAGGCATACACTTTCTTTTTCCAATGTGATACCTTGATTTATTTCAAACGTTTCTGGAATTTCGGAATTTTATTCAGAGCTATCTATAATATTGAATTTCAATATCGTTTTCTGACAAACCAGGTACAAGATATCGCTATAATTTGATATAGTATTAAATTTTAAAACAATACACTTCATCATAACGTGCGTTAGGATTGAAGATTACATTGGTTATTGAAGTTGTTCCATTTCTATGAAAACAGCTGACCATCAGCGGTCCCAAATCTACCAACAGATCATTGGAAACTAACTATAGGTATTCCATAGATAGCAAACTTTTAAAAACACGTTAGCTAACTTGATTAAACAAATTATAACTAACTTGTTTAAGCAAGTTTTCTAAGTTGTCTGAACAAGTTAACTGAGTTGTTTGAACAAGTTAGTAACATTTATGCAATTCGGCTAACGTGTTGAAGGGTATTGTACACTAACAATTGTTAGACCTGGTAGTGTTATAGAGTGTTCATATGGGTGAGCTGGTCCAGCTAACACACGACTTCCTAATGTAACTCCAAATACGAAAACAAAAAAATAGGGCGCATTTGTAACCCAGTAACTGGTTACAAATGCGTCGTATTTTTTTTCTGCATCAGAATCTGCCATATATGATTGATCCCACATATTATGCAATCAACTGGATATGTGCCGTTGAGCGTGTTTTGACGCCGACGCACAATCCGTACGCTGACCGCGATTGGATACAATAGCCGGTTAGTCACGCCCAACAAGGTGATTAACATGAACTGATCGCCGTTTAATGTGAATGGATATGTCCGAAACAAAACGGACTGGTCCCACTTTGAAGCTCCCGTGCGATTTGTCTGTTATGAGTTGCGTGTGCCTAACAATGGGATAATCATTGAACCATTCCTTCGCCAGCCTTGGGAATCGGTGTGCTTACCAAAAATCAGGGAACGATTGCAACAATGGGATTGTGCTCTAATAGTGATTAAAAATTGTCTGTCTATATTAGGTCAGCCGAATCAGCTGAGCTCTGTCTCTATCCGAATTAATATTTTTCGCCAATATTTTATCTTGTACTGCATGGGACAGGAATTGTTACTGTATACAGTACAACGTTACAACATTCTTTGATACAAACTATTGTTTAAAACTAAATGTTTCCTCTGTGTACTAAAATGTGTACTAAAATGTGTACTAAAATGTGTACTAAAATGTGCGAACGCGTCTTCAAACACATTTGTATAGAACTTGTTATTGTTGTTGCAAATGTTATGGGCAGCCATTCGGTCGGAAATTACATGAAATAAAAGTTAATGGTGGCTTGTAAAAACAATAGTCTCCATTTTTAAACCAATGGTCGTTCTTTGATTCTATAAGAGACAATTCCGTTTCAATAGATATAGATTCAAACCAAATAGTCTCCATTTTCAAACCAATGGTCGTTCTTGGATTCTATAAGAGACAATTCCGTTTCAATAGATATAGATTCAAACCAAATAGTCTCCATTTTCAAACCAATGGTCGTTCTTGGATTCTATAAGAGACAATTCCGTTTCAATAGATATAGATTCAAACCAAATAGTATCTATTTTCAAACCAATAATCGTTCTTGGATTCAATAAGAGACAATTCCGTTTTAATAGATAAAGATTCATAATCAATGTTGACCGATGCAAAATTAATGTTCTATTTTAATTTAATAGCGTTCACTGTTCAACTAATATCTAATAACACACAATTAGTAAGATTCGCGCATATTCAATAAACGTACATTCCGTTTCAATGGCCATATTTTCTTAATCAATAAAATATTTCAATATCCAATAGTCTCAATTTTCAAACTAATAGTCGTTCTTGGATTCAATAAGAGACAATTCCGTTTTAATAGATATATTTTCTTAATCAATAGAATCTATTTCAAAACCAATAGCCGTTCCTGGATTCAATAAGAGACAAATCTACTATTTCCGGTCAAACCAATGAATAATAATTGAAGATTATTAACATCCGTTTACAAACCAATGATCATTTCTCGAATTAATAACTTCCGTTTACAAACCAATGATCAATTCTTAAACCAATAAACGCTAGGGTCGCCACCAATCTCAAATTAACGCTACGAGCGCCACCATGAATCTTGTTGGATTTACCAAACTGGAAATTCCGTGACGTCGGAGGTGTGATAAACAATCATTAATTACATTGTATGCGCATAACGGAGTTCAACAATGGATTCCCACAACGACACTGCCGGTGAATATACGCTCACAGATTCAGATTCAGATTCAGATTCAGATGTTTATTACGCCTTTCGTCGTATTTGACATAACAGGCGATTCAATTTCAAACAGTGTACATAATACATAATATAAATGTGAGGTGACATAATATACATACACAATACACACAATATAGGTTGGAGTTATTAGTGTACTACATGTACTTGGTATATTGATTGAGGGTATAGCTATCAGATGTGGTGTTTAAAGTAAGTGGGTCGGGGTGTTGTGGGAGTCAACTGTCTTTTAACACGACTATTTTACATTTTTCATATATATTTATATATCGTGGTGCTTTAATCATAGCCTCAGGAGTGCAAAACAATTTCTAGGGCTTTCTTTATAAATAGTGAAAGGTTTCTGATCGTGTGATTATTGCGGGAAGTAAAGAGCTGCTGTAGTTTAAGAACATTTGGTCTTCTGAAGTAATATGGCTTGATAAATTTAATTCTGAGGTCATTTAGAAATTCACATTTCAGGACAAGGTGGAATTCATCTCCGAGTTCTGACTTGCAAAGGGTGCATACTCTTTCTGAGTAGTCGGTATTATACCAGGAGCCCTGCTCAACTGGTAGTCGATGGTTTCGTGTGCGGAATCGTACAAGTGTGTATATGATGTTTTGGTCTTCGTGCAGCAGGTATCGTTCCCGACTTATGTCATTTTTAATTATCCTGTAAAAAGGAAATTTATTTGAACCCATCAACGTAGATCGCCACTCTTGTGTGTACATGTCTTCAAACCTCTGCTTAATTAATTCGATAAATATACGGTAATCGGTTATTCGTTGTTGTATCCAAAGATATCCCATTCCCATTGCATTCAGTGTGTTACGTATTCCGGTTATCCATGGGTTTTTTACATTTTTCTGGTTATATAATGTTAGCATGATATAATATAATATTAAGGGTGTTCGCTCTGTTGTCATTGTTGTTATTTTCGCCCAGTATGAGAGATAGCGGATTTTTATTTTTATTGAAATCGGGTACATTCCAAGTTCACCATAGATGAACGCATTTGGTGTAGTTTTTTTCAGTTTGAGGATATATTTAAGAAACCATAATTCCATTTTGTCAAAACACGTAAGATTTTCATGACCCCAGACTTCTGCCCCATATGTGAGTATGGGGATAACAGATTTCTCATAGATTTCAAGTATAGTGGCAGTTGTAAGCTTATTTGTTCGCGCTTTATTTAGTAACGCATATATTGAGTTTTTAAATTTCGTTCAAGCGCGAAGGAATTATTTTTATGAAATATAGTGCCAAGGTATTTGTAGCTATCAACAATTTCAATGGTCTGGTCGCCGATAGTGAATGTCTCTGTACTAGTTTTGGTGCGTCTGCGATCGAAAATCAATACTTTAGTCTTTGATATGTTAACTTTCAATTTCCAACTATTGCAGTAGTGGTTAAAGCAATCAAGAGATTTTTGTAAACCAGCTTTTGAATTTGCTATTAAAACTGTGTCATCCGCATAAATTAGCAAGAATAGCTTAAGGTATACACCAGTATCTAATTCTTTGAACTTTTCCAGGTTTATTCCATCACAACCGTGTATTCTTAAATAATTTTCTAGATCGTTTATGTATATAGCGAAGGTCAAAGGTGATAAGTTGTCCCCTTGTTTCAAACCAATGAGACTGGGGAATAGTTCAGATTCTTCCTGGCCTATTCTAACGCATGATTTCATTTCATTGTACATAGCTTTTATGACGTTAAGGATTTTCCCTTCGACCCCGTGACTCAGGAGTTTTTTCCAAAGACCTGCTCTCCATACAGAATCAAACGCTTTTGAGAAGTCGATGAATGCGCTATATAACTTATCATTATTGCTTTTCAGGAGGTTTATCAATGCGTACAGGGAGAAAGTGTGGTCCATAGTGGAGTACCCCTTTCGAAAACCTGCCTGGCATTCTGATTGTAGGTTGTTTTGGTCAAGAAATATTCTAATTCGGTCATTGATAATGCTCGTAAAAACTTTGGAGATACAACTGAGTAGTGTTATTTTTCTATAGTTACCTGGGTCCATGTAATCCCCCTTTCTTTTGTAAATGGGGCGTATAACTCCGACTTTCCATGAATGAGGTATTATCCCAGTCTTTAGAATAAGATTGAAGTATCGTTGATAAATAATGCCCATGACACCAAGAGAACTTTTTATAAATGCATTAGTTATATTATCGAAGCCTGGTGCTTTGCCATGTTTCAGTTTTTTCACTGATTTCTGTACCTCATCGAGGGTAATATTGGCGTTTAGCAAAGTTTGGTCCACGTTGTGTACATTTTGACAGTAAACCGTTTCATGAACGTGTGTTTCCAAACCACCTCCCCCCGATAATACGTCTTCGAGCTCAAAGTATGATTTAAAATCGTCGGCTTCCGGTGTCGGTTTGTCAGTTATATTATTATCTAATTTCTTAATAAAGGACCAAAAGTCCTTAGGGGAACTAACGCGGCGTGTGTGTATCTCCTTGCTGATATTTTTATTGTGTCGGAGAGTGCTGATGCGAAGTGCGATTTTATAAGTACGTCTACATTCTATCATTTTAAGTCGATTGGTTTCCGATATGTTTATTTTGAAGAGTTTCCTCGCTTTCCGGTATGCCGTGCGCGCCGTCCTACAATCACGCGAAAACCAAGTGTTTACTGGTTTCCACTTGAGTGAACTACGATCGCGTGTGTTTCGCTTTTTGTGTTTTGTGTTTAATTGTTCCGCCGCATTGAAGAGGAGCTCGTTGATTGATTCGGTCAGGGTGTCTATTTCGCTATCGGGTGGGTTTTGATCGGCGTCGCTCATGAACTGTATTCGCTCGTGCAGATCGTTCATTGCATTTCTATCGATATTACGCATGAAAGAGTCGACGGTTTCGCTATTCCAATTTTTAATGATTGGTGGTTTCCGATAAGGCGCTGTACGTGATCTTTTTCTCGTGCGTTGTTTTGTTTTTATTATTTGTTGTGTCTGGGTGTATGATTCTAGGTCACATATTACTACGAGAGGACAATGGATGTCAGACAGTAGGTCAGAGTGGTCATATATAATGACATTTTTGACACATTTTGAAAATCGCGGCGAGCCAACGGCGTAGTCTATAACACTGATATTGTTGCTGGTGTATTTTGCCGAACATTGTCCAATGCGACCGTTGTAGATTAACATGCCTAATTCATTGGTCATTTGCATGAACTTTCTACCTGAACCATTGGTAGTATAATCTGGGTTATTTCTAAAAGGGGTGAAGTTCACAATTTGGTATTCTTTTATCAATTTTGATGCATGATCATGATCATTTGAATTGCCCGTACGGGCATTAAAATCTCCAGCTATCATAACATAATCATAGCTGATAACTTTTTCAAGTATTGATAAATGCAAATTTTCATATTCATTTCCTTTGGAGAATTTAGAATTTTCTGGGGGAATATAGATGTTTCCAAATACATATGTTTTTCCATATCCACTTTTGTATTTACACCACAAGGCTTCATTACAACTGTCTTTGACAAATGTGAAATGTTCCCTGTGTGTGTCCCGTACTGCTATACAAAGGCCACCAGATCTAATTCGAGATACTTTCATTCGGTTTTTTACACCAATGATATGGAAATTTTCTATATTAATCGAGTCTACATTATCTGTCTTGGTTTCCTGAAAAAAAATAAGATCAAATTTGTTGATAAATTCTATAAATTCTGGGTCCTTCAATTTCGAAACTAACCCACACACATTTAATGATAATATTTTGAATTCAGTCACTCCCGTGCTGTCCTATGTAATATTAGCTGACGAGCTTCCGCTCCTGTCCGAGAAGTCTATTATTGGCTGATTATCTTGATTTGGTCCTAGGTTGGTGCCACCTCTGTGCGCTGTGCTTGGTCGTCTGGGTGTGCCAGTCTGAGTATTCGCCTGGTTTTCACGTTTGTTGTCGGATTTCGAATTAAATGTAAATTCCCCCTGAGATTTTGTGTTAGAACTTTGACCACGCCCTCTGGCGTTCACAAATTTTCTCGTTTGGTTCCCTCGTCCACGACCACCTCGGCCTCGTGGGTTTTGTGAGAACTGTTGTTGTTGTTGTTGTTTCTGTTGTCGTTGTTGTTGTTTGTGAGCCATTGATGTGGTGTCCTTCACCACCCTGTATGGTGGTGGATCGTTTGGTATAACCCTCTTGTTTTCTATATATAGTCTGTCAGCCACTACTCGCGCTATTTGTCCGTTATCGCGGGCTTTCTGTGCTATGGGGTTGAGTATTTCCTTCCTGTAGATATTGACAGACTGTGGGTAGTATTCGTTAATGTAGTATCCCGTGCCCTTTAGCATACCACTCCTCTTTCTTATTTGATCTCTGTCACTGGGGCGTGCGAATTTTACCAGTATTGGTCGGCGTATACCATCGGAGGGTTGTCCCATTCTGTGTACCTTGTGGAATTCAATATTATCATCCCATTTCAGAACCTGTCGTATAAATCTACTCAGGACATATTCCGTTGTTGTTTCCGATTTTGGGTCATTTTCTAGTTCATCGACACCGCTAAATATAAGATAGTCTTGTTTGACCTCCATTTGCAGGTCGGTTAGTTGTTCGAGTACGTGCTGAGTGCGTCGTTCAATCAGGTCAATCTTGGCCTTATCCTGAATTAGGCTGATTAGCTTGGGTTCAACTTTGTCCTTGAATTCATACGCCTGTTTTATGTCATGCTCCAGTTTATTGTTTTTATTTTCCAGTACTCCCACTCGTCCTGTCAGGGAATGGATTGAGCCCTCTATATTAGATAGTTTTGTGTTCATTTCTCTTACAGAAGAGGTTAGTGTATCTATACTGCTCATTTTATCGCGTACCTCCATTAGAATACACATCATTGAATCTATTTTTGATGTCGGTGTGGTACACTCATGTGCTGATTTATTTGTATACATTGTGTCCATGTCTATCAGATTTGGTTCGATGAAATCGAGATTCCTCTGTTGGAATGGGTAGTTTTCTCTATCCGGTGGTTGCGAGTGTTGACTCAAATTGTCATGAATGAATTGCGGTGGGTTACCTGAGGCTGCTGAAGCTTCAAGTTCATGAAGGAATGTTTGGTCGTGTTCGATGTTTACATCATTTCTATCATTAGAACTGTCATTGTTTATGTGTGATTCAGGTGGGGTTATATCGTTCACATTAGGGTGGTTATTTATCGTATCAAGTCCCTGACGAATAGCACCGGGGACATCGAGCATTTGGTTTGTTTGTGAACTGTCCATATTGTCCGCCATTGTTTGTTATTGTTCGTCACTATCACCTGACTGTGGGCGTGGCTTAAGAAAATTCAAAATTTCAACGGTTTTTGATTTCTTTCACAATCTCGACGATCCTACCTTCGTATGAAATAACTTCACAATCCGCGTATCCCTATATGTCCAGTGAATATAACAGAATGTCCTTGCATAACTTTAGGCACATATATTTGAAATTTTCCAAGTTTTAAACATTTTCTGAACGCACAAGATTTTATGGCGACTAATCTTAGCGCATGCGCATTCCCAATCGGAGCTGACTAATGCTACAGGTGTATCGACAAACGATAGTATCTCTTGTGATCACGATTATGCTAGCCGTCAATTGAGAATGGCCAAATTAAATACCGTGAGCGCTGATATGAAGGAATTGCATGACCATACCGTTAATTACTTCGCCAATCCATCCAGAGAACAGTGGTCCACATGTGAACAATTGTTATCAGTCATTATGCTTCACACTAACAGTGTTACAAAAGATCTGTTCATTAGTGCTATTCTCGACGCAGTTAAAAGTGATGAAGAACCCCTTAAAACAATTCGTGAATACCTTTTTCTCCAAGCGCTGAGCTTGGACACATATCCGTTCGACAAATCACTAGATATGAAAACTAGAATTACAAACAAAAATAGTTCCCCTATTAAGGATAGGCTAGCTTCTGATATATACAATTTAATTATGTTCAATGTTGATGGTAATGCTGAATATATATCGGAAATCATAAGTAAAAGTGTTCTGAGGAAATCGGTATCGCAAACATGCATTCCAGGATTGGTGGAAACCCAGAAACAGCAAACTAAGTCTCATATTTCCATAAATGTTCCTCTAGCCATAATTCAAATTCAAAAGGATATTTCTGCAATAAAAACTGAATATATGCCAACAATGGACTCAATAAACGAACAGTTACCCAAAATCAATGGTTTCATTGCAAACATAGAGGAAGAATTACAAAGTTGGAGTCCCTTAATCCAGATGAAATAACCAAACCAGTAAATGAAAAGATTGCTATTCTGGAGGAAAGACTTAATGATTTAACATATGCTTCTGAAACTAACAGTCAATCAATAGCACGAGTGGAAAGTGACAAACTTGATTCAATTGCGAAGATCAAGACAAACATAAAGACGGTTGAAACGGACATGTCAACATTACTAGACAGAACAGAGGAATACATTAAAGGAACAAAACGCCATGAAAATCAGATATCAACCCTTAAAGATATCATCACGAAACAAAATTCCAAACAAGGACAGAACGTAAATAACGACACACTCATCAATAGTGAACTGAAACGTAATAGTGTTATTGTGCAACAGGAACTCAGACATTTTACTACTGAAACTACAAATAAACTCCAGAACTTAATTGAAAATGTATCGTTCTGGTTGACCAAATCAATTAACACACAGACAGAAATTCTTGCCGGTATACAAAAAATGTGTGCGTCAAATAATTCTTACTGTGATTCTAACAGAAAGCCACCATTTGAGGAGAAAGATGACTCTCGAGTAAGCGATCGACACTCAAATGACCGACGTTCAGATGATCGTCAGGAAAATGACCGACATTCAAATAATATGCACTATGATCAGCGTGACGAATCTCTCAATGTAAATAATAGTTCTGTTATAGCAAGTAGGCACACGAGGAATGAATACGAGGATGAATATGAATATAATAACGATGAAGATAGGCATGACGTTGGAAAAGATCGTGTTTTGAAGAATAGACTTCCAGAATCCGTAAAAACGGAAAGGGTATTCCTAAGCAACTTTCTTGATGACGTCACAGTTTATGACATTGGAGATTATCTATATAAGAAGGACATAAAATTCACGAAAATTATCATGTTGACACAAAATTCGGCTCGCATTAATGTTGGTGAATCAGAAGTCGATAAAGTCACCAGTAGAGCTTTCTGGGCAAATAGAATTTACTGCCGAAAATGGGTCGTTCGTGCTGAGCATCTCGCTAATCTTGATGCTACGCACCATTACCGATCAGAGACACGTGTATAACACGTGTATGTTCACATTAATATATTTGATATATGCATCCGTTAATACAAGTGATATTTTCAGATATGGTGTCACATAATTCAATTATCTTCTTACTGTTAATTCTAGTGACAGTGAGTCGTAGCATATTTATTCTTGATCATGTATATGCAAATCACAAATCTTACGTTGAACATGATCTATATATAGGCCTACATGTACCAAATTATATATCACGCTACGTCATGATGCCTAATAATTGTAGTCTGATATCACGATCATTTTTAACATGGAACGCGACAGGTATTATGTCGTCTGCAGCATATCTCACTAAACTGTTGAACAATACCCATATAGATATTGTTGGTGTGAGTGAACATTGGCTGAGCACGCATAATACCATATTTGTTGAGTCAATCAGTGACGAGTATGATTATCATATAGTATGTGATGCCTCGCAGCGTCTACCGTCTCAACGGGGCCATGTACCAGGGGGAGTATTCCTTATGTGGCACAAGAAACATTCAAGGTACATAACTCCATTGCAACTGGATGATGACAGGATAATTGGAATCCAAATGCAAATAAGTCGCACCCAATACCTATACATTATACAAGTGTATCTGCCATCGATTAATTATACTGATGATTTTTATAGTGAATACCTGGTAAAAGTTAAAAATGTCGTAGATACATTCAGAGCACTAGGTAGAGTGATTGTTATGGGTGATCTGAATGGAAACCTCGATAAGTCCAATTCGAGGAATATAGAGTTTCAGAAATTTGTTGAAAATTGCAATTATTTTTCTGTCAACCACATTATGGTTACGGGTCCAATGCGAGCAACGTGTGTACCATATAACTGTGATCGTGATGCCGGCACAATTATTGACCATGTTTTAATTCCTTGTGAAGATACAAGCTTGGTATCCAATGTTGAAGTAATCGACGACGATTCTCTAAATGTATCGAATCATCGACCGATTTCTTTCTCATTACATATACCCTCCTCACATGAAATAAGTTCCCCAACTCTCACTTCAGATAACTCTAAAATAAACTGGACCAAAGTTAAATCTGACCAGTCTATTTTAAAATCGTATCACTATTCTCTTGATGTAACTTTGTTATCGTGCATGGATGAAATTAAAAATGAAGATGATCTGAACAAAACATACAATAGTATCGTTGAGGCAATTAATTGCGCTTCAAACAAGTGCTTGCCACGGAAAAAATTCCAACGGCATCTCAAACCTTTTTGGGACGATCATCTGACTGATCTACACAAAGAAATGAAACGTCTCCGTTCTTTGTGGTTAGCCGATGGTCGTCCCAGGCAAGGTTTGAGGACTCTTAGTTACACGAATTACAAAGAAGCAAAAGCAAAATTCAGAAGAATATATCGACAAATGTCGTCTAAATACATGCAGCAAATTGATAACGAAATAGATGAGAAAGCAGAAATTGATCAAGATTCGTTTTTCAGATTATTTAATCGAAGGCGCTCTGAACGTAAAGGTTCCAGTAATAATATGTTCAATTACAATGGCACATTGCTAAGAGATCCTGGAGAAATAGTGAATGCATGGGGGGACTATTTCGAACGGTTGTATACGCCATTGGTATCGGATGACTTTGATGAGCAGCACTTCACAATGGTTAATGATTTTGTACAACGTAACATCTCTGAGAAGTCACCATCATCTATTGATAAAATTCTGCTATTTCCAGTTAAATCTGAAGAGTTGTTATTAAGTTACAAGTCACTTAGTTCCAACAAAGCTTCCGGTTGGGACAAAATTTCTTACGAACATATAATCTATGGTACGGAATTATTAAATAAAATAATTGCAAAATGCATAACAGCAATGTTCAATTTTAGCTCCGTCCCTATAAATGCAAAGAAGGGAGTTATCGTAACTCTTTACAAAGGCGGTTCTAAATCTAGAAGTGACTTCAATAGTTACAGAGCCATAACACTCATGCCAGTATTATACAAATTAACAGAGCGCATACTTCAGAGACGATTTGAGCAATACTCACCAACATTATTAACGGTTGATCCATTACAACATGGTTTTCAAAATAAATTGAGCTCCAACATGGTGTCATACATAACACGAGAATGCATTGATTACACAAGAGAAAAGGGGCACAAATTATATGCTTGTTTCCTCGACGTCATGAAGGCCTTTGACATGGTGTGGGTCAACGGGTTGCTATATAAACTTCACAATCGTGGTATTCAAGGCCACACATTTTACTTCATACACGATCTTATATCGGGAGTAAAATGTTCAGTTAAGTATAATGGTTTGACATCCCGTTGGTTCACAGTATGCCAGGGGACAAGACAGGGAGGAATATTATCACCTGCATTTTATATGATCTATGTCAACGATCTTATCTTAGAATTAAGAAATTCACAATGTGGTCTATACATGCATGATGTAAACTGTACAAGTCCCACTCAGGCGGATGACATGTTACTCCTATCCTTAACAATGAATGGATTACAACAACTATGTGAACTATGTTATTCATATAGCAAACAATGGAGGTACTTATATAATCCTTCAAAATGCTGTATGGTTGTATTTAATGAATCCAAACATACTAGTAACAGGTGCATGGCCAATAGGACGCTATGTATGGGTTCTACAACTATACCGGAAAAGATTGAAGTCACTCATCTGGGAATTCCACTGAACAAATACGATTTAAATAGTACTTTTGTAAAACATGTCTGTGATAAGATAAGAGGTACATATTTAATGTTATCAAATGCAGGATTATATGCAGGTGGAATTACCCCGATGAGTTGTAAAACTATATATGAGTCTATAGTTTTGCCAAGAGCCCTTTATGGTACAGAAATATTATGGAACCTTAACATTAAAAATACAGAAATGCTCGAGAAATGTCACCGATTCTGCTTGAAACAAATCCAGGGGTTACCCGTACGTGCCAGGACTGATGTAGTACTAGGCCTCATTGGAATATATCCACTATTATATTATATACGTAAACGAAAACTTCATTCTTAAGATCAATGTGCAATCTTGACAGGATAAAGACTGCCAAAGAAGTGTTTCTCTTGAGAATCCACCAACATGGATTTGAGGGTCAATTAGGGGCGGCGGAAGCGACAAAAAAGTGGGGGGGCACCATTTTTTTTAAATACTACATGAATGAATTGAAAACTGTTCCAATATGCGCCAGCGCAAAGATTGTTTAGTATGATGTTATTCGTGGCTACAGCATGTACCATTATGGAGGTAGAAAATAAGAAAGAGTTTAAATGATGCTACTCTGCTACTCACTTATTTTTACAGCCAATGTGTGAAAGATGACCTATGACGTTGATACAACTTCTAAAACCTGCGTCCTTTGTCATAAATGTTATGATGAAATTAGTATACACTATACTGTATAATCCAATTCACTCCACATACGACAACCGTTGATATAGAAGAAACAATAATCACAAGTAACTTTGAATATTAAATTACAATATATATGTACACAAACACTTCCATGTACACAGTAAACTTCATGTAGGAAATAATTATTCTAACTCTTCTTATTTCTCGGTAATAACGAATTAGCTGAGTTGATAAAAATCATAGTCAAGTTATTCCAATGAATACTCAGCATCAACTGATATTGTATATAGCAAGTGATCTCATATCAGGAGTTTGACCACCTTGGCATGAAATTGTATACCTGCCAAGCCCCAGGTTTGCACTTTTATTGAAGACACTCAAATTTAAACCTTTGATTGGTATGATGAATGTGATTTTAATTAGACAAGCTGCTGCATCCAAGACATGGCTATGATGGTGCCCCCAGAAGACCTGAGCTCTACAAAGAACTCAAAGTATGTAGTTAAATTCCCAGAGGGCAATTACTCGGACACAGTGTCAATACTGACCAAGGTATTAACTATCTATCTTGCTAGCCATAGTGGCATAACTGATAAGATTAAACACAATTTTGTCTACTAATGGAATGTTTTCTTGGGAATCAAAAATTATTTTCTCCAATGTATTTAGTATTGGAAGATTATGTACCCATAATTGGGGTAAAAAGTGGGGGGGGGGCACGTGCCCCCTGTGCCCCCCCCCGGCTCCGCCGCCCCTGGGGTCAATGCTCTATGACATCATTTACAACAGATATAATTTCCACTCTGGATAAGTATGGCCTGAATGAATATTTTAATGTGTATATTGATGAAACTTCTTTTCCAGACAAACTAGAATGGAAGTCTATCATTAGAAATAATATGTCTGAGGTTGAGAACTCAGGTTGGATGACTCGGATTAACTCCGAAAGAACGCTGAGTAGATTCCAAAAGATCCAACCGGAGTTCTACACCTCACGTCTTTGGAATACATGTAGAAGATATCCAACCGATAAACACTACTTCATCAGAGTTGGAAAAATCATAAATTTGTCATGTATGCAGTATGAGCAGAAAGTATGTGAAAAGTGCTCTCGTCTGTATACTGACTATGTGAAACATGTTTTAATTGAATGCCCTGATGTAAGCAATATAAGAAATGAAATTGAGTTCTCCCTCCTTACCGACTTTGATATAAATCTCTACTTGTATTATGATTCTTTATCGGACGACGACAAACTTATATTTTTCTTGACTGGTGGTCTGAATGAATTGAACTCATTTATTGATGATTTGAATATATTTATATACTTTATAGTGAGAAATACGTGTAAAATATGGGAAGCATACCACAATGTGAAAACGTAATATGCTAAATAGTAGCATTACTATTATGCAAAACATAACTTGGTCATGATTTTCTTGAATGTGTGTCATATGTGAGTAGCATGTACATGGGTTACGCGTGCTTATACTAGAATCCACATTAAGCTTAAGCAGTTTTGATTATCAATTCTCGTCTCACATTAAAAAAAAAAATACATAGGTTACAAAAGCTTTTGATTCTAGGTAAACTATTAACAACTCTCCCTATGATTTCAGTCATATTCAATTAAACTATAGTATAGTGCACACGTATCCAATGTACATAGCAATACCCATTATATGTTATGTATATATATATGTTGATTTTTGTACTTCTATGCATAATTTCCACACTTTTGTCATGTTTATATATGTTCTCAATATACTCTCCCATGGAGGAGGAATAAAAGGATATATATATATATATAAAATATCTATACTTTGCTTTGAACCACTGAGACGTCCTTGTCATTATTATTTTGCGAGTCAGTTGTGGTTGTGTAATAATTTACATATAATCATATCATGACTAAATGACTGCAGGCATACACTTTCTTTTTCCAATGTGATACCTTGATTTATTTCAAACGTTTCTGGAATTTCGGAATTTTATTCAGAGCTATCTATAATATTGAATTTCAATATCGTTTTCTGACAAACCAGGTACAAGATATCGCTATAATTTGATATAGTATTAAATTTTAAAACAATACACTTCATCATAACGTGCGTTAGGATTGAAGATTACATTGGTTATTGAAGTTGTTCCATTTCTATGAAAACAGCTGACCATCAGCGGTCCCAAATCTACCAACAGATCATTGGAAACTAACTATAGGTATTCCATAGATAGCAAACTTTTAAAAACACGTTAGCTAACTTGATTAAACAAATTATAACTAACTTGTTTAAGCAAGTTTTCTAAGTTGTTTGAACAAGTTAACTGAGTTGTTTGAACAAGTTAGTAACATTTATGCAATTCGGCTAACGTGTTGAAGGGTATTGTACACTAACAATTGCTAGACCTGGTAGTGTTATAGAGTGTTCATATGGGTGAGCTGGTCCAGCTAACACACGACTTCCTAATGTAACTCCAAATGCCAAAACAAAAAAATAGGGCGCATTTGTAACCCAGTAACTGGTTACAAATGCGTCGTATTTTTTTTCTGCATCAGAATCTGCCATATATGATTGATCCCACATAATGCAATCAACTGGATATGTGCCGTTGAGCGTGTTTTGACGCCGACGCACAATCCGTACGCTGACCGCGATTGGATACAATAGCCGGTTAGTCACGCCCAACAAGGTGATTAACATGAACTGATCGCCGTTTAATGTGAATGGATATGTCCGAAACAAAACGGACTGGTCCCACTTTGAAGCTCCCGTGCGATTTGTCTGTTATGAGTTGCGTGTGCCTAACAATGGGATAATCATTGAACCATTCCTTCGCCAGCCTTGGGAATCGGTGTGCTTACCAAAAATCAGGGAACGATTGCAACAATGGGATTGTGCTCTAATAGTGATTAAAAATTGTCTGTCTATATTAGGTCAGCCGAATCAGCTGAGCTCTGTCTCTATCCGAATTAATATTTTTCGCCAATATTTTATCTTGTACTGCATGGGACAGGAATTGTTACTGTATACAGTACAACGTTACAACATTCTTTGATACAAACTATTGTTTAAAACTAAATGTTTCCTCTGTGCACTAAAATGTGTACTAAAATGTGTACTAAAATGTGCGAACGCGTCTTCAAACACATTTGTATAGAACTTGTTATTGTTGTTGCAAATGTTATGGGCAGCCATTCGGTCGGAAATTACATGAAATAAAAGTTAATGGTGGCTTGTAAAAACAATAGTCTCCATTTTTAAACCAATGGTCGTTCTTTGATTCTATAAGAGACAATTCCGTTTCAATAGATATAGATTCAAACCAAATAGTCTCCATTTTCAAACCAATGGTCGTTCTTGGATTCTATAAGAGACAATTCCGTTTCAATAGATATAGATTCAAACCAAATAGTCTCCATTTTCAAACCAATGGTCGTTCTTGGATTCTATAAGAGACAATTCCGTTTCAATAGATATAGATTCAAACCAAATAGTCTCTATTTTCAAACCAATAATCGTTCTTGGATTCAATAATAGACAGTTCCGTTTTAATAGATAAAGATTCATAATCAATGTTGACCGATGCAAAATTAATGTTCTATTTTAATTTAATAGCGTTCACTGTTCAACTAATATCTAATAACACACAATTAGTAAGATTCGCGCATATTCAATAAACGTACATTCCGTTTCAATGGCCATATTTTCTTAATCAATAAAATATTTCAATATCCAATAGTCTCAATTTTCAAACTAATAGTCGTTCTTGGATTCAATAAGAGACAATTCCGTTTTAATAGATATATTTTCTTAATCAATAGAATCTATTTCAAAACCAATAGCCGTTCCTGGATTCAATAAGAGACAAATCTACTATTTCCGGTCAAACCAATGAATAATAATTGAAGATTATTAACATCCGTTTACAAACCAATGATCTTTTCTCGAATTAATAACTTCCGTTTACAAACCAATGATCAATTCTTAAACCAATAAACGCTAGGGTCGCCACCAATCTCAAATTAACGCTAGGAGCGCCACCATGAATCTTGTTGGATTTACCAAACTGGAAATTCCGTGACGTCAACATGGGATACCCCCCTGCCATTTGAACAAAAAATGCATGTTCTCGAACATTTTCGCGTTAGAAAGTGACCCTGAACATGAAAACTGCGATGATATACGGACGGTGGACTATATCCTGTACCTGTAGCAGATACCGAAGATCCAATTGAGAGCTGATTTTTAATATTGTCATTATTATTGACCCAGAAGATCTGAATTAAGCAATCAAATTTGAGGACTGTACTAGTATCACTCATTCACTGTCAGTATCTGAAATCACTGTCAGTATTACTGTGATTATCACAGTTCCCAACTGACCTACATGTACCAGCTCAGAAACCAGATCACACAAAGCGTCACTCAATCACCATATCTTGGAGTCATGCTCTCAAACTATATGAAATGGTTGCCACAGATAGACAAGATCACGAAGAAGGCTAACAGCACGCTCGGGTTCATCAGAAGAAACCTTAGGAAGGCACCATTCAAGAGTAAATGCGTAGCGTATGAGACACTCGTAAGATCGTCGCTGGAATACGCAGCCGTCATGTGGGATCCTCACCAGCAGCAGAACATCGACGCCCTGGAGAGAATACAGAGAGGAGCTGTACGGCTCATGACCGGCAATTACCAATCGAAGGACATGGCCAACCTGATGAATGACTGCGAGATAAGACCACTCGAAGAAAGAAGGAAAGACCAGAGGCTGGAGCTCTTTCACAAGATGGATAAGGGGCAGGTGTCGGCTGTAAACACTCAGTGCTTAATTAAACCAAAAAAGGTGGGCAGAAAAATCCGAGCCAAGAAATTTGCAGATTTCAGTGCCACAAATATAGTCTCAAAACAGGAATGTAATAATTCACTATCCTACCGGTAAGAGCCACTGGTGACAAACTCTGCTGAATACTCAAATTCATTCTTCCCACGGACAATTATTCAGTGGAACACTCTAAACGAGATGGACGCATGCGAAATTCAAAATAGAACAGCAGCGGACAACTCAACAGTCCCGCAAAGAACATAATTCTCTCTCTCCCGGCGTTCTACACATCCGCGAGGATCATACGCGTACACCATCCAGATCCAGATGCAGGGATTGTCTGTCAAAATCCGGTGGAGAACTTAGGATGTGTTCGACAAGTACTAACAACAGCAGTATGGATATGATTATGTCAACAATAACAACAACAACATCTCTAACACCGTAAGATAATCGTTCGATCTACTGTGTAGTGCGTACTAGCACTGTACATTGCGACGACTTCTTCTGAAAACAACCATTGAGTGGAACGCTTCAAACAGTCAGATGTTGATTCAGGCGATCCGTAATATTGAATGTCTGAAGGATTTATTAAATATGGATTCTATTTTCTAGACGTTTCATACGAGCGTCGTGGAATCGGATTCTGAACATTGCTGGAGTATTGATCAAGTAAACCTGACATTGCGGAGAGCACTTCAGAACTCAATCATAAGCCAACTAGAACAGAGGTCATGTCAACTTACAGGTTGCATTATACATGCATAATTGTGACCACATAAATGATATATACAACTGCAGTGACTTCTTCATTATTTCAGTATTTGATACCATAACCATGGTCGTTCCATAGTAATCCATACCATAATTTTTGGTTTTACATAACGGTAGGGTATCGGAATGTTTGGTTACTTTTTTTTATTTCGTACTTTGTAGAAAATCATTTATTTGTTTCCATATGGTGTGACATACATGTAGTAACATGGTACGAAATGACCAATTGATTTCCTACATGGTACGAAACGACTAAACAATAAGGTATGAAACTACCAAAAATATGGTACGAAACTACAAAAAATATGGTACGAAATGACTTAAGATGATACAAACCGTCCTGTACCCATCTATATCTCCTCGGCAAGGGGAACAACGAGACAGTGACCCTGTAGACTAGCAGCGCCAACATCGTTGGTTTGATATTAGGCCCTATATCACCCTGATGTAACCTCATATCACAATCAGCCTGACGACGAAGGCTGATATGAGGCTACTGAGGACTGAAATCAGGCCTATAATATCAAACCAACCAAGTAATACCCTACATGTATCTATTAATTACGGTAGTTCGCCTCTTAGTAACAGTGTAATATTGACAACTTTTTCTAAAGAGTGACATCACAAAAAATTGGTATCTATGCCTATTTTAATAGTGACATAGAATTACACGATGTCAAAGCCATACCGTGTATTACTCAGATCGTGATGTCATAAAATCATACATGTATTACTCTTAATTAGTGATGTCGTAAAATGATATTACTCGATTTAGGGCAAATTGAAGTGATATTCAGCTACTCTTGAGTGCCTAATAAACATACATGTACGATTATTAAAATCAAGGTAAAATTCCCACCTGTACGATCGTTATATGGTCCTGTACGTTTATTAAATTAACCAAAATAAATAATTCACCAATCTTAAATTGTGTTATTCATAGATAAATGAACTCTTGATTGTTGACAGTGATCAGCACATTGTACTAGTAGATTCACAGACCTGGCTATCCATCGAAACCATTTCTGTCCCATGGCATCAGTAAACCAGTCAGATGGTGCGTTTTGTTGGGATGTATGGTACTAATTAATATTTCCAGTCTACGTTTATTCCACCCTGTACTATTATTCAGTTACGCGACATTTTCCAACCTGTACTATTATTCCACCCTGTACTTTTATTAGGCACTCAATAGTAAGTACAAATGGAGTTTGATAACAAGCCATATCGTGCAAAAATGTCATATCTAATTAATAATTTTCGAACAAATTTTGGACCGATATACATTTACCCTGTAGCCATCTGTAGGAAACTTCCTTCCAAGGGGGTGCTGTCGGAACATACATGTATCAATGTGGACCCCCTCCCCAATGGGAGACTCGTATCCATGCCCATTGGAAATAAATGATAATGTGCAATGGATGAATAGGTTGCTGGCATTTCATACCATGGAAGTTTTTTCGCACCAGGGTTCTGGACATTTCATACCAGTTCCTGTATCATTTCGACAATTCGTACCTTTTTTTAAATGACATTAAAGGTACTCAGTCCGATTCGATGGTTCCCATATCATCATATTTCAACAACAACACCATTTTTTTAAATGCCACTTCGTTTACCAGAATCGATTAATGCCCCAAAAATAATGCTAACCGTTCAAATATAGTATACAATTGCCCAAAACCTGTTATTTATCAATATTTTGTTCAATGAAATTTTGCGGGTTTGTCAAATATCTGACACAACAAAAGCCACTTGCTTTTTGAGTTATCCATCTTCATCCGTCCTCTTTCGACTTTTTATTGGGCCACTAAAAATTATCGATGGTAAAAAATAATAGATTTCAAAAATCAATATCTGATCATTCTCAGCTTTGATGGGTGGGTTCCTCAACTCAAATCACATATGTTTTACCCGAAGCCAAGGAAATAGTAATATTCAAGTGTTAATTCGGATTATGCATCTTTAACTTTGTCGCGACAATTTCAATTGGTTCATTTTGTTTCGAAAAAAAAAGAAAGAAATATGTTAACATGTAAATGTTGTGTTGTCATCATCACGATCGTTAAATCATGATCAATGAAACATACCAATATATGGTGTGAAATGACCAAAAACATGGTACGAAACAATTAAATTTGTCATTCAAATCAAGGGTACAAACTGGCCATAGTAGGAAAAGTCGTTTGAGCCATCCAACAGACCTGGGTGAATCGCTTGGGCGATCGGTTTTCCACAGTAAGGATGCATATTGGAAGAGGGGAGTCAATCTAATTAACTGTTTAATATCTATAACCAATACTTAAAAACAATAACAATTTATTCTGATTTCTTTTGAAACACACAGAATAATTATTTACTGAGAATATTCAATATAAACATATACAAATTCTCAAACAAAGGGAATTTCAATGTTCAAGAAATTTAGAGTCCCCTCTTACTTATGGGAGGCCCTTTTCACATTTATTATTTATTTGCGCTCAAGCACAAATATTAAGCTTAAACATAAATCATTTGGGCTTAAGCGAATGTCATTTGCGCTTGAGCACAAATATGTGTCTATCAATTTGTTTGCGCTTAAGTGAAAATCATTTGCGCTTAAGTGTAAATGCTTTGCGCTTAAGCGCAGATACCTAGCACTCCTTTACTTCCCTCTGATTGTGAATGATGGAGTCCATCTCATAGTATATTATTATGGGCCCATAGTAGTAGCCCATACAGACTCGAAAGTTGAAAAGTCAAAAGCATCTCTGTCTCTGGTGTCCCAAAAATTGGTGCCTCATTCCCAAAGCTCTAGTATATTTTATTAAAGGGACATCTCCTGCACAAATATATACCATTTCCATGGTCATAGAAGGGGAATTAGGGGTTACTGGTGGCTTGCTTCCCCCATGGTGTACATGTACTTATTGAATAGAAATAGGGGAAAAACATATTTTCATATTATCAGCATCCCTAAGAATTTGAGCCTCCATCCCAGAGATCTATTACATTTTATAAAAGAGACATATCCTGTACAGATATATACCATTTACATGGTCATAAAAGGTACTGGTATCACTGGGGATTTCTTCCCTTGTATGATGGGCCTACATGTATATAGACTTGAGTGCAAGCCTGCAAATAGCGTGTCTGTCATTTGAAGAAAGAGGTCCCCAGAGGGTGAATTTAGTGACGCTACACCGCATAGTGGGCTAGCATCACTAAATTTACCCTCTGGGGGCCTCATTCTGCTTAGGGCCTTCAACTGCTATGGCAGTCCTAGGATAAGATTGAAGTTCCCCAGTTGAAGTTGGTGATGTTCACCCATTTGGAGCCTCGATTATGGATTTTATCTTCTGCAAATTAGGGGATATACAAACTTCCCAGATGGGAAAACGTAACTAAAAACAATGTTAATTTGATACCATAGTTACTTCCCATAAATGAAGCCTAAGCAGAATGAGGTCCCCAGAGGGTGAATTTAGTTATGCTAGCCCGCTATGCAGGGTAGCATCACTAAATTCACCCTCTGTGGACCTCATTCTGCAAATGACAGACACGCTATTTGCAGGCTTAAGCGCAAATGATTTGTGATTAAACGTAAAATATTTGCACTTAAGCGCAAAAATTCATAAGTAATTGTATGTCATAATTTGCAAAGTTCTGTCCAATTCTTGTTAAAATATGATTAGATTCATAACGGTGATATTTGGTTAAATTTCATACCGAGTTATGTATAATCGAATTATTGAGGGATCGCGGGAGGGACTTGGATCATACGAATGACATATATTCATTGCTCCAATTATCTCTTAACATGAGCAATACACAATGAAGTCACATTTCCGAACCAGTTCCATACAGCAGAACCTGATCTAGAAGATATTAGCGAAAAAACGTCAAATTCCCTCTTTCAGCTGTCATTTTAACGACCATCTTGGGCGGGGAGTTCCAATTTTACCCTTAAAATGTGGCATTATATCTCTCAGAGTCATACGAACTGAATATGCCTAATTTTAAATTATATATTTCATGGTGAGATTAATTGCGACATTTATTAAATAATATAATCACAAAACGCTCTATAAATTTGGAAAACCCCTTAAAAAGAGGGGTTAAAGTGAAATTTCAGCATGGCTCCATATCTAATATTAAAGAATATGTACATATGTGCAAAGTTTCATGCTTTAGTAACAATTTGAACAACTGCCTTGAAAATTTGACTTAATCTACTCCACTATATGTCCTATATATTATAGTGAATATTTATCGTCGTTTGATTTGCACCGAGTGAACTCATATTCCAAATCGTCACATCGACATGACATTGGGAACTCCCATGTTTATTTCCATATTTCTGACGTCACGGATTTTGCGAACAAAATTGGTGGCCAGCGCCCCTAGCGTTAATTTACGAATTGCTTATAGGTTTGTGTTTTAATCATTAATTTCAAATGAGCTCATTGGTTTGACCTGAAATAATTGATTCCGCTATTAGATATTAGTTTGATAACGATAATCATTGATCGTGGGAAATAGTATATTGGTTTAAAATATGTCTATTGATTATTAGTTTTACAATAAGGTCTATTAATTTTACAATAAGTTAATGACGGTTTTAGATATAGGTTTTACTATAAGTTATTAGTTTTACAATAAGGTCTATTAATTTTACAATAGGTTATTAGTTTTACAATAAGTTAATTACGGTTTTATATATTGATTTTACAATGAGTTATTAGTTTTACAATAAGGTCTATTAGTTTGATAACGATAATCACTGATCGTGAGAAATCGTCTATTGGTTTGAAATATGGCTATTGAAACGGAATGTACGTTTACTGAATATGAGCAAAGCTGTATTAATTGTTTATTATTATATATTAGTTGAACAATGAATACTATTAAATTAAGAATAGAACATAAATTTTGCATCGGTCAACGTTGATTGTGAATCTATATATGTTAACACGTAATTGTCTCTTATTGAATCAAAGAACGACCATTGGTTTGAAAATGGAGACTATTGTTTTGAAATAGATTGTATTTGTTTTTACAAACCACCATTAACTTTTATTTCGTGTAATTTCCGACCGAATGGCTGCCCATAATATGTCGCTGGGTAGTTATTAGACATTTTTAGATAGGTGTAGCTGGAAGTCGATGAGGTCGTAATGCACATTCAAACTAGTTTAATATCTAGGTGATAATAACTTCATGATAATTTGGCACATGTTTCAAATGTTATTCTCGTGTTATCCCGTTGAATAAACTGTTGTTATGTCCCAAAATTCATCGAAACAGTTGGATACTATGAACAAACATAGACAACGTTGCATCACATTATGTCTCTTTCTCTGAAGCTTTAACATCCTGGGTCGCCTGGTGTGTTTTCTTCAACCCCTCCTTCTGTTTGTTCTCCTTGATGGCCGCACCCATTCGTTCCATCCGGCGGGCTGCGCTGTTGTGACAGGTTGGACCATTTGCTGCATGTTCATCGCCAACACCGATTGCAGTAATGCCATATCCATGGCCCCAATTTGATTAGCTTCTGATGGTTCCCCAGGTGACATCATTTCCATATTACCTTCAACCACCGTAGCTAGGGCATTTTGCACGTTGATCATGTTCTTCTGCGCATTCTGGGCGTTAATTAGATTCGCTTGGGCGTTGATCATGCTCGCTTGTGCGTGTTGGTTGTTCATTGTGTTAGTCTGAATGCCATTGGAGACAGCTGTGCCTGTTTGAAGAACACCGGCCTGCTGTCTATTGTTGTTGTTGTTGGTTAGACTGGGTAAGCTGGGTAAACTATGTACCTTCTGTTGTTGTTGTTGTTGTTGTTGTTGTTGCTGTTGTTGTTGTTGCTGTTGTTGACTGGCGCTTAAAGCAATCGCCGAACCACCAGCTAGAGTTGTCAGAAGTTGTTGAACTAATAAAGATACTAGCGTAACAGTATCTCCAGGGATCCCGTATTGGTGATAAAATTTTAACTGAGCACCACTCTTCGTGAAAACGCTCCCAAGTTGGTTAAGAGTGAAAACTGTTCCAGGGGTATTAGGGAGTTGAATACTGCCGTCAAAGAGAGGCGACAACAACCCGGCTGCCATGGTAACACTCGGCGTTCCTATTTCGTAGTTCTCAAGTATAGCATCGATGAGAATTTGCTGATGATTAACCGGCGTTGTTGTCGTAGTCGGTGTCGTTGTCGTCGTCGTTGTCGTCGTCGTTGGTGTTGTTGTTGTCGTCGTCGTCGTCCTAGGTGTTGTCGGCGTTGTTGTCGCCACGTTCTGTGTGTTAGTGTTCAGATAATTTTCAGCCAAGGCCGCCAATCCGAGACTTCTGAGGATGGCAAGGGTCTTATTGAGTGAATTTTGTATGTTGGTATAGGTTTTATGGAGCTCATTAGTGACTAGAGGCTGCATCGGAGTTGAAATGACTGCTTGCGTTGGTGGTCTCCGGATTGCAGATGTGGCTGTCGTGGATGTTGTTGATGTCGTGGTCGATGTCATTGATGTTTTTGGTTTTGCTGTTGTTGTTGTTGTTGACGATGTTGTTGTTGTTGATGATGATGTTGAAATTGTTGATTTTCTCGAAGTGGTGGGTGTAGCCAAGGTAGTCAGCGATGAAACTTTCTCGACAGAGTTGTTTGCTGGTGATGTAACATTGTGATCGGTTGCAGAAGCTTCTATATCTCTCAACAAATTAAACATTGCGAAAGCGTGGTTGCCACCGTTACCAGGCGCACTGAACACAGTCGAATTAAACTGATTCATGAGTTCGTTGAACACTCTCGATTGCACGCCGTCAAGCTCGCGTGAATTGTTCATAGGCGGAATTGTTACGTTCACTGTCGTCGGTGAAGCTTGTTGTGGGTCAACTGTGTGTAAACTGAACGCAGGTGTGAGATTCTCTACAGTTGTTTGTTCTACGTTATGTTGGTTCAACCCATTAATCGCCGTGTCCGATGCAGCATCATAAAATGCGGTTGTCACCTCCTGAATCGTTGTATTGCTACTATTATAATTCGATCCTGATGCATTAGCCAGTGATTCAGACATCCCTGCAGAATTCGCCGACCCGAAGAGGGTTTGTGGGTCATACTGTGCGACTTCGTTCTTAAGAGCCTTCAAATTCAAAAGAAGTGATGACAAAATAGACATCTTCTCTCCGTGTGGTGCCTCGGTAAGTGCTATCATCGGCAAAATGCTAGTTGTTGGAGCCGTTGTAGTTGAGCTCGTCGTGGTAACATCAAGAATTGCTCCTCCTAATATGGAGAGCAGTTTCTTTAGTTTATTTTGTTGGAAAGATGACCCACTGTTACTTCCGTTCGATTGTCCTCCGAGATTCAGATCAGGAATAAGCCTTTGTACTAATTGCAACTGATTGGGAAAGGTTGTAGTTGTAGTTGTTGGCGTAGAAGTAGTTGTAGTTGAGGTAGTCGACGTCGTAGAATCAGCACTCGCTCCTCTTAATATAGAGAGCAATTTCTTTAGTTTATTCTGTTGAGTAGCTGATTCGTTATTACCAGAGTTCGAGGATGCCGAATTCAGACCAGGAATAAGCCTTTGTACTATTTGTAGCTGATTGGGCGCGGCGTTCGAGACACTATCAGAAATAGTTTTCGCTGGGGTTTGTCCACCAACGGATGTAGAATTTCCGAACGTTTTAATCGCATCCTTAATCATTTGAATTACGGCTGGCGTTAGCACAGACGTCACATTATCAGATGATGAAATTTTTTCAGACTGGCCTATCTTGTTGTTTTGTGCACTGTCTGTGGCACCAACGGTATCATATCCGTTTCTTCGTCTTACTTGTCTAAACATGGAATCTATTTGCAATCTCGCATCCCCAGTAACGTTCGCCGTATCTGTGCAATAACATTCACAAATATACGTCGTTGAAAAGCAAGTTCCATTGCGACACATCTCTATACACCAATCGCTGATCGTCGGGTCATTTTCGAAGCCAGGTTTTGGATCACATGTGTACAGTAACGAAAAGGGCGAACACGTCGATATCGTAGGTTCAGTTGTAACTGGAGCTTGTAAATGTTTAATGACGTCATGCATAACGATGTGTGAGACTGCTGGGTTCACGACATTATTATGGTGATCAGAAACTGAGGGTTGAACCGGTTTTTTGTTCACCACGTGAATGTACGGTGTCAAATTCACGCGTGAGAAATCCGCTCCATGGGTTCGAGTTAGAGAACTTGGAGATATTATTTTCCGAATTAATGGTCCAATCGAAATCCGCGAAGGACTTGGGGTCGATCCGCTGCTGGGAGGAGAAGTCACTAGATTTTGATTGGATATGGATGCGATTGCCAGTTCGTGTTCTCGCATATATTGTTCTATCACTGGCGTTTCCCGGATTCCCCCAATCCTGTTGGGATGGACCCCTGGCTGACTCGAACTAGCAGCAATACGGGCTAGTTCGAAATCTCGTATGCGACTGTCCATTAACTGTCTTCCCGTGTGCTCTCCTCTTGGGACAGGGTTGACTGCCTGCTGACCAGAAGTAGATGCAATACGAGCTAGTTCGTGCTCGCGCATGTATTTATCTGCCAGTTGCTTTTCCTTCTTTCTTCTACTCTCAGTCTCGGCGGCTATCCGTTGCATGTCTTTATCACGCATTTGTTTTTCACGAATTCTTCTCATTTCGTGTTCATTGGCTACAATAATCTGCACATTGAACGATAAATCCCTGACGCCATGTGCATATGGTGCTGATGGTGGCATATTTGGTTGAGGCTTCTTTCTGATAGTTTGAAAAGGCATAACTATTTGCTGAGATCGCTTGCTGAGTTTTGGAGCCACAATCACATCGTTCCTGATTGCCATAGCAACATTTTGCGGTTTGTTGTGGGTGGGACTAATTTGTGGTTGGTGTGTATGTGTTGGAACCCTCAAAATGCCATGAGTTACAGGCGTATGTGTATTGACAGCGACTGGTTTTATCAACACGTCGCTTCTAGTGGGAGGCGGATTAACCTTGGTTATGCTTGGAACAACCTGGATTGGTTGTTTGTAGGACACCTTTGGCACTGGTGCTTGCTGCATTAACTGTTTATGAGCCGAATGGATATCTTCTACTGACGGCAACTTTTGGAAACTTTTCTTGCCAATATTTGCATGCGCTGCACGAACAGTTGTCGTTTCGACGTTTTGTATTTGCTGCGGTACTCTTCTCGTGGCAACAATCACTTCCGCCCTTTGTGGTGCACTCGATTCATTTCTGGTAACGGTGACCTCTGAGATTATCTTGACTAACGCGTCGATTATTTTAGCTTTTTCAGCCCGTTTGTTCACATTTGTAGCTAGGGAAGACCTGGAGCTCATAGGTCGCATTTGATACGGAACAACTCTGCTGTTTTCTAATCTCTGAATGGCACGTCTAGTTTGCATCCCGGTAACATTTTGGTCGCGTGTCCTCCTTGGTGTCCATGTGATGGGAAGAGTCCGTCGAGAGATGAAATTCCTCCTAGATGTTGAGCAGGCACAAGAGCACATATTGCTCTGGCATGATCGAGGGCAATTGATGGAACACAACCTGATTATATCAATTCGTCTTCTGAGATGGGGTAGTGGTCTGCACTGAAAAGAAAAAAAAAATCTCGATTACACATATTTGTCGCAATCAAATAGCGCTGATTTGGGTCGATTTCATAACGTTTTATTTACGCCACCGGTGTAAGATGTTTTTCTAAATTTTGTTTACGCGTGGACGAATGGGCGAATGCACTATGGGTGATTAGGTATTCTCGTACTTGAGTAAACCGTACCGATAGAGTCACGATATTCCGACACAGATTAGCACATGTGTTTACGCCACCGGTGTAATTGGGGGGCATGTCTCTATTCCGAAGGTCCACTATATCCCGAAGGTCCACTATTCCGAAGGTTCTCTATTCTGAATGTTCGCTATTCCGAAGGTTCACTATTCCGAAAGTTCGCTATTCCGAAGGTTCTCTATTCCGAAGGTTTTTGTTATTTTTAGGTTAATTCTATATTCTAAAGTATTGAGAGGGTTCATTATCACGAAGATTCTTTTTATGAAGGAAATAACTTCAAACATTAAATGTGATTTTGTTTTCGCGGGTTTTCTTGAGATTTAATGTCATCACGTGTGCCCATACCTTTGAATTCTTGGCATATAATATGAATGTTGCGGTATATATGGACCCTCCTGCATTGGGACATGACACAGGTACAGTTGACTGAAGTTTTGTTCTGCGTGGGCTCCAATTTGGGGTTCAATATTTTAAGGCCCAATTTTAGAAATTTATGGGCCCATACCTTTGAACTCTGGGCATATACTATGAATATTGGGGGGGGGGCATGTCTCTATTCCGAAGGTTCGCTATCCAGAAGGTCCACTATTCCGAAGGTTCTCTATTCTGAATGTTCGCTATTCCGAAGGTTCACTATTCAGAAGGTTCGCTATTCCGAAGGTTCTCTATTCCGAAGGTTTTTGTTATTTTAAGGTTAATTCTATATCCTAAACGATTGAGAGGGTTCATTATCACGAATATTCTATTTATGAAGGAAATAACTTAAAACATTAAATGTGATTCTGTTTTGTTTTCGCGGGTTTTCTTGAGATTTAATGTCATTACGTATGACCTTATTTCTCAATACATATTCAAGCCACGCAGCCCACACAATAGCTATGTTTCCATGCGATTTAACGTCATTACGTGTGACGTAATATCTCAATAATCTCAGAGGCAAGAATACGCCAGCTAAAGGCGGATTATAACAGTGGGGCTATAACGCTTAATGCATACTGGAGGCTATAACAAATTACGTAGCAGAATATCGATGAATAGACGAGTATGAGATGAACCTAACTGCAATTGTGACTTTGTATTGACTTTAAAGGCCCACTTAATTTTCGAGTCATCGTTTTTGTTTATAGTATATACGGTTTTAATAACAATTTATGCCATAAAATTTGAATAAAATACTATAATTCATCACCATTTGAAACGCAGAATAATTCTATCTCCTAGTTTAAAACACCCTGAAACACCTTGAAAAAAACCGCGTGAAGTCGTGCGTCGTATAACTGGCAGCTAGCAATTAGCAACTAGCATGTCCCCTTCGGCTTTCCATATATTTCGACGAAATTGGATACTTAGGGGTACTTGTGTCCGGGAAGTGACCCCGACCTGACCTTGACCTTCAAAATTGTCAATTCAATGTCAAATCGGGTAAAACGGGCGGATTTCGACGAAATTTGATACCTAGGGGTGCCTTTGTCCGGGGAGTGTTTTGGACGGGTCAAATCGTGACCCCGACCTGACCTTGACCTTTAAAACAGTCAATTTAATGTCAATTTGTGTAAAACGGACGGATTTCGACGAAATTTGATACCTAGGGATACTTTTGTCCGGGGAGAGTTTTGAACGGGTCAAATCGTGACCCCGGCGTGACCTTGACCTTCAATATGGTCAATCAAAGGTCAAATCGGGTAAAACGGATGGATTTCGACGAAATTTGATACATATGGGTACTTTTGTCGGGGGTGTTTTGGACGGGTCAAATCATGACTCCGACCTGACCTTGACCTTCAAAATGGTCAATTAAAGGTCAAGTCGGGTAAAACGGACGGATTTCGACGAAATTTAATACATAGGGTACTTTTCTCCGGGGAGTGTTTTCCACGGGTCAAACCATGACCCCGACCTGACCTTGACTTTCAAAATAGTCAATTCAAGGTCAAATCGCGCCTTTCGCCGGAAATCAGATGGAAAACAGCCCGGACGAAGTCGGGCCCATCAGCTAGTGTAATAAAGAAGACAGTTTGAAGAATGTAATGTATAACACGAGAAACGGGAAACCTTGATATATGGAAGTATGCAAATTTCCCACATGGAATTTGAAAGCTAGTTTATATTATAATTATATTATAATTTATATTTATGGCTAATAATATGATCTTGGTGGCGTTACCATTTCTGACTATGGTTTTCTTGTACAAATATGCACAGCGCACGCGTACCACTCCCAACGGCGGGAGTAAATAAATACCGGGAATAATTTAATTCTCACTCGTGATACCATCAACACAATATCGACGTGCATACTTCATTCTAGCCAATCAGCACACTCTGCATCATAATCTTGATAAAGTCTGTGTTGAATATATAGATGAGGTCGCGATTGAGAATTCAAATTCAGATTTCTTCGCTATAAAAACATTTTACTGACGATGTGTTGATTTGTATTCGTAAATAAATTATTAGCCGTTAAAGGTACTCAATCCGATAAAACTCCTCTCAATTACTATTTCAATGGCTTCGGGGGTCAAAAATATTTGATTCGAGTCGAGGAAGTCACCCATCAAAGCTCAGATTTGTTAGATATCGATTTTAGAAATCTATTATTTTTCATTATCGGGAATTCTTTCTGGCCCAGAAGACAGTCAAAATTTCGTTATTATTACCACTTGATTATAGAGTTATCCATCCTTGTCTGTTTGAATAGAGTTTTGGCGTAAAATCTCGAGCAGGTTACCAAATTGACGGCAGTTATTAGTACTCATCTCGAGCAATTAACAAATTTCAAAAATCAATATCTAATAACTCTGAGCTTTGTTTGATGGGTTCCTCGACTCGAATCAAATATTTTTTACCCACAAAGCCAAAGAAATAGTAATATAGAACCCTCTGATCGGATTGTTGTTGCTGGAATCTGTTGAGATGGGGACCCTCTTTACGGATTGAGTACCTTTAATTTGGCTTTGAGAGAGAAAGATAAATTATTGATTGCTTCATAGATTTTTGATTAATTAAGAAGGCCCGGTGGTTTGTTTACATTTGAGTCGGATCAACTTGAATTTTGGACGGTCTTGGCAGACAATATTCGGTGTTCAAATATTTGTAAATGCTGTGGATAGAAATGGAATTGAGGGTGTTTGTGGTATTAATTGAAAGAGGAATCCTTCGCCGATCTATCCGGGACGACATCGAGGTCATTGCTCGGATAATTGGGCTAAAATTTGTCAGTTTCCTAGCGATGGTAATTCGGGGGAAATGCTATCGTTCCCCGTGTACACTATCATGCATGCATAACGTAAAGCAGGCGCGTATATATAGAGACGGTGTATAAGGGCAGTGTAGGGAATGGTTGGGCAGAGATGCGCGTTTCAATCTCCCTGTGATTGAAGGTATATATATATACTGGCCGTTAAACATTCTTCTATTCCAACAGTGAAAATACTCGTTGGTTATTGTTCATGCACACATCGATTTTAAGATTAAAAGTTGGCTGATAAAAAAACTCGATCGGTTGTTTAACCCACGAGTTGACAAGGCTGAACTTATAAAATTAATAATAGGAGTGCATTTCTGGGTAAAACACTATGACAACGACCCAGGTCACGTAACATTACCCGAGACTCAGTCTGATTACAACTAGACTGGAACTGCTTCGCAGTACATATTCCGTGATAATCGGACCAGCTATGCGATTTTGGGCAATTTACCACTTTGGGTGGTGCGGTATGGAAAACCTGGGTGGTATATTTTTGTGTGTGGAAACTTATTATTTCCGGCGACCCTACAATGACGTTTATTCCACGAAAATCGGACCATAAATGTGATTTTGGGCATTTTACCACTTTGAGTGGTACGCCGCGGTATGGAGTCCCAGTGGGTTTGTGGTAAAAATTTTTGGGTGGAATCTTAATCATTCGTCAACGGCCACCATACAATGCCGTTTATTGCGTGAAAATGTGACACATATTTTCCGAATGTCCAATAAGGAATAAGTAATTACTGATGTCACGTCACCAGAAGATGCATGGGCAAACACCCATCGAGTCACTCAGTGCGCATGCCCCGAACATATAGGTATATACGATGTACCAATGTGGGTACACACCACTCCCTATGAAATAAAACGACCAATATTCATGTATTCAATGAACCAGTTGTATTCGCAAATGAGAAATATGTGGAACAATGTAGCAATCCGTCTTAATATATATCAAAGTAGAAAAAAAAAATACATAATTATACTATTTTTTATGATGGATTGTTTCGGCTCATCTCATTGTTACGTCACACAATATGATTACACGATCTGACCCAGTTCAGCTGAGGATGAACGCGATCGCCCTTTTTCGGTTAGGAATATTCTTCTGATTGGCTGATTATCCCAACCTATATATTGACATATCTAGAAGTCAATGGCCACCATTCTGTCTGACTAAGGCTGTCTGACTAACAATCCGGATTGGAGATGGAGATAACGGTGGAGATTATAATACTGATATTGATGTAGTCCAATTCTGCTCGTACGTAAACCAGCTAAGATATTGGGATAGCGACTGAGATGCTGTTATTACACACGAGAGCACCCCGATAGCCTTTCTATAACATATTTTACGCCCAGGCTTGGTGGCGGTAACTGTAGTCTATTTTACTCGATTTTACCTAACAAATCAATACCTGATGTTATATATATATATATATATATCGGAAAGAGTGATATCTTACAGTCATAATGGTGTTTTAATAATCTAACTTTCGTGTTAAATCACACATAGAATATTCCGGAATATTAGGACTAACATCGGTTTGTTTACGTTTGTTTACGATTTAACTGAAAGTCGAAATGTTCCGTTATGTACTCGGCTAAGTTCGGCTTCTATGCCGTCAATCGAGTACACCATAACAATCGAATGCACCCTTGTTCAAACATCGTGTCCTATTAATATATTCCTGCACTAGTATGTGTTTATTTATGTTGTAATTGGTCCTATATTACTTATTACTTAAACATTTCTTACACGGAATGTCTCGCAATATATATACAATTTTAAATTTACAAATTATCGGGTAAACGTGATAGAAGTAATACAACCGCGTGGTGTTGTTTATGTTTAACTTACGAGTGCTAGAATATTGTTACCGGAATATGCCGATGTCACTTCGTGAGGTCATTTGAGTTAGCATACCTTTAAAATATGTAAACACTGCGGCAATTGACAACGTATGTGGTGTTCAGAACGAATATAATGTCTTCTACGAAAAAAAAAACCCCCGTTTATTGTCGCCATTATGATATTTGATTACATTTATTGGTGGTTTTATGTGAGCTGGTCAATAACGAGTAAAAGATGTTATAGCAAGGCTGTTGGGACGTTCTCGTACGTAATAACAGCATCTCGCTATCCCAATATCTTAGCTGCGACTAATGGCGATGATGGTGAAGATGACAATGATGGTGATGAAGATGATGGTGATGATTCTGACGATGCTGCATGGTGGTGGTGGTGGTTGTGGTGGTGGTGGTGGTGATAATGATGAGAGTGATGCGGATAGTGATAGTAATGACAATGGAGAAGTTGATGATGCCGACGACGGTGGCCCAGTGGTATGGAATGCCACCGCTGCCTCATGTGACTTTGTCGCAATTATCGAGTCATAAACTAGTTTTCATTACAATTTACATATTGTTTGCATCGTTCATAGAGCTCACACGAGTGTATTTCGCACTAATACATGGCTCAAATTCATTCATTTGTTGAATATATTCTGGTGAGTATAAAAGGAGATTGTCCCACAAATGGCCGGATTTAGTGTACAGTACCCCTTTAATTAATTGACACCGTTTCAAATTCATTACTTGTTCTCTTTCGATCTTATAATGAATATGTCGAACCCAAATTGTACCAACGCAACGATCAATGTCAAGTTTCTCTTCAATAGTCATCAATCCAAACTATCTGTATATATGTTCAAAATCAACAGCTAATTATAAACAAATACCCATCGTTTGTCTTCTGAATCAAAAGCAGTAAACATTATAACCAGTATTACTAGACAGGTGCTCCATCTTATACTTTTTTGGTATAATTAAATATGGCTTGGGGATTACATCACAAAAAGCGCCCTCCAACGACCTGTATTAAAATGTTTTATCATCATTTTCGCGATTTAACATCGCTGATAATATCTTGAGAGACTGCGTTCCCATTTATTGATATTGAAGCGCTGTTTATTAACTGTTGACCAATGAACATTTATTCTGCATCACTTGCCATTAGAAAACAATTATTTGCATATT
The DNA here is from genome assembly GCA_032622095.1 of Siphonodentalium dalli. NCBI lineage: Eukaryota > Metazoa > Mollusca > Scaphopoda > Gadilida > Siphonodentaliidae > Siphonodentalium > Siphonodentalium dalli. The sequence continues at coordinate 107,720,882 of CP136066.1, forward strand.
GAATCTGAACATAAATATGTTTGATATTAATTGGTGGATTAATTGTTTATTCGGAAATCAATATATATATTTTTTAATATTATATCACTATTGATTTGGAACGTGTCATTGGATTTACAACCACCCCACCCCACACATATAGTCAAGTTCACATCCCTGTATTTTATATAACACTAGCAGAGTAGCCCGCCACTGGCGGGATTGGTCCCATGGCTTTGGTCGATCCATTAATTCTTGTTTTTCAAGGTAACCCCATACAGGCACGCCGACAAAAATATTCCCCGTCCAGAGTTGACCATACTTAACAATTTCACGTCGATGTCACCGCTCACGACCGAGATATCGCCCAAGGTCAATTGTGGGTACCCGTTTCAAGGTCAAGGTCACCTCAGGCGGACAAACTGACCCGACGAAAATCTCCCCCTTGGAAGCCCTAAGTAGGAAATTTCGTCTCGATATCCCCAGTTTCCGAGACGGTCGATTGAGCCGTATTTATACTCGTGTATATAAACGCTCTTTAACAACGACACCGCAGATACGAACGCTCTTTAATCATTAACCCATTAACCCATCTATTCCAACGACGGTGGCAGGGTGAAGGAGTGCTCGGACGTTCTCAGAAGCAGTGCGATGACACTTCTCGTGGCTTTTTACCCTTAGGAAGTTTGGGCTCAATCGGTCGAGCCGTTTTCGAGTCTATAAAGGACACATATACGGAAGTCTCAAAAATATATAGTAGATCTGATGTACCACGTACGACTCAATTCTCGGAACGAGTTGCCAATTTTATGTCGAGCTGACAATTCACTTTGCGAGAAATCCTTCGATGGCGATTGTTGAACAACGGTTCGACTTTACACAAAATAAACAAAGATTCCCTGCAAAAAAAATCCGCTTACCAGAAAGAAGAACAAAATAGTCCGGGAGCTAATAGGGGTACCATTGCAGCCCCCCCCCCTGGGACCTAACTTCACTCTGCTCATTTTGTTCCTTATTATGCCCTTCAAATTCTCCAGGCAAGATGGCGTAAACCATGGCCGCCGTTTTTCAGACTTGGCCCTAAGTCAGTTTGATGAAAATTATAGCGGGAAAATCTGGTAAAATGTATACAAATGTATATATTTTCGTGATGGTAACACATATTTCCAATTTTATAGGGCGACTCCCAATCCAAGATGGCCACCAAAATGGTCATAAATGGGTCATAGCCCCTTCCAATCCCTCAGAAATTCGATTTTACAGAACACAGTATAAAATTTCACAAACAATTACAATTGGGATTCTAGTCATATTTGAAAAAGAAATGAACATAATTTTGTAATGTAAGTGAGGCATATCATTACCTATGAATATTCCAACTCGTTGGATCCAAAATTGTTACCCAGCGTGTCCTACAATCGCTTACAAGTTGTGGTTGATGAATAAAATTAGCTATTCTGCCTCCTATACATTGAATACTAACATGTGTGATGCACCATGGTTAATTGTTACTATTGTCACCACTGACATTACCAGAAATATGGGATTTTTCTCTCACAAATTTGACATAAATATCGGCAAAAATTAAATTTTCAAGTTTGGACCATATTTTCCAAGTAAACTGTAACTATCTTTGGTATGAAAGGTGTTTACTGTTTTGGTCTATGTTAAATGTGTCACTCTACTCATTGTTTATATAACAAATTGCTCAAGATGGCATCCAAAATGGCAACACAATTTGGTAGTAAAAAGTTGATTTTTTACATATATCCCGAACATTATCATCTGCGATTTCCGAAAGCCCTTCCAGATATACCAATAACCACACACGCGACCGCTCATCCTTTCCATACTTGCATATACAACTCACACATGACAATTCAGCAACTCACTGTATACTCATACACGCCACCCATGACAATACAGCTCCCTATAAACACCAATGATAATACATCCATGACATATATAAATATTCATCCCACCGTCACCACAAGGGCACTCCCTATATACACACACACGCTCACCAATGAGGACCCAGATATGCATATACACTTCAATCATCACCGTACAGTCATTCCATGTAAACCTATACACTTTACCCAAAACAATAAACACCTATCATATCAAAGATAGTTACATTTTACTTGAAAAAAAAATGGTACAAACCTGAAAAGAGAATTTTTGCCGTTATTTGTGTCAAGTTTGTGAGAAAAAAATCCAATATTCTGTTAATGCCAGTGGTGACAATAGTAACAATTAACCATGGTACATCAGACATGTTCTTATTCAATGTATAGGAAGCAGAATAGCCAATTGTATACATCAACCGCAACTTGCAAGCGATTGTAGGACACGCTGGGCAATATCTACAATTTTCCATATTTTGGCTGGCTGCCAAAATGGCAGCCATTTTGAACCAAAGTAACAATTTTGGTTCCAATGAGTTGGAATATTCATAGGTAATGATATGCCCCACTTACAGTACAAAGTTCTGTTCATTTCTTGTCGAAATATGACTAGAATCCCAATAATTGCATATTTCATTGCTCCAATGATCAGTCACGTTAATATAAAAAATACAAAATAAAGTCACATTTCTCGACCAGTTCCAAACAGCATAAACTGATCTAGAAGATATTAATGAAAAACGTCATATTTTCAACTTCCGGTGGCCAGTTTGGCGGTCATCTTTGATGGGAGTTTCAATTTTGACCTATAAAAGTGGAAGTATGTCTCAGCTTCACGAAAATATATACATTTTTATACATTATACTAGATTTTCCCGCTACAATTTGCATCAAACTGACATAGGGCCAAGTCTGAAAAACGGCGGCCATGATGGACGCCATCTTGTCTGGAGTCTACACGGCCACTTTATTTTCGTGTTAACATTGCTTAAAAGTTGAATGACATAGTAAGGAACTAAATGAGTGGAGTGAAGTTAAGTCCCAGGGGGTGTAAATGTACTCCTATTAGCTCCCGGACTATACCTAAATGTACATGCAGTCATCATCATTCGAATCAAATCGTAGCATCCATAAAGTAATATAGGCAGTATTGAAAGATATTACATTGCAAAGTCACATGCATGATTGAGAACGCTCTTTGTCATATTTTTGGCCTATATATACAACCGTTAGATTATTATTATTATAAGTATATTTTTGCAACTCATTCAAATAATTTTGCAAACCCTCGGCCGTTTCAGAGGGTAAAAAAACGAGATCATTAGCAAAAAGTAAGTCACTAATCGGGCGATTATTTATGTAGCACGGATGGCCCATGGTATTATTGAATGGTCTGCCAATATCGTCAATGAATATTTTGAAAAGGGTGGGCGACAACGATCATTCTTGTGATTTTATTGCTATATATAGGTTGAACACAAAATCAAAACATGTTATAGCTTTCACATTTCCAACGTTTACCATAAAGTTTTATGATACTTTGGCTCTCATTGTACTTTTAGCAGTTATTCCACTATAACAATAATTTGTATATAACAATTAATACATGGTTTTGACATACAAAATCTCAGTATTGAAGAGTTATTAATAACATGCCACTTTTCTTTCATTAATAGAGAAAGTATTTTTTAATCTTAAAGGTACTCAATCCGATCAGACGGTCCCCATATCATCAAGTTACAACAACAACAACATTTCTTCAAAATACGCTTTTGTAGGCAGAATCGATTAATTACAACAAAATAATGCTAACCGCTGTCAACTATGGTATAAAATTTCCCAAAACGTGTTATCTATATTGTCAACTAAATTAAAATTGGCCGCATTATCACTTGCGTATCACGAAATCTGGCCGTATTACCACTTGATTTTAGAGTTATCCATTTGCATCCGCAATTTTTCCGAGATAATCGGTTTGACGACTCGTTTCTGGATCATAAATAATTGCACATTTCGAGAAATAACAAATTTCAAAAATCGATATCTGATCACTCTGAGCTTTGATGGGTGGGTTCATCGACTCGAATCAAATATTTTTCACCCCCGAAGCCAAAGAAATAGTCAATTGGGAGCGTTAATTCGGATTATGGATCTTTAAGAACACAATATCATGGCAGAAATAGCTCTCGCTCGTTATACATATTTTCTAAAACATTAGAAATATTTTTCTATTATTTCTTAAATTCAGAAAATTCAGAAAACAAACAGATAAACGTTTCTCATGTTAAAAATATTCTCTTACCCAGGGGGGGGGCTAGAAAAAAATTGCACATATAGGGCCCAAAAAGTTTTTTTCCGACCTCGAGGGACCCACCACCCCATTTTTGCCAAAAAATATTTTTTTCCTCCAAATTTTGGGGACCCACCCCCCGTTTCTCATGTTTTTATCAAAATTTCAGAGGATTTTTTTAGCCGTTCTTCAATAACTGTGTTAACTGCCTTACTAATTGGTAAACACAGATCAGAAAAACGAAAAATATACTGTATTTCCATGTGTTTCCTGATGTTTTCATTATCTAACAACAATATTAATTAAGCATTGTGTAGGTACACTATATGTCACAAATTGCCCTAGACCCCATTATAGCCTTAATATATCGAGTGTGTTGTGTCTGACAGAGAACACTGGCCAGTGTAAATAGTGGTAAACAGGTCAGGGGTACCACAATTATATGTGCATGATCAAAGAACTCTTTAGTCTTATCCAACGGGATCGGGTGGGGAGGGTAATTGTTTTTGATTAGGTATACACATAGATATATGGTTATTATACTGTCCGATATTAGTCGGCGGGTATATAGTTGACGTCTCAAGCCGTCTGTCCGTACAAACATTTTGAATTTTAACTCAAGAGTCAGTTGTCATATTTGATGCCCTATGGCATGGTGACGGACCAGAAATTGGGACGAATATGCATAATATCGCGGGTTGTGACCACCAATGCCAACCAGAGTTATGGGACTTTATGAAATTCAGTCTATACAAAGTTTTTGCAATATAAGTTAAGTGTCGGTTGTCAAATTTTGATGTGGTTTGGTATGGTGATAGACCAGAATGAAGAATTGAATGTCATTTCTCAATGCATCTGAATGCATCACATTATTTCAGTTCATCTATTTGTAAGTGATAACAGTATACAATTGGTATTTTAGTTTCGTCTTGTTGAGCAGTAAAGCTCCCAGATGAAGTTCGGAAATTCAATGAGAATAGCATCACCTTCATTTGGGATTGTCTGAGCAGTAAACAGTAATGTCATTCATCATAACCAATTCAGTTTTATTTGGATAATTGTTGCAAATTAACATTACTTGCAATCATTCAAGATGAGAAATAACCAGAAGGAATGAATTTGATTACATGCCAGAACAAGACAGTATTTCAGACATTAGAAATTTATGAGATACGGGATACGGGATACTGTGAAATCCAGAATGTGGCTAAATCTGAGGCTAAAGAGTCACTTTAGCTGCCTATATAGCCCTATACCAACAAGCATGGTACATGCTTACAAACAACATGCTTACAAACAACATTACATGGTCAGTACTTGTAAATTGTTTGAAAAAAAACCCATTTTGGAAAAAAATTACAAGCACCATTTTTTCCGCCTCTGTAACTCATCCTTCTTGATGACCAAATTTCCCAGAATTGGAAAAATTCATTTGCACACCAAACACTTAGGTTTAAATTTTCAAATTGATGCACCATACTGTCCAACTGTCGGAAAATTAGAACCTAACACCACTACAGTTGATCATTTTCCAAAAGTATAGGAACAGTATCGATGCTTGGTTATTTAAACCCAGAAATTTTACCATGAATATTTAATTATATATGAACAATTCAACTAATTTTCTGTCTGAAATTTCCAACTACCCTCATTTCAGACACATATAAACGTCAAAATAAATATACATTGCATTTGGATATCGCTCATCTTTTTGGTATTTGGTATATATAATAAGGTATTGGGTCGTTTGATGGTCATTAAGATAAACATATCGTCCATTTTTCACGATGACCCCCGAGGACATGATGTTACACTGTGTGTATATTACATATATTAATGAGTTATCACATAAATTATTCAGATAGGTATGCATACCACAGTGACGGAACGACGCCCATAAAACACTCGGATCGTAATGAAATGTCACCGGGTCGTGTCTACAATAATCATGGATTATGTTTTAAGAAACCTTAAATCCGGTTTCTTGAGGACATTTATTGGTCCAGAAATATTTTTTGCTTCCGAGTTTCTGACACGATTTGTTTTGTATGGTGTATGCGGTTGAATATCGACCTCCTACCCATGCAATGTAAATCCGTAAATTTTATTCACTTGAATTAAACTTTCTAATTGTAACCTTATTGTAAACATTATAATAATGTCCTTATATAGATGTTCGGTTTTTAACAAATACCACTGCATAACATTGTACGGTATAACTGCACGTTTTTATAGTAATGATTGTGGTGGTTATACCGGGTCACGTGGACGGAAACTCAGGCTGAAATCGTAACATTTAATTTTTGAAAATCCTCTTTTTATTATTTATTACACTCAATTTAAACAGGTTATAATTTACTTGTATAGTTTATAACATAAACATATCACGTTTCACAATAAATACAAATTTAGAAGAAGAAAATGGGATTATGCAACAAACCATTTTATTTGCAGACAATAAAATTTGTTTTACCTGTGGTACGCAGTTCCTCTGGGCGAAAGTATCCTTTGCGAAATAGATCCATGCTAGGAGTGTCATGCACGATATAAGGCATGAGGCGTTGGGCATCTTATATGGGACTCCAGCCCGACAGTCATGTCGATGTTAAAAGGGGCTATGCTGTTTCGTGGAGTGCAGGATTGGAGGCGCGGTGGAGATATAGAGACCTATCCATTGACGTAGTCCCGATACGACATTACGATATCAATTGCACCTCAATGTCGTTCGGTGCATATGACTCGTCTCAGTTGATGCGACATATTAAGACAATTTGTCAAGATTTGACATAACCATAGAAGGACAGACACCTTACATCTCCTAAAATAGATTGATTGGACCAGTTTCAATGACAAAGATTGTTATTGTGCGTATTTTTGTCAGTTCATGGCAAGCTAAGACAATATTATATGGACACCTCTAAAGGTCAGTTGTCAACGAACCGGAAGACGTCGACCCTGATGACTCAGCTCTTGGTTACACTGTGACGTTTTTTCTGTCTACTTGCGTATTTTCTGCATCGTTATTATACCGGCTTTCAGATATATATATATATATATTTTTAATTCTTTATTGACAATATATACATGGACATATTCATATATTAAAATACAGCATAATGACAATAACACAAATAATGTCCTGGTATTTTCGGGAGGGGGACTCTCGCTCGCAACTCACACACGCTTTACACACTTTCAAAATCGAGGACACCTCATGCGTGTTTTTGTATTACACAGACTATATGTTTATGAAATATTTTAGTATGTTTTTAAATATACATGTAATTTATAGTCTCCGATATGACAAAAAATGCCTCTATCCGTGTCCGGAATTTATATAGCGTCAATTCGACAATCATCAACGAGTGAAAAACGAACAGAATCACAAATAGTTATTTGTCCTCAAAGTACTTGACAGGGCAAGGTATATCTCATACCATTCAAACTCGAAGTCTTTAAGGATATCTCTCTTTTGTGCTATATGCTTCTCTAAGCGGTATCTCTCATCAAGTTCATGTAGAAATGATTTCAGGAATAAGGTTTCGGGGTCAAATTTGGTTTGTAGATGTAATATTTAAGCAAAGTCAGAAATAGATTTTTGACACTGAAATTTTGCTGGCGGGGAAGATCGAAAATTATATTGATAGATAAGATAAGTTTATTGACAATTACACCCACACGGGGCCGATGTCACAGCATAAATACAATAACTATATATATATGATACAATAAGTAGACACAATTGTAATCAGAATTAAAATGAAAAAATTTCATGTTTGTTGTTGAAAATCTGGTGTTTCAGACCTTTTGTGGATATGTGTGATAGAGATGTCCAGTTTGTGTTTATCCAGCCAGAAATATATTAGGGAATTATACCATCACCACATGACCCTAACTATTAGTGTGGTCGTGGGAGAGTTGAACCCGGAATGAATTGGACACAAGCTGATTTTGGTGTCATTCGACGCGGAGAAAACATCAGGAACAACATATCCATAATACGCTCATGGGAAAATTCAGGATCCAAGATGGCGTCAACAATGGCCATTGGTATCGGAAAATGCTGAATTTCTGCGGTAAATGCTCCAATTAATGCCAAATTCGTAATAAATTGAAATATACACAAACAAAGCTTAGTCGTAAACCATATCTGTATAATGTCTGTCACAAAATGGCCGCCAAAATGGACAAAATCGAATGAAGTTTACATTTTGTGCAAAATTGAATAGCTAGTCCTATAAGAGTGAACAACCGCTCGAATTATTCGAGGAAGAATGGTTGCAGCGTACAATAGAAACGTTTGATCAGAGATGTACGAATTATCTCTAATGTATCGAGAGAGCAAGCGAAAGCATGGTCTCGTGCAACGGATAAATCTGGACTTTTGGGCGCCTAGAAATGGAAAAGTAACGCAGTTTTATCTATACTGTTTATCTCGAATCGTGTGATATATGTATACTTGAACAGGTAAATGGGCTTTAGTAGGGGTGTATTGTTTATGTTATCTTTTACCTGGAAGCAGAACTATATGTAACCAGAGCAGTCTCACGAATGTGACCGATTAACAGTTAACCAAAATTGCCTAAATACTCTGTGGCAGAGACTGCATGTGTTTATACATGGACATTATATTTGGTTGTATTCTCCAAGGTCACATATACGCGAAACTTACTACGTGTTCTGCAACCGCATCACTACGGTTACCCCTTCTCCCTAATGTTACGCATAGCTGCTGCACACAAAACCACAAATAGCAACATTGCGTGAATGTTCAAAGTTGAAATAACATTTTTAAACGATGATCAACTGATATTTAGCACGGGTACGTCACCGTACGTGGGTCGTAATGGTCAGATATTTTCAAACAAAAAGATACAGAAACTAATAGTGTGCATTGCGTGGTAGCAGTTGTAAAGTGGCGACTGGAGTAATTTGATAAAAATTGTCTACTAAGAAACCGGTTTGGTAGTAACATGAAATTAGTCCTAAATAAACTTACGATACACCGTCTCTTTGATCTTGTGAGATGCGGTGTTAATATATTGAAGATGTGAGTGTTTCTTTATTGTATAATAAGCATTTCGAGATATGTGTATCATTTATTATCACGAATACTGTTGGAAATTCCGGAAATGTATTTTTTTTTTTTTTAAATAATTTTTATTGAGATCAAAAATATATACTCATTCAGACTTGTCATACAAAAAATACAGACATTTGGCAAAAATTGCAGAAATTAAAGAGGATTACAATTAGATATTCAGTTTCAATTATTCTCCACATTTCAATGATATAAAAAATAGAAATGAGAACTTCATATAAGTTTAATTTAGGGAAGCATCTAAACAGGTATAGAGTCTCTACTACGGCTAACCACCCTAACAGTGTGACTTTTTGTGAATAGAGAATTTAAAAGTTTCCATCTTTCAAAGAAAGTTTTTTTCCTTCCTAGTGGAGAAGCGTTTCAATGGTACCTCATCTATGTTTTTATAATGCTGTATTGTTTCTATTAAGCCCTTCACTGAAGGTTCACTATTCCTGAATTTACAGGAATATATATACCTTTTATATAGTAAAATACAAAGACTAATTATATTATCTATTTCAGTCTCAATTATATTGCAACCCAAGGTTACCCATTCTGGTGAAATGTCAAAGTTTATATTACATTTTTCCGCTATTTTTTCTTGTAATGACAATAGTACTGATTTAGAAACTGGGCATTCATAAAAAAAGTGAAGCAGTGTTTCCTTTTGTTCTTGACAGAAGCAGCACAACTCAGTTTCTGATAATTTGCATTTAAAAAGCTTTGAATTTGTGTATAAGATATCATGATTCATTTTGAATTGGAAAGATAAAAGCCCAGTGTCATTTGTTATTCTGGCCGTGTTATTGTATATTGATTTCCACTGCTCAGCTGAAAATATTTTCCCAAGGAGGTCTTGCCATTTTTTCTGAGATGTTTGGGGTGACAGGGTAATTTCATTCAAGAAAATGGGGTAAAACTCTCTGCAAGCTTTTTCACAGTTTTTTAATTTAATTATATAGTCAGATGTCACACTGTCAAGGTAAATTGATGTCAATAAACAGTCTTTCCATGCCTTTGGTAAGGCTGTAATCAGGCCTATATAGGTGGTGAAGGGAGTTTGTAAATCATACTTGCTACAAAATTCCTCATATTTCATTATGCCAGAGGTTTCATCATTTATTAAATCATTTAAAAAGTAAATGCCCTTTTCTACCCAAGTCTTATAAAAAAACATTTTTCGGTTTATTCTGATATTCTTGTTGTAAAAGAGCGGTTCACTTTGGATATCTTCTGGGGTTGTGGTGATAGATGTAGTTTGCAAGCAAGACCATGATTTAAGTACATCTTTCCAGAAAGTATTCAATTTTTTACCAATTAAGTTCAGCCCTTCTTTGTTTAATTTCCAATTTTTTTCACCCCCAAGTTGTTCTAACTCATCAATAAGTATCGATTTCCAACTAGTTTCAATATTTGGGTTCAACATTTGTTTTATCCATGTCAGTTTCAATGCTTTATTAAAAGATTCCAAATGAGAAAATTTAAGGCCACCTGCTTCTAATTCATTAATAATAATATTTCTCTTAATTTTGTCTGGTTTACCTGACCAAAGAAATTTGAAAAATACTGTTTGAATTTGGTTTTGCATTTCAATCGAAGGTGATGGTAATACTGTAAGACAGTGAGTTAGCATTGGCAACGCCAATGTTTTAACCACTGTAGTCTTACCATAGAGACTGAGGTTTCTAAAAGACCAGTCATTTAGTAGTTTTTCAATTTTCATTAGTTTATTTTTGTAGTTATTTTGTATGTAATTTTCACTGTACAAATCTATTTCAATGCCAATGATTTTTTTGTGATTCCAGGATATTCTTTGGTCAGTCACCTTTTCTTCACCACAACCCCTTTTTGCCCCAATCCAGACTGCTTCTGTTTTGTCAAAGTTAACTTTTAAACCTGATATGGCACTAAATTTATCAAATGTATTAAGTGCAACATTGAGAGATTTTTGATCATCCTGAAGGAAGGGCGTGAGGTCGTCTGCGTATTGTGAGAGTAAGTATTCTGATCCATTTAACTCAATACCTTTTATGTCCGGGTTAAATTTTAGATTTGCACTTAAGATTTCTACAGCGAGAATAAAAAGATATGGCGATAGAGGCTCACCTTGCCTTACTCCTCTGCAAATTTGTATTTTATTTGAAAGATTACCATTATTGATTACATAGCTATAGATATCTGTGTAGAAGGTTTTCACCCATCTTTTAATTGCAGTTCCAAATTTGAAAAAGTCTAAGAACTTCTCTATGTAAGACCACTCTAATGAGTCAAATGCTTTTTCAAAATCCAAGATTGCTAATATCCCTGAAATATCATTTTTTTTCACATTTGTCAATCAAATCTAGTGTCAGTCGAGAGGATTCTCCAATATACCGTCCAGACATAAAACCAAGTTGGGAGTTGGAAATTAATTTAGGGAGGTATTTTTTTAGTCTATTAGCTATCACTGCTGATGCAATTTTTCAAATGCGCTTTATCTTTATTTGGTTTTGGGATACATGTTATTATACCACATTTCTGTGTTATAGAGAGTTCAAGTTGGCTGTAACCACAATTAAGAGAATTAGTCACGAATTGTCCTAGGTCTTTCCAAAAGAATTTATAAAAACTGGCAGTGAAGCCATCATTTCCTGGTGAACGGTCATTTTTCATATTTTTCAAAACATTTACACATTCTAAATTTATTAATGGTCCCTCCAAAGATTCTGACTCATTTTGATCTAGGGTATTCAAAAAGGGGTTATCTTGGTCCCAAAAATCATCTTGTGATGTTATTTGTTCCTTATTTTTAACTTTAGATTTATATAAATCTCTATAGAAGTTTTCTTGTTCTTGTAAAATTTGATAAAAGTCCTCGGTTTCTGAGCCATCGGATCGTATATTTTTGGAATATTTTTTTCTGTATAATGTCTTTTTTCCAGGTTACAAAAATATTTTGTACTCTTTTCACCTTCTATTCTCCATTTGGCTTTAGTTCTAAGAATTATGCCCTTTACCCTTTGGCTTCTGATTGACTCTAGTTCAGTATGTAAATCATCTATCTCTTTTTCTACTGTAAGGTCACCATTGTCATTCTTCAAATTTAATTCGGTTAGTTTGTTCTCTATTTCCACTTCTCTTTTATTCCTGGATTTTTTTAGTTTAGAAGAATAAGCAATTGTTTCTCCTTTTATCATTATTTTTAGTGTCTCCCAGAAAAGTTGGTCATTAATTTTGAGTGAGGGTTTTTCAGGGGATGGCCCTACTTGTTCATTATCATTCAATGAGTATTGCTGAAGAGCGTCTCTAATTACCTTTTTAACAATATTGGCATATTCCTGTTCTCTTAAAAGACTATCATTAAATTTCCAGAAACCTCTTCCTCTAGGATGATCAACAAATTTTAAGCTCAATGAAATTGGGTTATGGTCTGACCGGTATCTTGTCCCTATATCAACATTTGAGATAAATGGCTGGAGGTCAGAAGAAACCAGAAAATAATCTAGCCTAGCTTTTCGGGTCAATAATTGATTTGTAAATTTTATAGTCAATAGTACTTCTAAATAAGATAGCCACACCTCTACTTGAACTAGTGTATGCGCAAAATTCCACTTGATATCCCCACTCTGTTTTCCAATTTCCTTCGACTTCTTTTGATGAATGAGTATCGGTGAGAAAGGTAATGTCAAAGTTGTCCCTACATTTATTGAAAAGGTCGCGTCTCTTAACCTGGTAAGATGATAATCCCCTACAATTCATGGCTCCTATGGTGATATTAGTCATTAATATATAAATATCTGATAGTGTTGACTAAAAAAACCCAATGTTGATAAACAATTTTAACATGTACATTTAGAAAAAAATCTGAGATAAGTATATATGTTGATCTATAATATTTTTTATAACAATAACAATGGACTTCGAAATGAACTGCTTTGCTCTCTGCATGTGTATCAATCTGAGTTTTGTATTTATAGAAAAGCACATGCAATGTCAAATACGCTAGTAGAAAGTACCAGCGCATTTCACATTCCATCCTCTTTTCTATTTATATTCAAGTGAAGTCCAGAACTCTTTGGAAAATGTTGTATAAGCTTAGTTATATATTTTAAACTGAGTACCTTGTGAGATACTATCATACTGTTAACATTGAATAACCATGCTTTTTAGATTTTCCTTATAATAACTGAAAGATAACTGTAATAGAAGATACTATTGATCTGACTGTGAGAAACCATATCATTCAGTTTGTCACTTTTTTTAATCATACAGTAGTGACCAAAGCAATCGACCACCCAACCACAGCAGAATCAGGGGCGACCCCCCAATACCCAGTCGGAAATATGGCCGACCGCCACTCATCAGAAAGCTCCCGGCGAGAGCCCTCCGAAAAATGACAAAAAGCCACACCCCCGACCAAATTCCGAAAAAAACACCCACAACTCCGCCGCGGCCAAGTGGTCAATTACTTTGGGCACCACTGTATCAACAAGCCACACACTTCCAGAATTCAACCACTACAAACAAACCCAGCAATTTAAACAATTAACTTCTATTTATTGTTGACCCATTAAAGCTTGCCAAGCTCTTCATTGCCCCATGTCGAGATTGCGTGTATGGTCTATTTTTGGCCAATTACTACTAGTAGTAATTATATATTTAAAATCATTAATAGTAAGTGCTGGTATACATTGAACCTAGAGTCTTGTTTTTCCAATTTACATGACTGGTGTCCATTTAAAAATGAAAGAATATGATAAATTTTCCCTTGATGGATTGTACGGTGGTCTGTGATGTTGCCATTATTTAATTGAAAGATTGCATCATTTGTTATAGTCAGACCAGTGCCACAGAAATCTAGAAGATATAAATTGACTCTTGATTAGCAAAAATAAAAGCCTGCATCAGACTGGCTGGTTGAGCACAGGGTGTGTGAAACATATTCAACATATTTATGTATTCATATTATAACAAATAATAATATTTTGAGACAAAACAAAAGTGTTCTACTGCTTGTAGAATTCCCTCCTGGTATTTGTTTTTGGGTGCACTATAGTACATCTATGAATGTTTATCTGTTGTGACTGTCTCTATGTCTTCTTCTCCAACTTCAAGTAGGGTTCAGATTTTAAGTACACTAATTTTGTCTTCTTTTTTTGTTCCGCTGGTAATTCTGCGCGCTGTTTTAGGAGTTGTTTCCTCAGCTTGGCTAGGGTTGGGGGAAGATCTACTGAGACCCCATGACCACTTCCTGCTTTTAGCTTTTTCGCACTGTCTAAGATTAAATCTCGATGTGTCAGAGAAACTAACCTCACAATCACATCAGGTTCATTGTCCCGTCCGGACGGTAGTCGATGGCAAGCAGCAAAGAACATATTTGCAACTTCTTCTTCCTCAATTTTGAGCTTACGGGTGAATGAGTCACGTACTTTTTCTTCAGTTTGATCTGCACTTTCTTTTCTCGTACCAGAAATTCCTCTAATTAACAGATTCCATTTTCTGCCCCATCTGTCTAGCTTTATGTGTGCACTGTTTAGCTCTTCATGTTTTTTAGATAAGCACTTAAAATCTTCTTCCAGAGTTTCTTGTCCCATGCCAAGGTTTACTGTTGACATTTCAATTTCATCAAACTTTAAGTCACAATACTCTTTTGTTTCTGTAGCACTTTCTTCCAAATCACGTATTCTTTCTAGAATCTTTGGAATCACGTCTTCTTCCAAGACTGTAACTGAGTCCACTGCTTTCTTAGATTTTTTTTCCACGCTCTGTACTTTTTTTGTCAATTCGTCTATCTTTTTCTCCACACTGCCCAAACGTCCGCCTAATGCTTCGTGCATTTTAGAAAAACATTTTGAAATGTCTGGGAAACTGTTGCATGAATAGTCTTTTTCGAGTTTTTCTACTGACTGCGCTCGTGTTGCCGACATCTTGGAAAAGTTAGTTCCCTAATTTCGTGTTACATACACGCTGACTTTCGTTTTTGTTGAAATTGTCTGTTTATGTATCGCCAAACTTATAGATTTGTTTCGCTACATCTCGAAAATAAAGTTAATTAAGTCCGCTGAATGTTTCTATTTAGAGATTTTTTGTCATTTTGTTCATTTTTTTTCCTCCGAGTTCTGGATAGTTGCTCACGTGGGCGCTGCCATACCGGAAGTCAATTCCGGAAATGTAACTATAGTATATTTATACCGCAAGGGTATGCACTTCAATTTCTGCGTTACATTCAATAATTAATAATCATGCCGAATGAAACTACCATGCACTGTGTGGCGAAACACTACTGTGTGTGTTGCATGCCCGAAATTATTATTTTTAGCCCGACAGTTGGATGTTGGATAACTAGAAAACCCAAACTAATACGTAATACGTTGGGGTTTGACTTGCTTTGCAATGACAAATAAATCACTCCGAAGGATCTGTTTTAATGAAATGTGTACATATTTAACAACAAATTTGCATATTAACAATATGTATTTTCACTCCTATATGGTTATGCAATATGTTGCTTTATTCGTGGTATGGCTTGGAGTTGTGGCCGTTATGACAGCCATTTCATGGCCGCGATAGTATTATTTTCTGACCGTGTCACTCTATTCGGTCCCGTACTCTAATCTCACACAAACTGCTATAACTGAGTAATTCCGATGCCACAATGTATCGTATTATGACTTATTTCGAGAGCTGATATAATATAGACAACCACGGTTGGACGCCATATTGGATAACATAGTTTCCCCACAGCGGAATTTTGCGGATTTTGTATATGTTGTCCCTGAGGCGTTTCCGCGTCGATTAACACCAAAATCAGCTTGTATCCAATTTGTTCCGGGTTGATCCCCCAAATTCAGCTTCAACGACCACACTATACGGTCAACTGAACCTGCGATATATAATGCGATGATATTGATGGTCCTACTGATAAGTAAATGTTTGTTATATGTTGAAATCTGCGTTTGTGGCTGCAAAACGGTAGGAAAAAAAATATGAGGTGAAATAATTCACACAGCCTTTGATAAACTATTTTCAGGTCCAATTTCTAATAGTAATAATGGCATCGTCTACAATTTGCCGATTAAGCCTTTGATTACTAAATACTCATTGATGAGTAGTTCCCTTATACATGTACTGGCTCATATATAGCAATACACAAATTTCCAGCAATTTTGGCCAACTTGGGATCGGCTAGTGTACTTAAAATCTATGCTGAGCCATTATCCTGGGCTTATGGGGCTTAGCCCCATGAATAATAGTTGTTTTTATTTCAGACAGTATTTGGTTGTTGACGTAAACATATGTCAGTACATCGTTCGTACCATTAATCATTGAGTTATTCCTCTTGGTTTGCACAAACACACACAAGGTCTGATTTTAACCATTTGTGACTAAAATTTACCATTTTCAATCCAACAGACAGAGCTAATGTCAATAAGCGTCTTCTATCCGGTAGAGCTATGACAGAACTGATAAATATTTGAAATATGCGAATAGAATTGCCACACCACTCTATTTACTATCTTGATTAATCAACTTAGCCATCGTGATCAATGAACTTCCTATCTTGATTAATCAACTTATCGATCTTGATTAACCAACTTGTCTATCTTGTTTAATCAACTTAACTATTTAGATTAATGCACTTCGCTATCTTGATTAATCAAGAGCTGTCTTGATTAATCAACTTACTATCTTGATTAATCTCTTTTGCCTATCTTGATTTAATCAACTTCCTATCTTGATTAATCAGCTTAGCGATCTTGATTAACCAACTTAGCAATCGGATATATATCGTGTGGGGATACATAGCTGGTGAAATAGTAATATGTCATTTGTGGACTCTGCCAAGCTCAACTGGCCGCTACTTCACCCACTAGCACTTACTATGGGCGAATAATCTGAAGAGTACAGTTACTGAGAAAAACGAAATAGTGAATTAGAAGCTCGATTCAGAAATCAAATACAATATTTAGTGTGGGGATGGGTGAATTAGCGCCAAGATTTGACCAGTAATCGCATGTTGTATTTGTGAAATGTCTATTCTGGCTCAATTAGCCACAACCCACACACACCGCACATCCCCGTATGGGAACCAATTTGGAGAGCATGGGTGCGGGGGGGGGGGGGGGGGGGGGTGCCGAAGTAATTATACATACTCCAACTCCCAAGACCAAAGTAAATGGCGATTATACTGGGTTTCATGCGCCTGGTCCTTCGTCCGCCGGGTTATTCAGATGAGTTTTCAATCATTGCTTTTTAGTTTTGGAGTTATTCATCTTTGTTTATCTGGAAATGTCGATTTTTGTTACCCGTCTCCCTGAGTATTTCAGCCATGGGGTGTGGTATCTTGATGAAATTTTATATGGATGTTCATCATCATAAGGGCTTTCAACGAAGTATCAAACGGTGTTGTTCTCATTCTCCGTTCTAGATTTCTCTCCTTCGTTTATCTGGAAATGTCGATTTTTGTGTCCGTCTGCAGGGGGGGGGGGGGGGGGGGGTAATACAAAATTAGCAATAAGGTATGCCGGGGTGGGTGGGTGGCCCGAGGGGCAAAACATGTTTTTTACAACCTCATGCAATTTTTTTACTAAAGACCTTTTGTGCCCATATTTTACATTTATAACATTTTTAAACATATTATAAAAATGTATAACAGCAATAACACCATATTTATGTTACTGGGACCTCATATGGGTCTCGGCATTAAGCCATATCATGTTGCATATGGGACGGTGGGGTGAACAAATTCCTTCCCGACACCCTTCGGAAAGAAGCTTCAAGAAATTTAAAACTTAAATAAATAAACTTATCTTGATGTAACTAAAGCCTATATCCACGTATGCATGGAAAAAGAGCGAGCAACTGTCTCAAACATGTGACTATCAATGGATAGGAGATAACTGTCATCAGTGCATCAAGCCATGCAGTCAGTGAATTATTTCCAGCATACTAACATAAGTGGTATGGAATATGTTAGTTTTACGGGCTGGTTGACAGACTAATCAGGAAATAGTTAGAAATTATGGAATTGTGTGTATACATCCTGCACAATGACCTAGGTTTACAGATGATCAGCAATTTATAAAACTGTTTTAAAAAAAAATTAAAACAGCTTCTGAAACAGGTTAAAGGGGTACTGTACCCCAATTTCAATAAATTCCGAGTGACAATAGCGACCTAATATGAATATTATATTATAAAATAACTAATTTGAGTCGACGATGTCTACTGAAAACGTTCCGGTTAACAGGCTATCGTAAAAGTAAAATTGAATTATTTAATATAAATTCATTTATGGCTGGAGTCATAAAATGGAGAATTATGCCATTACGAGTTATCGTTCTTGAAATCGCATATGTTGCGTGTCTTTTATCGACGGCCATTCGCGAACATTATTGAGTTGCAAACAAAACATGTTACCTGCAAAAGAAGGCCCGTTATAACCGATTCGGGGAAAAAGGAGAAAGAAACAAGAGTCATAAAGCGTCAAGTATTTTATAGGGAGTGAGATTGTTCGATGGAAGAGATTGAATGCATCAATCGAAGCTGTGAGCAATGAACTTCCGGTTCTTCCTGCGACCGGCGTCTTCTCCGGTGAAGGTCAAAAACATGGCGCGTAGTTTGAAATCGTAATATTTTTGTTTCCAAGATCAATATTTTCTTCGCTAAATTAGGTTTATACGAAATTCATATAACACGAACACAATCTAACTTGAAAGTTATTTCAATTGGAGTAAATAAAAAAATCGCCAATCTTAGTGTACAGTACCCCTTTAAAGGGGTACTGTACGCCATTTTCAATATATTTCCGGTGATAACAACGATCTATTATCGATAATATATAGAAACATAAGTAATTTGAGTCAAAGATGTATTCTGTAAACGCTCAGGTTAATATGCTATCTTAAAATTTAATAATTTAAAAGTTAATAATTTAATATAAATTGAATTTACGGCTGGAGCCATAAAATGGCGTAAATTAAAATACGAATTTCCTTGTACAAAAGACGTAATCAAATTATAATTGAGGGATACTGGATTAGTAAACCCATTGCACACACGATCGTTTGAAACATTATGCTGATACGGGGAGAAAACTCAAGCCACTCACTGACTAGTGACGATACAATAACATAAATGAGTACATGGGACTAGTATGCATATATAATATAACTTTTATTTGATACATTTGGTTGAAAACTGTACAAAAATTACTCGACAACAACAATTTGTATTTTTGCATTCCGGTAAATTTTCCATCCATAACACTACTTCGTACTCAACAGACTTTAAAATAATGGAAAAAATGTTACCTTATTCTCCGACTCAGATACTATAGAAACCAACAACAACATTTGGGTACAGTATCCCTTTAAGCTGTTATTTGAACTAAATGAGATCATTTCCCAGTCATATCAGTGATATCAGTTGAGTTTTATGCGGTTTTAGAACAAATTGGGAGTGTAAAATTATTAAAAAAACGGCATACCTTCCTGCATTTGTTAGCAATTGTTTACACCCCCCCCCTGTCCGTCTATACACATATTTCAGTCACGGGCTATCAGATCTCAATGTTATTTGGTATGGATTTTGACCATAATGAGGACTTCGAACGTTGTTATGTTTGTTTATATCGAAATGTTGATATGTGCCTGTCCGCGTGAAAATCTGAACCATGGGTCATCATGTCTCGATCTGAATGGCAGTGGGTGGATATAGTATATTCCGTATACAAGGACAGCTTTTAAAACAAAGTATCAGGGTCTAAGTTGATTAACCTATACGTAAGGGTATGTCCATCTTCATCCGCAATATGGTCCGAGACCGTCGGTTTGACGAATATTTGCCAGGCCGCCAAAAATTAATTATCTCGGGGAAATAACAAATTTCATAAATCGATATATGATCACTCTGAGCTTTGATGGATGGGTTCCTCGACTCGAATCAAATAGCTTTTACCCCCGAAGCCAAAGAAATAGTAATTTGGGAGCGTTAATTCGTATTATGTGGCTTTAATGAACCCAACGATTCGATCTTATTATGTTTTGTTATAGTAACATAATACACAATTTTATGGAGTCAAATCGGATGGGATATCCTTAATATATAAAATCAGGCCGCTTTAACATAATCAGTCTTCCAGCACTGAACACTGCATGGTGTCACGTGGTCAAGATATGTCGCATTTCTTCTGATTTATCGAATCTACTGACGTCACGAATCTTCGGAACTTTTGACTGAATCATCGGAGTTGACTTCTGATCTTTAGAATAATTATTTGCATTTGTCCTCACGGTGGTAGCCCTATAATCAGGTGGTGTGTGCTGTCTGATAAAAGGTTTCACTGGTTTGATCTGTTTTTGTGCTCCCTTTTTGACGGTGATATGACGTGATAAGGTGATATTATCTGAATATTTTGAATCGCTCGATTCAGCAAACTTGAAATCCTCTCTGAGCACCTCGTTAAGTTCATTTACTTTTTTTACGTCACCCTTTTTCTGCTCCATGGAAACAGATCTCCGAAATATCCTAGTGTATGAAACCAAGTGCTCTGGAATACCGTAGTTGGCATAGTGCCTCAAGAATCCTACTGTCGTTAGAATTATCAACAGAAACACAGATATGGTGAGTGTTATGAAAAATCCCCTGAGCTCGAGCGATCCCTTTCCTCGTTTGAATTTTAAACCATGGGTGAAACTTCCGCTAATGTCAAGGTCGTTTGTTTCCAACGAAGCCAAATCCTTCTTCATCATGAACAAACATGCGCGTGGTGGAAGCAGTTACTCAGCTATATTCGACGCTCGTCTACAGATAACAGTGAAAGGATCACTAATAAAATCAGCACAAACTTCAATAGTTCTTTGAATCGTTGAAGACTAATAAAGTGGGATTAATTATCACGTGACTGATTTGCCCAAATCACATCATAATCCTGTTACATATCCATGGCATTTTTCAGTTGGACGCAAATTAAGCGAAAACTTTGGAAAGTAAATGTTGGGTCACAGGAGAGGCACATTTTTTTCCATTACAATCCCTCCAAATGAATTGCGCCTCCAAATCGGCGAATCGTGTTTTCCTGTGTGCGGATTACCTTATTTGGAACATCTCGTAATTTTTCGTCAAAATCCGAAACGAAGCGCTGATGGCGCCAATTAGACGATAGTGTTTGGTCGTCAAATATCTCCTTTCGTCGTCACTCCAGCAGCCTGTCTCGATGTCATAATACAAACCGCGAGGTTACAGGGCGGGTATGTTTCCGCAGAATGCTCTATGAGGGGCTGAAAATATAAAGTAATCGTCATTAGAGGAGGTTTGAATAAGTACGCTATCGTTAGAACCAGAAGACACGTATATAATGCACTGTAGAATATATAGTATGTCTTGATGTGGTTTTCATGTATGTGCATTAGTTGGACCCCAAAGTTCTGTGTTTCATAGTCCACATTCGGGGAAGTCAATATTTCATATGTCCGAACGGACAAACGAACTGAAGCCAAGTTAAATCTAATTACTGGAATACGATATTACAAGGTATCTTAGCCACGAATGAGTCATTGATGCATGCTGTATGCACGTCCACGCGCCTGTCCCGGCCATTTCGCGCGAATATAGTATCATCCATAATTACATATGTCATTGCTTGATTTGTCGCCAGCTGTATATCTATGTTATTGTACTTGTTAACGGTCATGCATTTTATTCAACATCAATATGCTCTAGGTTTGTACTTTATGCATATACAAAACGCATAATTGTTCACGTTTTAATTATCTCTATGAAAACATACTTGGTTATGAATGAACGACAATTATATGACAAAATGAGAATTTGTTCACGCTCACTGAAACAAGAGCATCTGAAGCAATGAACAATCTGGGCGCATGCCTCCATTTCTCTGATATATATTTAAGAGATTAATGTAGTGTATGTGTGTTATTGTGGGGGGGGGGGGGTTGGTACGGCGCTGTGGTCGTTGGGGAACATTGTGTGAACGGCGAAGCAGTTCTCCCTAAATGTGCCACCAACGACCACAACACCGTATATATCCCAATAATACTCACATCCACTACATTAATTTCTTATATACATATAGCTTTTTGATGATTTATTTCCATAACCAATCTGAGTATTCTTATTTATTTTCACAAAATTTGCCGAGAACTGTTGCAACATCAAACAGCTCCCATGTTTAAATTTGAACTGGTGTAGTATATGATATCGATCTACGGGCGTAGTTATAGAGTATAAAGATTCGTGGCATGATGCACCCCCCCCCCCCCCCCCCCCCCCCCCCCCCCCCCCCCCCATTGAACCATATCAAACTCCCAGGTTCGCAGAATTTCATTTGCACCCCCTTGGGTTGGAAACTGTCCAACTCAGTGGTACCCCAAGCTTTCCCACTATTGCAAATTTGGAAACTTTCGAACCAAAATTTAATACCAAAAGTATAAACATATAAATATATATGCTACTTTTGGACTAAAAGTAAGAAACTCCACATTAATTACTTGACGGAATATCAAACAATGACAATAATTTCAATTAATGTCAACCGATATGTGGTGTCAAATTTCCAACTAATGTTATGTCAGGCATGACATTTTCAACTCACAGTCGAAAAGTCTGACAACCCAAACACCCTGTCGCCACGTCCTTGTAGCACAATTAGATGCATGTGGTGTCGATTATAGTTGACAAGAACACAAATCTCAACAACCAGATATGATAAAATAAGAATTTAATGCCTCAATTCCATTCGCATACCTATTATATAGTACTCAGCGGGGAATATAGTGCACGGTAAACCATGGTACATAGCCAATTCCCGGGTGGTGGTTCTGCCAATAAAAGAGGGGTTTTGACCAAATTCCAAGCTCCTGTGGTTTAACACGGTGCATGGTCTTTGTCCTCACCATAGTACTGAGGTAAATCATAGTACATATAGCCAACAACCTCGGTATACTACGATTCATGGCTTAAACCTCAGGTGTGTACAATTGTAAACCATGGTACATTGCTGATAACCCTTGGTATACCATGCATGTGTATACATTATTGGACCTCATGCGATGACCAGTAAACCAAGGTACATCGACTGAACGCATTGGAATACCGTGGTACAATGTGTCGAGATATGACGTGAATCAAGGTGCTCCAAAACCATAGAACTCAAAGACATTCCGTCATGACATCAGTTAATTAATCCTCTTCCAGTTCTTTCATTCAAAAGTGTATGTATCAGTCTTGTAATAAATGTCATGAATAAAACTTAGAACTGTAAATTGGATGATTGGATTAAGATCAATGAACATGTTCAATCGAATGTGCAATGAACAATGTTCGCGCTCATGTATGTGTACACAATTCGATTAAGTATTTGGATATAGTTCTGTACTGATGTGTATATCCGTAAACTATGGTATTGATACTAATTTGGAGTACCATTACTGCCATACATGTAGTACAATATAGTAAGTACATAAGACACACATTTCTGAGGAGACACACCTAATGAGTCCATAAATACATTGTACATATATACATATACTATAATACAGGACGATTTGAAAGAGTGTGATACATTTACGATGGTTTACCACGGTACAATTACCATGTTTTACCACGGTGTACAACGGTACCGTACATTTAATATAACTCTATTACAATCTTGCGACTTATTTAGTTGCATGAATTTATTAATTGAAGAACATCACGTGGTAAATAATTGCTTAGCGTTGTTTTCATTTTTGTCACAATTGGCATGGCTATTTATTTATATTAGCTTGTTATATATATAATTATATCGATAGAAGATGGTTTATTAAGATATATAGTCTACAAATCATCAGGTTAAGAAGAAAGACACCTCGGTAATATGATTGTGTAAGGAAAGGAACTACTCGAATCTCGGTCATCGATAATTAAAACCCACCGGCGTTTTATCCCTTTGTCCTGACACAGCTCTTATCTGGTAGATTGCTCAAGCTTTTTGATCGCATGAGTGTTCTTTTAACGCCCGCGGCCATTTAAGAATACCCGTGGGCAATCTTTTAAGAATGCCCGTGGGCATTCTTTAAGAATACGCAAGGGATTATTTTATGCTATACTCCTGTCACGAGTCGAGAAAATAAAATAAAACTATACATAAAACGACTGTTGTAACATGGACTCGGGCGTTGATATTGGGTGGGGGTAATTAGTAATTAGCGGGGAATTTGTTGGGTTTTAGACAACTTTCCTACATTCGGTCAAAACTTTCGACGGGAATTTTCCAATCTTAGTGTCAGTTTGGAAATTTCCAACACTTGGAAATCTTGAGGCCAGTCAAATTAAACTTTTTAAATGTTCTCCCACCTCACTGATCACTGGCCAGTCAAAACCGGCTAATCAGTTACACATAAATAAAAATACCCCAAAAAATCGCGGCCTGAATTTGTCTGTAGTTATAGACCTATACATTTATATATATTCTAGAACTACATATTTCAGTCAGGTTCGGATTTTAAAAATGTTCCAAACAAAAAAACAAACCGAGGCCTGGATTTTCATGGAGATAGACTTTTATAGATGCTAGGATTTTGCAGTGTTCAGGCTCATATTTCAAATTGTTCCATGATTCCTCCCCACATTAGGTACAGTTAGGTAATTCCAAGCCACGGGTGGGAAGCAAATGAAATTACGCGACATTGTGAGTTCGGCCTGGTTAAAATGGGCGGTATGCGGCTGGAAAATCCACGGAGCCCTCTAGCCACTTCGATGATGACTAATCAACTATATATTGAACTATATATAGGCACTATTCACGCGATTGTATGCTGTTTCAAAGAAAAATAACACAAGTTATACATGTGTGCACTGACCATTTGTTAACTTTTGGAGGAGATCCTTAAAGGTATATGTAAGGTCAACGTGGTGGGGGAGTTGAGATGCATACATGGTGGGACTGATGATAATTTGCCAACCACGGGGGATGGCGCATGACATGTTAGAATTGGCCAATAACTGGAAATGTTAGGATGCCATACATTTTGAAACATCTAACCTGAATGGGATGGGTGTGCTAAATTAAATTGTCATACTGCTCTGAGCCACGTCCCTGTGTATAAACTATAAGTCAAAGGGTGATAGTTAGAGTTCAAGCTAGTAAGTGTCTTTCAGATAATAATTGGTAATTCAAAAAACCCCATACGATTAGACACTTATATTCTTACGTATTCTACACCAGACAACAATGAGAAAGAATCAGTGAACTAATTTATGCAAGCTTCTTGTGTGCTTTCGACTTCTGAATGAGGCAGTTTTACCAGGTTACGTGTTGTTCGACACCAGAATATTCGAAAAATCACATTTTATAAAGAGCGGTTTTACTTCATTGCCAACCAACGATGAAAATTTTCGAAAATAAGCTATTTATGCTCATTCTGGTCACATTATTTTGGACGTTTCGCGTGGTGCTGTATTTGTGATGCATAATTATGTATAACGACCATCGTCGATTGCCATTATTGCTCATGTTTTATTTGCCTGATAAATGTCTTATGGAATGTTAACTTAGTTGATGTCGAATTGGATGGAGTATCTTCAAATCAACAAAGAAAAAAATCAACAGATAAAATTGGATAGAAAAATATAGTTCACACAAGTCGAATCCACAGCGCAACGGCAAACTTCGGAGGAAATGTCCCTTAACTGGCGAGTCCGGATTCGAATTAAATAATAATTGAAACGTGTTACTTTTCGCCGTCGCCAACAATAACTGTCCGTGCTGAACTGTGGGTGTATACCCAGGTAATCAAGAAACAGCTGTTTGCCAGACCAATTGGATAGCTGGATCCAATGACAGTTCGATGGGTGGGTTTTAAGTTAGATAATATTCTCAGCATCGGGTAATCGGTCAAGAATCGACTCGGCGCAAGCGCCTCGTCGATTCTTTTACCGATTACCATCTGCTTCGAATATTATCCATTACTGCATATATGTTATTGCTCCCTAGGTGAGTCCTTACCATTGCCCTTGGTTTGGATGACTCTAGAGATTATCCCAAATGCGGACAGGTTGACTGCATGCATAACTGATGAGTCATGGGGTCTGCGTTCGCGCTCGTGCGCCCTACATGGGTACACCACCCTTGGGCAATTTCACTCCAAATTTTACCAAAAGCAGGAACATATAATACTGTTGGTCAAAAGCAACAAATTCACCACCAATTATTCGTTGTTAAATCAAACAACTATACGAGAACACATTCGACCTATTTTTGAAATTTCCAACTGCTGTTGTGTCAGGTATGAAAGTTCCAGCTATTTAAAATGTTGACAAAAGTTTGGGGGCGGGGTGAAACACCCAACCCCCGTAGCTACATCCCTGGGTGAACAGGGAAATAAATTGGGTCAAACGATAACAAATATTGATAAACAAATGAGAAAACTGACCTTGTTGTTAGGTTATTCCCTCGCAAATCGACCACACGTTTGAACGCACAATATTAAAGTGTGTAAACACACGACTATGATGGTATTGTCTCCTATTGTCACCGGTTACAATACCACATGTATCGGCATTCATACACTGTGGCCTCGCTGCACTGTAACCTCGTGCATGAAAGAACATTCATTCATGCTGTGTGTATTTCGATCGGGATATAGATCTATAAAGGCTCATTAAAGCGTATAATTATTAAAGCATTGGATGATGATCATTGGTAACTCATGAGTTACTTTTCATAACGCCAAAGGGCATCCATGCATGCTGCACATGTGCAGGTCACCACAACCTTACGTCGCTGATGAACTGCTCATTAATAATATTAATCGCGGCGGTGCAGGACAAAAGCAGATATGTGATGTTGTCAAAGGTTAAAGATAGTGTACAGCAGGAACATAATTTTCATAAAACCGAATTTCAAGACTGCAAATAGCTTTTTGTGTTTAAAACACAGATAAACCTGAAGATTGTGTATATTATGTATCTATAAGGGCATTATTAAAGTGGTTTATATCTGATGCAGCCGAGCACATCGTTCTCGATAAAATATCCGGTGACATGAAGACATTGTTCGGATCACGCTGGAAATTAAAAATTTCCAGGTGTTTTGACACGTAAAACTAAATTTTTGAGCCATCTAGGTGATAATACGATTCGTGTTTTCCCATTCCCCTCACAATCTGTGGTCCCTAAGAACGCGATAATAACGAAAATTCCATTGCGCGAGTCATAACAACGACGAAAACTGCGAATTATGTGTGGGATCTCCCTCGATCGAATCGGTTCTCTCCTCATTAACTCGGCCTGTACAAGCAGCTGTTCTATACGGGACATACTATATGGCTAACAATTAAAAGAATATTTGGATCAAACTCGCCATGGCGTGAACATAACCATTTATAAACACAAAGATCTTTTACGGTCTTATATACTTTTTACTACCTTATAAAATGTCCCATGATTTACAAGCAGCGTGAATTTAGTTACTTATTCCTTATTCAAAAAAATTGGGGAAATGTGGCAAATGACCATGACAACGTCTTAAGTAGGGCGAGACAAAACTTCCTGTGAAATTTTTTTTCGAAAAAAAGTTCAAAAATGCACGAAATTAGGCAAAGTCCGAAAATGAACGGAAATTGGCCGAAACAAGTGCGGGGTCATAAATGGCCACCTCGGCCAAAAATTTTGGGCCGAAACAAATTTGGGTCGAGTCCGAAAAAGTGGGGTCGAATCCCAGTTTTTGCTCTGCTCGGTCGGGAAAATTTCGGATAATGTGGCAAACTGTCACATATTAAAAAATGGCCACCTGGGCCGAACTTTTTGGGCCGAAAAGGTTTTGGGTCGAGTCCCAAAAAGTGGGTCAAATAGAAATTCCCGCTCTGCTCGGTCAGGAAAATTTGGGGAAATGTGGCAAATGACCATGGCAACGTCTTAAGTAGGGCGAGACAAAACTTCCTGTGAAATTATTTTTTCGAAAAAATATACTACCCCTCCCCCTAAAAAATTAAAAATCCCGAAAATATTCTATATTTTGGTATAAGCCGACAAAACATAAAAATATGTACAATAGATCACTCATGGAAGTCTGCTTATATTTATATCAGATTGTGGTGGGTTTATTGAATAACAACATGACTTCAAAACAATTTAAAAATCTGATTATTCACTAAAATATGCAAATTTGATATAAAATTGTTCGAAATTGAGATTCATAATTTTATATTTTCATTTTTAAATTTCAAGACCATAATCTCACACTGTTTTAAACAGTTCAGACATGTGTATCATCCAAAGATGAGTCACACTGTCACAATTGTCCACTATATTGTCCAGATTGTAAGGGCTTAAACAATTCAGCTGACATTTACAGGCGAGTGAACAAAAGCTGACATTTACAGGGAGTGAACAATTCAAGTTGGATTTCGACAGCTACAATGCTACATCTTGATGAAGAACACCTGGAACCTGAACGTTTACTAGTAGTGATTTCCCTAAATCTTTTCGGTAATGGCTCGGCAGTCATGAGTGTTGTATCATGCCTCCTTCGTCTTCTTTCCGACCCACCTAACTGGTAGGAGATGGTAACTTCAGAACAGAAGATGAGGGCTGCATACCAAACAAATGTTTGATATTGACTGCGGAGTAGATGCAAACAATCTTTAGTTGGTGGAAGTTTTGATAAGTCTGCTAGTTGATGGAACATTTCAGCCCTGAGTTCATTCACTCCACGTGCATTTGATGATTGAGAATACAGTTTCATGATAAACTTTTGCTGCCAGAATTTATCAAACTGACCATACAGGTCAATATGTTGTCACAGGGAAGGTGTTTTCATGTATTTCTTCCAAGTTGACTTCGTCCCTTTTCCAAATAGTTGACTGGTTGTATCACATCTTGTAACTGCATGCTAAATTGGCAATCCATTAATTACTGATGCAGGAAAATTCTTTTCTATATCATTAATTGGGAGGTATTTAGGTTTCTTCACGGTCTCCGCACATATAATAATTTCCCAATCAAGATTTCGCATGTGGTCGAGAAGCAATACAAGGATATCTGTGTCACGACTTTACAACTGTGTCACGACTGTACTCTAGCAGTTCCCTTTGTTGCAGCATCTTGAACATGTAAGAGCATTATGGTATCAGCTTCTTCATAGATGATTATAGATGATCTAATGGGGACTCATGTTGATGTTCAGAGATAGCTATCTGATAGTCAGCGAAGCCACCAGCTACAATCATGGTATTTCGATAGGTTGATCAACTCCTTTCTTGAGTAATTCACTGGTCAGGAACTGAAGAAAGCGTTTCTTATTTTCTGATGATCCAATGAACGTTACCCAGGAATGTGGCAGTGGAAGATCTCTTGGAAGATCTAGTTGACTGATTTCTCATTTGACATGTCCCAAATTTTGTGGAGGCTGCTATAATTGTCAAAGACAATATCGATTTGATTACATCCATTTGTCCTGAAGTATTTCATAACTATAGTTGTGAAGACATCTGCAAGATCACCAAATGTTTCAGCGTGGTTTGGTTTACCAATAGCCTGAACAAGTGCCATACCATCAATTATATAGCATGTTGTCGTCGGATAATCTGGAGTTCGTTCAAAGAGTATTGGTCTGATAGAATGTGAAGTTATGCAGCTTTATTTGTGGAATGGATTTGTCCATCTAGTGAAGCGAGTGACATTGGCGTCTTGTTGAGTTCGAATTGAAGGATGGATGGAATATCAATATCTCTTCCACTATCTACAGCACTTAGTAACTGCCGGACAAGCTGACACTCACTCTAAGCCTACAATTCCAGCTCTTGATGTTGGGATGTTTGTCTTTTTCTGACAGAATAGGCATAGGTCCCATTTGGTCACTCTGTCCTTCTTAGTTGGTGGCACCACTATTACTGGTTCCATAGCATCCATTGCTTATGGTGTCCTGCAATATGAAAATAAACCATGTGTAGTCATATGATATACTAAAACACAGGTCATACCAGTCGCAGCACCAGGGGTTTCAACGAAGGGTTCTAAGAGGGTCCGTATGTGATGTGGGGTTAAGTGGTATGTATGGGACTCGCGTAAATATTTTATAGGTCTGGCCAACAGCATCTCATCCCACCGATGGCACTAGTGCTGCCACTGGGCTATGTCTAGACAAATAGCATTTTTTTTAATTCTTAGTGCTACTATGAACTTCAGATACATTAATATTTTCATTTGTACAAAACAAAAATGCTATTATTGACTGAGCATGTAAATTACACCATTATCTCAGGAATATATAAACAAGGGAAAACAAACCTGACTTTATTATGGTATGCATCAGCTGATGTCGATATTACCTTCTACCATATTCTCTGACTTTTACTTTCATTCTGATAGAACTGTGAGATTCTTCATTGTGTGACATGATGGAACATGGAGAGAAATAACTAATCTAATTAGATTATTGATTGTCATTTTGGATAATAAGAGCTATATATAAGTTAACAAAATTAACTCCTCCAATGCCACATGCCTATCTCTTAAGCCCTAGCTGGAATGACCCATGCTATAGTGCCAGGGCCAAAGAGATAGGCCCAACGTTTGAGACCTTTTTGTTTTAGTCACAACTATTGACAGACCATAATACTTGGCAAGATTTATGCAGAACTAATTTACTTTATGTGTCAACCAAAAAAAATTGAGTTACATTCAGATATGTTTAATACTATTATGACTCCATACAATATATTAGAATAGAATAGAATGAACCTCGACTCATAGCTCTACGGTTGTATCCATATTTCAATGAAAAATCCGAATTGTCCACGGGAACTCTTGTTAGGACTACCAGAGCATGCAACTGGGTGCGGCAGCGAAAGAGTTAAGCCTAGGATTTCACCATAATGTTAATAAGATGAATCTACAGTTTGTGTATTAACTGTAATAGTCATTCTGAAGAGCAGAAGGGATAGTATTGGTATGGGCATAAAAATAGAACAACACGAGTCATATATATGTTGATGCTGTTGTAACTTACGAGTTATATTGTTTAAATTATATGTGTCTGTCTAAGATCTCAGATAGAGTGGGAATAACTCTAAATTAACATAACGCGACACAACTTCGTCGCATCAGAACTAAAGTGTTCTATCTCCATATTTAAATTTTTGTGAGAAATCGAGTTTAAAGTTTTGACCCCCCCTCGGTTCACATGTTCTCATTCTGTTTGGAATATATTACACAGTGGGTATATCCACTGTGTAATATCTTCCAAACAGAATGAGAACATTTCTTGAAACTCGTCATATAATAGTATTTTCCACCAGCTATCATATATGATAGCTGGTGGAAAATACTATTATATGACGAGTTTCAAGACAAAACATATGATATCTTGGGTGTAATCATGAAAAAAAACGTTTGAGATAGAACAATTTGTGTAAATTGTTCCGTGCTATATATAGTGGTTTTTGTGTTTATATAAACGTGCAAAATTCCCCAATCACGCCATTTTCTGCATGTGTTATTTTAACCAAATAATTATCATAGGAGTGAGAAAGCATTATTTCCAACTAGTCACTTCGCTGGCACTCTGCCAAGTTCGGGGTTCATTGCTTTCTATTGAAGGTCAGAGATACAAAATTTTAGCACTGAAATTTATTTACAAATTTATTGGTACAAAATAAATAGATTCATTGGTCCACAATATAGAACAATATAGCACTGTCAAAAAGGTGAGTTTTTTTTAGATGGAACAGATTTATACAGCCTCTCATTCAAATTTGGTATACGTTAGACACGATATCTGGTGATTTTCGGACAGGAAATCCCGCATCGAATCGAAATGTACAAATATCTCATTTCCCCGCCAAAATGGAGACATAACAGTTTAGTTCTGACGCGACGACTTGTGTAACCTACATAAGTTTAACCGTAAAGGATCATCTTTTTTTTACTCAAGATTGCGTTTATACGACCACATTATTTTGACGGCATCACATTTTGGGAGAAACCAGGTCTGGCTCATGTGCACACCTGACTATATAGTCCTATTTGCACATAATGTTGTTGGGAACTATTTGCGCGACCAACTTTATCAGTTTGTCTATCGCACAAGAGAGACGTTGTTGTGGGAAACCACTTTTTTATATTGAATTAAATTCTCCGAAATTAATGAAATCATAGATCGATTTATTGTAACTAAACCTCTACATTTGGTCCAATCGAACCGGAATTATGGCAGGAAAACGATTACGAAAGGCACACAGAGGGCAAGCAACAAAGCTCTATCGCCAATGGGGTACTGTTTTGTGATGGCGTCCCTTTATCGACATCGGCCACCAGGTGGCTATATCCGCCATGTCCATTTCCGGTTAGAAGTAAACAAGCTTATTTTCGCTAGCCATCTGTCAGTCTCATTCTGTCTATGGACTTGTTCGGATCGTTATTCTTTTAATTCTTCATCACCCAACTAATAACAACGCCGTCACAATGTTACAAACAAATTTGTTGGAAAACCCGCGAAGAAAAAACAAAAATAAAGTTCTCATAACAGTATTTTAATGATAATAACATGTGCATCATGTATCGTAAATTAATGATATAGAATCAGAAGTGTTTTTTACATTTGCATTCAATCTGCTCATAATTCTTATAAAAATATTTCCTAAGGAATTCCTTTCTGAAAAAATCATCATAAAACAAACACAGGTTACATAGCATGGCATTAATGAAAAGTTCATCTCTTTTGATGTTAATAATTTTAAAGTCAACAAATGTGTAAATAACAAAATCACACTCATGCATGTCTGTACATAATAGTTGCCCCTGGACTTGATAGTAATAATTGTCATTGATCTTGAGGCTAAGATTGTTATTTACATATTCAAGATATTTAATATGTTCTGGAGAATTTTGAGGAAGTTGGTGATGTTGGTTTGTTTGCAGAAGCCATTTTTTGCGTTTGTTTCCTTCTCGGGTTTTGCCATGTTTTATATACCCTGTGGGCTGACAATACTATTAGTTCGTGACAATAAGCTTGCCCTCGAATTTGTTGTGTAAGTTTGTTTTAATGGTTCTAACACATAATCAAAATGCGATTACGTAGAATACTCAGCAGTCCTTTCTTGCGTCGCGAACGACTGCGACATGCTAATCCTAACCGCGCTTTTTGTTTATACTTGTAATTAAAATAACGCCTCGATTGCACGTGCTTCATAACCCTAAATTAACTAATAACGGAATATAAAATCCCGGATCAATTAAAAGAGCTAACGCCACAAAAACTGGTGTAGTTTTCGCACCTTCTTCGGTGACAGATCACACAATTTAACGTGGCTTCTAAGCCGAACCATAAACAACCGGAAGTACCTTGGACGGTTATGCACGAATTATCTCCCCGGAATGCAACACCTCATTGGAATCTGCCATAGACGCGAAAAATCACAGTTGTTGGAAATTTGTGTCAAAAACCGCGAAAACAGATATATCCCCACCCCTACTTACTATATAATTAGTAAGTAGGGCAGAGTAGGGTGGGGATATATCTGTTTTCGCGGTTTTTGACACAAATTTCCAACAACTGTGCGAAAAATACGCTCGAACTTCGAAGGTACACTCGTATTGGCAAATTTACGGAAGAAAGTCACGTTGCTGGAACAGATCGACAGCGAAATCATAACTAATATTAAAGACGACGATGATGAACTAGAGAATGTGATTGTTGAAGGCGATGATTATCTGAATGACATTAACAAGAGACTTTTAGAAGCTGAATTAGCATTAAGCGCACTTTCTTTAGAGAGCAGGGAGTCATCCGAACACCAACGTGAGGCATCCGTAAAGACGAACGAAGCCTGTGCTGTAGTATATGGTTGCCCTCCGTAAGATATCAATACCAACATTGAGTGGAGAAATTATGGAGTGGCCAACGTTCTGGGGAATGTTCTCGTGTTCGATACATGACGCCAAGCATGTAGGCAAAATTCAGAAATTTACATATTTAAAAAGTTTCCTGGTTGGTGAGGCAAAACTGGCGATTGATGGGTTACCCCTAACAGATTCGAATTATGAGAAGGCGGTCGAACTGCTCCGAGTGAGATGGACAAACACACAAGATTGTACAAGCGCACATCAAGTTCCTGATAAATTTGGACAAACCGAAGGCAGAAGACTTGCATTCTCTGAGGAAGTTTTCTGACGCAATCGAAAGTGGAGTACGCACTTAGAATCTCTGGGGAAATCGCCTGAATCTTACAAATGATATTGGTGCCAATTCGGTGGGAGAATCTGCCTTCAAGCCTACTGAAAAATATAGCCAGAAGGCATGGTAACAAGGAATGGGAACTTGATTATTTACGGGAAGCATCGATTGAGGAAATAAATATATTGGACTCTTGTGGTTCGTTATCGAGGTCATCATGTGAGGACTCATTCGATGGTACGGTCACATCACTTCACACTTCTGTTAAATCCACGAGTGCAGTTCACCCATCATCAGCGGCAACGGCAACAATGCGTGGCTGTATTTACTGCGCTGGACAACATTTGCCATCGGACTGCTCGAAATATAAAACCAGGGTATCTAGACTTGACTATGTAAATAAATCAAATCTATGTTTCAACTGCCTTGGCAGCAATAACAGAGTTACACATGCAGTGCAGGTCAGCAAGACGCTGTCTATTTTGCAAGCGTAAACACCACACAAGTTTATGTGAAGCACATGCACAGACGCCTGATGATCTTGACAGCCAGTCAGTCCTTCCGCAAAACCACTAAAAATCCAATCCTCGCGAGTAACTGCACCGGAATTGAAGTCATTTCGCCCAATTTGGGCGTTACTCTGATGGCTGTTTTTCATCTGACGTGTGTGTCAGGATAGAGGAGCTGGAGGATTTGTGTAAATGTTAGCCCAAACTACATAATTTACAAGTAACGATGGTTTGTTGTTTATTTTGAGGAATCGTACCACATCAGATGAATTCAGCCCAAATATGTTAACAGTTGTCGTGTAAAACATTTGCAGTAGGTTAGCGTTATTTGTTTTTTGCGGATGTCGTTTAACATGGGAAAATAGACTACTACGTTTGAACGGCATGTGCATTTGTCGTTTTTTAATTATAACAACATGATAATCAATATTGTAATACGACCCTGCCTAACTATGCTTAAAAGCCATGTCCTGATTGGCCAGTGGCCCGAGTTACCATGGCTATCTCGTTCCAGTTTTGTGGTACAATTCTACTTTTTCCAATTGTACCACGAAAACAATAAAAAAAATCGGTTTATTCAGATCGCCGCACGCGACTTTTCCCGTCTTTTCTAACTCCGCGCAAACGGGGCATCAACGGAGTACACCCGCACCCGTAACCCTTTGATTGAATTTTGCTACATCTTGACAATCTTGCGAATTTTCTAGCGATTTGTCGCTTGAAACCAGTTTGGTTGCCAATGAATATGGTCCAAATGATGTTATGGTATATTGATATATGTTACGACCAAAGAAAGTTACTTAATAAGTATATTAAATGACAAAATAAATCCATGGGGCCGGGCTGTGCATTCGTCGATTCGAATCTCGATCATATTCGATATTTCGGAATCAAGTTGAAAATGAAAGCATTTGTTCACCAGTACAGAAGGGGAATAAGATTAGTTTAGTAAACTAGATCATTTAGATCGTTTTGTGTAAGGAAAATGGTCCATAGTCGATGATCATATTCATGTTGTCCCAACAACGTTCAAAACAGAAATGACCGCATCGTATTTCCTGTACAATTTAAATGAAACGCACGGGCGCCGCTGAAAACACATCGTTTTTTAGCCAATCACAACGATTATTTCTAGAAGAGGTGCCTCGAAAAGTCAACGGGGGAATTTCATAACAAGACAAGACACTACCAGAGTACTCCATGCAAAGTAATCGAGTACGCCCAATACGAATTACACCACGAAATGTTTTCTCACCTGAGACCGAAAAAGCGCAGTATTTCGTTGACGATTCAGTCGAATTGTGACCATAAACTTTCAGTCGTATTACAAAAGAAATAAATACACGGTGTATCGGTGTGTATGGTCAAGTTGTACCACAAAAAACTGATTGTAGGACTCCGCTACGCGTCGTCCTACAATCAGTTTTTTGTGGTACCGGTACAACTTGACCATACACACCTCTACACCGTGTATTTATTTCTTAAACAGAGGCAGTCTCTGTCAAATACAGTCGCTCTATTTACGATACTAATTGGGGAACTTTCTAAATTAAATTATGCGTAAACTAGCGTAAACGGATACCTGCTGCGAATTATAGAAGGTGCCGGAATCGGCCTACTCGCCCCAGGGCTAACTCGCCACAGTCGACGTGTGCCAACTCGGAATAAAAGGCCGGCTCGGAATAAAAGATGTATACGGGGTGTTATATGGCGCTTGGTCCGTTGTTTCTCAATGAATATTATTGAAATTTGGTGTATATGTCCGGGCTGGGACATGGAATACAATAACGTTTGAATTGTTTTTAAATTTTATTCAACTTTTTCGTTCTGAAACACACTATACTCGTCATGTCGATATCTAGTATTACTTAGAAATTTAAGATTTCCAGATTCAAAATCGCTCCATTGACTGTAACAGATGAAACTAGAATGCACTCAGAGAGATGCCAACGTGCGCAAAAATGTAATAAACAATAATTAAAAAAATTATTTCACTGTATTTTACTTAATTTATATAATTTAATTTAATGTCAGCAAAAAAAAGACAATTACCATTTCTCATTTCATCACAGATAAAAGGCAAATTACTATATTAATCATTTAAGTAATTAAAACCAATTCCATGTTGCCGAAAGGATGAGACTTTAATATCGATTAGATTTTTTTCAGCGGCATATTTTGATTTTCATTTTCCGATAGTCAAAGTTGACCAAAGGAGCAATTATAAGAAATAATTAATACCATTTTCGATGAGCGAAGCATGGTCCTGCGTTCTTCCCGATAATTAAGGTAGAAACTTTAAACGTACACAGGCGTGTGATGCATCATTGGAAAGATGAAGCGCCACAGATTCTAACCGTGCAAATTATATGACTGGCAATTTATTATTCGCGCTATATCGAATCGATTTGTGAGCACCGAACTGAAATATATTAGCACAAAACGGCGTAAAAGCAGATTTAAAACCAGTTTTATCTACTATATATTTTTGGAACTTCTGTCTGTCTTTTTGTCTGTATGTGTGTATGTGTTATAGACTCGAAAATTGTTCGACTGATCTACTCAAATTTGGTATACATGTAGGCCTACTTTGATCCCGGGAACAATATGGGTGGGTCCAATTTCACGTGCGACCGTGCACGTGCGACCGTGTCCTTGACCTTCACCTCGCTCTTATACGATCATATATATATATATACTAGAAGGTGACCCGACTTCGTCCGGGCTATTCAACTTGAATAGGGGGGGGGCTACATCCTGGTCTGGACATCTTCGTTTCATGACTATATAAAGCAAAATAAACGATAAAACCATAAGACAATTTTTTGTCACGTAGGTGCTGGGTTGTGGGTAGCTAGCTATCCAGACCTGGACATTTGAAAAAATGAAATTAAATAAAAACAAATTTAAATCTCAAAAGTCATTTTTCTCGCCATTTCAGGATCAAATAATCAATTGTGTGATTAAAAAATTTTGTCGCTTGGAAAAAAATATATTTTAATAAAAAAAAAGGGAATTATAAAAAAAAAACATTTTTCTGGCCATTTCAGGATCAAACTATGAAAAGTGGGGGATTTGTCACTTGAAATTATATTTTTTTTAAATAAAAACAAAGCTAAATATCAAACAATGTTTTGGCCATTCCAGGGTCAAACGTTATCAAATGAGTGAAATTATTTTTAGTCATATATGGGGGAGCTATCATTGGTGGGGGGGGGGGGGGTGAAGATATCCTGGGGGAGATGACGTGTTACACCGGGTACCTCATCTAGTAATTCATTATTCATTGGTGGTTAAAGTTTAGATAATAAGAGCACCGAACTGAAATATATTAGCGCAAAACGGCGTAAAAACATATTTGACCTCGGCACGTGAAAAGTTGACCTCGGATCTGAAAATCAATAGGCCTATGTTACTCCTGACCCGAAAATACCCCCACATACCAAGTTTCATCGAAATCGGCTGGGCCATTTTCGAGTCCATCGATTACACACAGACAGCTACACACACACACACATACAGATCTTTCAAAATATATAATAGACTAGCCGATGAGCCCGACGTTGTCCGGGCTATTCAAAAACCAAATTTCAAGTCGATAGCTCTACCCGGCCCGACGTTGTCCGGGCTATTCAAAACCCAAATTTCAAGTCGATAGCTCCACCCGTTTCCGAGATCTGGTCTGCGCGTGCGCGAAGCTTGCGTCGCACGGGCTCGGCGACCCGATAAAATTCGTATCCGGGGCAAGATACATTCACATAACAAATTTCAAGTCGATAGCTCCACCCGTTTCCGAGATCTGGTCTGCGCATGCGCGAAGCTGGCGTCGCACGGTTTCGGTGACCCGATAAAATTCGTATCCGGGGCAAGATACATTCACATAGCAAATTTCAAGTCGATAGCTCCACCAGTTTCCGAGATCTCGTCTGCGCATGCGCGAAGCGGGCGCCGCACGGGCTCGCCAATACGACAACGTCCACCGCCTGGTCAAACTACACACACGCACCAAGTTTCGTCCCGATCGGTCGAGAATCGTAGATTTGTATTAATGACAAACATACAGACAAACATACAGACAGACAGACAGACAGAGGTCTTCAAAATATATATGAGATATTAGGCATGTCTCTGGACCGATGGAACAATAGTTTTTTTTCCTTCTCCTAATACTTTTCAACATTGTTCCCTAAATAGTCCGGACGAAGTCGGGCACTGTGGTGTACAACTCGTTTTACTGAGAACAAATATATGATTATCAACTTATACCGATAAACAGTTTAAGAGAAACATAATCGTCGCAAGAATACGCTGAAATATAGCGCAATAAAACGAAGCGCGCATCATTTAGCATTTAGGTTTTATTTTGAATGCACGAAAACCCGAAACTATACACTACAAGGTGAATTCAACCGAATGTTGCCACTTCGAAAGTTGACGTTCATGTAAAACATCTTTTCACAAGTATGTCATTTGGACATGCCTTAAATTAGTAAATTGGTGGACACATTTAAGTATATCTGTTTTCGAGATTGTTCAGGTTTTTTTTGCATGCTATGTTGGTATAGTAGAGTGCTAAATTTAGTATAGTGGTGTGCTAAATTTAGCACAAGACTATCTAATATAGAACACAGCTCTCGACAAATCAGAAGGCGTCATTTCTGGGTGAGGTGAAACATAGGCCTTTATATGCTCTCTTTATAATACATATATGTTAAGGTGGATGTTTTCAGCTATCCCCCATGGGAACGTCCTATACTTGTGATGTCTAAAGGTATCTATAGGTAGAATAAGAGTGGATAGTGGATATGGATTAAATATAGGCGAGGGAACGGAAAAGTATAATATACCAGAACAGCCCTGGAAAAGCTTGGTAAAGTCAATTGAAATGCGAGTTTGGTGTGTGTCCCAATAACCTGGGCGGGGGGGGGGGATTTGCACGAAGGTAGGGGTGGTGGGTACACATGTGCACAGGGATGTGGCTAGAGGGTCTCCGCTGGGGGGTGTCCGCCTTGGGAATTTCCAACTGCACCCCCCCCCCCCTTGAGTCGGAATCACACCAACACAACTTTTTGCATAATTCCATATGCACCCCCCCTTGTACCTCATGCTCAGGCCTAATTTTCTATATATTCATAAGCCATGCTTCTATTTTCCCAGTATGAGAACATTAAGATATTTTAACCTGAAAATTGCCCCCAAAAAACTAGTGATCTAATTCCAGACAAACAAATGCACACAGCTACCGACAACAGACCAGGAAACACCGGGCCGACCATGGTTGTTTGGCCCGGTGTGAGAAAATTTTTAAAACTA
The DNA here is from genome assembly GCA_032622095.1 of Siphonodentalium dalli. NCBI lineage: Eukaryota > Metazoa > Mollusca > Scaphopoda > Gadilida > Siphonodentaliidae > Siphonodentalium > Siphonodentalium dalli. Next base: position 107,761,122 of record CP136066.1, read on the forward strand.
TACAACAAAATCGCAAATCCTAGCATCTAGACTGGCCTCAACTGAAGCTTTCCTAGTGTTGGAAATTTCAAACCTCATGCTCCCCCTCAGGTTGGAAAATTCTTCAACTGATGACCATTTATGTCTACAAGTTTGACCAAATGTAGTAAAATATTGTTTTGCTAAACTAATTAGCAGTTTTGTATTGGCCAAGTGGATGGGACAATGACACACCGGGCCGACCATGGTTCGGCCCGGTGTGCGAAAATTTTGAAATCTGAACAAGAAAATCGCAAAATCCTAACATCTAGACTAGCCTCAAGCCTTCCTACTGTTGGAAATTTCAAACCCTACACCCCCACTTAGGTTGGAAAATTTCCAACTGATGACAATTCCAATGACAATGTTGACCAATTGTATGACAATATTGTTTTCTTAAATTAACTAGAAGTTTTTGACTGGCCACGGGGGAGGGACCAGGACACAAGCTTTCCAAGTGTTGGAAATTTCCAACCTGTCACCCCCCCCCCCTAAGGTTGGAAAATTTCCAACTGATGACCATTTCTGTCAAAAATTTTGACCAAAAATAGGAACATATGCAAATATTGGTCGAAAAACAATAAATTCCCCCCAATAAATTGTTTTATAATCAAACTACAACTTCTACAAGAACATTTTCAACCTATTGTTGGTTGAAATTTCGTTGTGGCAGGTATGAAATTTCCAACTATTGAAAATATAGCTCTCTGCTGGGGGGGGGTGAGACACCCCCACACCCCCCCCCCCTCTAGCCACATCCCTGCATGTGCATAGTGCTGTAAAAAAAAAATCAGCCCTGTGTCTGCAAATTGTTTCATGACCCCCTGGTTATCACGGATATTAAAACTTTGTCAATAGGTATCTCTGTCCTTGGCCTGACGGGTTCTCCGAAGATTAATGTGTTTTTCGTTAACCGAATGAGAAACATTTCTTGGAACTCATTGTAAATAATTAGATGCCGACACAGATCCGCTTACCTGACAGGTGACATGATGAGTTATGTCCAACTCTCATAACGATTATCTGGGCCTGCACGTCCGGATTCCGTCTGCACAGGACTGCACATCCGGATTCCATATATAATAATGCAGTAAGATAACACGTATAGTCCGTGAGCAATTTATCAAAAAGACGCTTTGTTTTCGATTTTGTTGCACCCGCCCTTTTCAGCTTTTCATTTATATAATTATATCATACGGTCTGGCCCGCGTCTTCACAGTTTTAACTAGAATGCACTCAGAGAGATGCCAACGTGCGCAAAAATGTAATAAACAATAATTAAAAAAATAATTTCACTGTATTTTACTTAATTTATATAATTTAATTTAATGTTAGCAAAAAAAGACAATTACCATTTCTCATTTCATCACAGATAAAAGGCAAATTACTATATTAATCATTTAAGTAATTAAAACCAATTCCATGTTGCCGAAAGGATGAGACTTTAATTTTTTTTCACCGGCATATTTTGATTTTCATTTCCCGATAGTCAAAGTTGACCAAAGGAGCAATTATAAGAAATAATTAATACCATTTGTGTAAATATTGATAGCAGTCAATATTCAACAATAAATATCAATAATTAATCAATAATTAATCAATAACGATCATTTTATGTAATAATAAACTGTTCAAACGGTGTTTGTGTCAACAAATGCGTTTTGTTTTGTGTTACGTCATTCGTCGTATTTGACCCGGAACTCGGCTGAAGGTTAGGCTATTCAGCCTATTGCGTCGAATTACGAAATCGCGTTTTGAACGTCTCTCTTTTCCCACACGATAAAAAGAGGTCTTCGCACGAACCAAAAAATGATAAAACTTCCCAAATACCCAAATGAAGGAGTCTATGTCATATGTAGGTCTATGTAGGTCCCGAAGGAGTCTATAGACTCTTTGGTGTAGAGTTCTGATGGAGAAAATGTAGGTCGATCTATTTTTGTCATAACTCTGACGTATTTTGACATGGGAGAAAAAATCGAAATCGAAGCTCACTACGAGCATGCCAGTTTTAAATATAGAAACAGGGAATCCGGACAAATGGCGATATCGGCGACAAACAAATAATCGAAGACAACACATAAGATAAACATAGCAAAAACGCGGCACAGTAAAAATGTCAGAACGCCACGAGGTTTTACGTCGTTTTTGGTGACGTCATGGAGTGAAACGGAGTAGGGTGACACCAAGCTACGTACGAATCTGTCTGATCGCCATACTGTTGCGCGAGCGCACGTAATAATCGAAAACAACACATAAGATAAACATAGCAAAAACGCGGCACAGTAAAACTGTCAGAACGCCACGAGGTTTTACGTCGTTTTTGGTGACGTCATGGAGTGAAACGGAGTAGGGTGACACCAAGCTACGTACGAATCTGTCTGATCGCCATACTGTTGCGCGAGCGCACGTAATTATCTCCCTCTTCGGATCGAGTGTCACTGAAACTTTATTTTGTTAGACTGCCTGTAGTCACTGATTATATGTGGAAATAATCTGTAATAAGATGTAGCACTGTTTTATTTTATATTTACATGTAGTGCTGTTTTTTATACAACAATTCCACACAGGCTTTTCAACGGTAACGGTGCTGGTGTGCAGATCCGCCGGTACTCGGTACTGTGGTTGCATATATGCACGTTCGTAGATCAGCAGGCTGTCTGGCAAAATACAGTAGTATCAAGTTTCGCTCTTTAAACTACACGCGATGCACATCGATCGTGATTGTATTCATGCCGTGAGAGGTCTGTCACGGAAGGGTGGTTCCTGGTTTTTATGTGTCTATTATAACTCTTCAATGGTTGAATTCCAATTCTTTGAAAGCACGGCCTTGTGATATTGTTTTAATCTTCAAAGATTATTTTGTGTTGGGAACTTGTGATTGCAACTTATGTTTTTGCCTTTATTTTTGCCCAGTTGTGGCAATCATACAGTTACAATTTCTTATCATGTATTCACCCACACGTTTTGATTAATCACATACACACGTACCCGTTCACATGTCGTATCAGTTTGCATATATAAGGTAGACCATTTTGAATTTAAATGGGACTCATGGAACCTCCAGTTATATAATAAAATCGGGAACGAATATCCACGAACCGTGCACAGTGTACATGTAATTTGCTGAATAGACATGATAGTTCATATTTGGTATAGGAACTCGTGGAGAGAAATTGTTGCCTAACTTGACTCATTATTGTTTAGATTTAAAATGGCCGACCGCGCGACTTTGCAAATACATTTAATCTGATTGAATATTGTGAAGTGAAAACCACCGACGTGTGTCGCGTTACTTTCTATCAGTTTATCACACACAGAAGAACAACAAGAATACAATCGTCCAGTCCACCACACCATATCAAAATCACCGAAACTAGATACACCACCATGTGGCGTAATAAGTTAAAACCACAAAACGTGTGCAACGAATAGTTCTATTTTGGCTTGATTGAATTGTCTATGTTGTCATTTGCGCATCACTAAACTCTACGGGAAAGTTTGTTGGTATATTCCAAAATGGTATCTAATATCCCGAAATAGTTTCTTTATTCTGATATCAAATTATCATTACTTCATGTTAATATAGAGTCGTGGCTTGTGATTTTCAGCACTGTATTACCTCCAGATATTCCTAGAACTATAAAATGGCTCGCCAGTACCGCTACAGGAACCAAGGTACTAGCAAAGTATCGATACCGGTACCGGCATGTGTGGTACCGGCAGTACTTTGAGAAGCCCGATTCCACCTAGATCATCATGTGATCGACCATACATGGGATGTGATGACCTGGTTGAATTAAGTGCGGTTTGATGGATCACTTCTGTCTTCGAGCTAGATTATACTTATGCTATTTAATGGCATGTTTCTAAGGGTTGGTCTCACTTTGCAGACATGCGGCAGGGGATTAACTCAAGGTGCGACCGACTGTGTTGTTACAACGCTGGCAATTAGGCCGTTTCAAGTTAAGTGTGGTGTAACTTGTGTCCAGGCCCCAGGCCAACTTGTCAAAGCTAAGGCTAGGTAACTGTTGTCACTTGTATTTCGCGCATATGTAAGTTACACTAACTAATGTTCATCGTGAATATTTAGTGTTGTGTCCAGGCCACATTAAACGTGTTTATACTGTTGACACTTGTAAGTTACATTTGATTTGATTGATTTATTGCTCCACCAATAACACATGGTATATGACAAGGTACATAATATGAATGTAACATACATTAGTCAACAATATATATACATATATACAAAGATGAATTTTACCGAACTGGCTAAGTGGCACTGGGTATAAAATTCGATGAATAATTTCAGTGCGGTAGTATTTTCCTTCTTTTTTTAACAATGAAACGGGATTTACATAACAAAACGGAAGTACTAGCTCTTTCCATTATGTTCGTACCTCCAGCTTCACTGCTTCCTTCGTGTGAGATTACTATTTTATCCGTTTGAATGCAAGTTTGAGAAATATGCAAAGTCGTTTTAGTATTGACACGTTACATATAGTGAGTAAATCGTGGAATTTCTCTCTAACGGGATATTTCCAATAATATTGTGGAATGTATTTCTCTCTGAGTTCTTTAATTACGTCACATTCTAAAACAAAATGGAATTCATCCATCTTCATGTTTAATATTATCTTACAAAACTTGAGATGAATCTTTTTAAGACAGTCAGCATTTTCGAAACCCCATATCTCACTTCCATAGAGGATGATAGGTAAAACTGTACGATCAACCAATTTAAGTGACAAGTCAATAGCCAGATTAAGTTTATATTTTTTGTTTAAGAGTCCGTACATAGCCCTTGTTGCAACCGTGCACGTTTTCTTCACTGCTTGACAAAAACGTCCATTATGAAAAAATAAAACACCAAGGTACTGAAACTCAAAAATCAATTTCGTTGTTGAAATACACTCTGAAACTCCAATTATTCCAGTTTATTTTTATGAAGGAAAACGTGAGACACAGTCTCACACAGATAGTACATGCGAGAATACACCTTGGTTGTAGTGATTTAAAAGCACATCAGTTTGAGCGATTCCTGACTGATGATCCAAAATGTATTTGTGGGAACATATATGAAGATACAGAACATTATTTTATGAGTGACCACACAGAGAAAGTATCGTGCCTTAGAAAATTCCAGACGTAATTTCAAGATAGTGTACCAGGCGAGATAGATGAAGTATATTTCCTGGATGAGATGGCCAAGTTATGCGGTCATTGAGCATGTTGTTGTCATTTATAAGTTTCTAATTCATTAATGTTTGTACCTCATTGTTTTTGTCATTATTATTTGCATGTATTTTATATTATCCATAACTAATAAACAGTCATACATTCAACCCAAACCTCGGTTCTTTCCCATAATAAAAAGGGCAGAAAAAAACCGAATCCAATCAAACCAACTAGGAAGGGCCTAAGTAGTCATTAAGAGAATTATTCACACCTTTACCCTAACCTACCGAAAACAATAGGTGTCTGCAAAACGGGACGACCCCGTTTCTAACGTGGAGGAGTAGATATTCTCGAGACCCCACTACTCTTCAATTCACACCAAGTTCTCAGCTGTCATGTTCGGATATTAGAACCCATAGCCATAATATATGGTTTATTTTGTGTATACTAGTATAATATAGTTATTTTCAGTACCTTTATATACCAGGAGTGTGGATAACAATGCATATATATATATATATATGTGTATATGTATATTGATTCAACGGATTCAGTGGTTTTGTTCATTAGTCTATCAAATTTGTGGGGAAAACATGGCCACCAGCAGTACACCCTGCCAAATTTAAAATTTGAATCAATTGGCGCACCCTGCAGCCAGAATTTATTGGAGAACTGTTTCTAATGTGGATATTTTAGGTCACCACTAGATGGGAGCCATATTTTTTTCTCAAAATTTCCTTGTGAAAACATCACTGCCAGCGGTGATTTTGAGTTTTACTATTTTTATGGCTAAATAATTTGGTTGATCCTATAGACGACATACATTGACCAGATTCCACAATGATCTTCTGGATAACCAGGATGAGAGTGATATATTTTTTCCCGAATTTCGTTAAAAACATGACCACAGACAGCAATTTTGTATCTTACTCTTTGTATGACTGAATTCTTTTCTTTAGCACCTCTACAGACCACATCCCTCATCTGATAGTCACCAAACTTCATATTGATCTTCGGGGTGACCACTAGATGGGAGCTGTCAAATGATTTGAATTTCTTTGGAAAACATGTTCGCCAGCAGCATCTTCTATTTTGCTTTTTATATACATGTATATCTCTTCGTGCGGATAGCCAGTATTACTTGGGTAGTTCAACTTTCCACATTCCTGTCATCATTTGAAATATAAAAATTTACCTGATACATGTAGTCCAATGAAATTTAACAAGCGTCCATAAATTAAATTTACCTATGATTTTATTATTCCTCACAATCACATGCACCCTTCAAAATTTTGTTTCGTCGTATCTAATTTTTAATGACCCCTATATGGTAATATTGATATAGATACATTTGTCAAACATTTCTTTGTACAATATACAGGTATAAAGTTTGTATCTAAATCTAGAAATATATAATACTAGCAGGTTAGCCCGCCACTGGCGGCATTCGTCCCATGGCTTTGTTTCAGAAACATGACATTTTTGTAATTATTTTGTTTTTATTTATTTTTGTTTTTTTATTTTTGAATATGAATTTAATGTTTTTTAAATTTAATATATTTTGTTTCTGAATTGTTTTTTTATTGTTAATTCTTTTTAATTTTAAATTGTTTTAATTAAATCGTAAATTGTTTTAATTAATTTTTTTGTTTCTGGCGGAAAAATTTACCCTTAGAAATCCCCCCTTCCTAGGAACGACAGACAACGCATTCTTTGTTTCGTGAAATCTCTCTACGATAACATTGCATTGAATTTAAAACAAACGCTTCCCGTCGGGAAATCTGTCTTCGGGTCGTTGTTGTTGGCATCACGGCTCCCCGAAAACTCTCACATTGCCGAAAACGTGTATTTAGTAATATCGTTGTTGTTGATATTTACGGCTTGGGGGCTATTTTCTTATTTAGCAAGTTTGAGCTCAATCGGTTCGAGTCTATAAAGGACACACTCATATATATGACACTTCCCGTGGGTAGCAAGTTTGAGCTCAATCGGCATTCCCTGGAATTTCCCGTAGATTGGCAGATTCCATTAGCTTTATAACGGTATATCTGGGGAGAAATCTGATGCTATATTCGTGATTATCTGGGATGATTTCGGTATATACCGAAAAACAAAGCGCGCCATCCGTGCTCGCAGGGAATAAATTTCGAGCGATAACGTTTGCGTTCCCGTATAACTCTGCAGATGCGAATAACGTTGAATGGGAAACGACGCTCTTTATAGAGATGCGTCAAAAACAAACGCTCATTAAATAATCACTTGATTAACCCCCGCCGTGCCTTTGCGGTGATTTGAGATTGGAGAACGGGTGCTCTGAGCTTCTCTAAACCGCGACCACGGTCGTGTCGGTGGAATTTGACACTTACATAGGAAGTTTGAGCTCAATCTTTACACGCGTTTTGGATTCTATGAAGTACACACACACACACACACACACACACATATATACGAAGTCTCAAAATATATAGTACTAGCCGATGAGCCCGACGTTGTCCGGGCGACGTTGTCCGGGCTATTCAAAAACCAAATTTCAAGTCGATAGCTCCACCCGTTTCCGAGATCTAGTCTGCGCATGCGCGAAGCTGGTGTCGCACGGGCTCGGCGACCCGATAAAATTCGTACCCGGGGCAAGATAGATTCACGTACCAAATTTCAAGTCGATAGCTCCACCCGTTCCCGAGATCTCGTCTGCGCATGCGCGAAGCGGGCGCCGCACGGGCTCGCCAATACGACAACGTTCATCGCCTGGTCAAACTACACACACGTACCAAGTTTCGTCCCGATCGGTCGAGAATCGTAGATTTGTATTAATGACAAACAAACAAACAAACATACATACAGACAGAGGTCTTCAAAATATATATGAGATAGACTAGCAGGTTAGCCCGCCACTGGCGGCGTTCGTCAGAAACATGACAATTTTGATTTTTTTAAATTAATTTTTTTAGTTAATTTTTATAATTAATTTTTTAATTAAATTTTTTGTTTTTCAATGAGTTAATATTTTTTTTTTTTATGAGTTAATTGTGCATTTTTCCCGATTTTGACCTTGAATTGATCATTTTCAAGGTCGAGGTCAGGTCGGGGTCACAAATTAACCCGTCCATGACACTTCCCGTAGGTAGCAAGTTTGAGCTCAATCGGTTCGAGTCTATAAAGGACACACACATATATACAAGAAAACCATAGTCAGAAATGGTAACGCCACCAAGATTATGGTATTACATATAAATAGAAATTATAAAAAATACATAAAATATTTTGATAACAATTGCGTTTAAACAAGTAATCCTTCAAATTATTACTAACAAAGTAAACGACTGTGGGGTCACTCAACAGATTATAAAGACTTGGACATAGTATACTGTAAATACTAAAATTTAAATGAAATAATTAAAAGATAAAATTTAGCAAGTAGTAAAAGTTAATTTTCTCATTTTTGTTTTGGTTAAATAAAGCAATAATTTAAATGTAACATTTGGTTTAAAAAAAATGATTGACCGTGGCTCTTCCAATAATTGCGCGACTGACCTGGTCAATTGTTCTTAAGAAGTTGTTTTGAGAATTACTATGGAGGGAAATAGTTGTGGCTGTGGCTTCGCAAGTAATTACCTTGGTGACGTGATGTTAACAAATCTGAACTCCAGTTAACCAAGGACGCTTCATACCAAATATAAGGTGAATTATTAATTCTTTAGAAGTTGTTTTAAGATTTACTATGGAGGGAAAGAATTGTGGTGCTGGCTTCGCAACTATTTGACCTCATTGTAACAAATATAAATATTAGTCACTCAGGCAATAGATGTATCTATTCTGTATATTAACTTATTGGGTCTTACGTGTCTTGAGATGTCTAAATAGTTTTCGATGGACAGATCGCGCAAGGGACCCACGCCAATCTTCTCTGTTGGGATTCCAATTGTTGGCTCATTAAATAGGCACATATGCTTAAGATACAGTCGCACGCTCCCGTAAGTCGGGTTTTGATTCCAGTTAATGAAAATTTCATTGAAATAATCGGTTTCCCCCAATAAACATCCATATATTGAATATACATGTTTTGGAGCAGAATTAGGCAGTCCATATTGGACGCCATCATGGAATTTATTTTGTTTTGTTTTAATTTTCACACATAATTATTAGTTATATGGATGGAGTTCTCATTAAACCTCACATCCTTGTATTGGTTACAGTAATACCCAAAGTAATTGACCACTTAACCACATCAGAATTATTGGTAATTTTTCAGGATTTGAAATCCTGAAAATTTACCAATAATTTTGCTGTGGTCAAGTGGTCAATTACTTTGGACATTACTGTATGAGGATTGAGTTATCATTAAACCTCAAATCCTTATATTGGTTACAGTAATGCCCAAAGTAATTGACCACTTAACCACAGCAGAATTATGTATTTTTTCAGCATTTACAATCCTCAAATTACCCATTATTCTGCTGTGGTTAAGTGGTCAATTGCTTTGAACATTACTGTATGATGATTGAGTTATCATTAAACCTCAAATCCTTATATTGGTTACAGTAATGCCCAAAGTAATTGACCCTTTAACCACAGCATAATTATGGGTAATTTTTCAGGATTTAGAATCATGAAAAAATACACACAATTTTGCTGTGGTTAAGTGATGAATTACTTTGGACATTACTGTATGTAGATGGAGTTAAACCTCACATCAGTGTGTTGGGGATTTGGACCTTGACTTGGGACCTTTGGTGCTTAACGCAACAAATGCGCGTACACCTTATACACAAATTTTTTATGTAACCAGAGTTTTTCTTGGATAAGATGAGTTTGAAGCCTGCTTAAATTTCAAAATGTTGTCAGTTTTGTATTGTCTGCAGCGGATCTCTCCTGAAAATTTACCAATAATTTTGCTGTGGTCAAGTGGTCAATTACTTTGGACATTACTGTATGAGGATTGAGTTATCATTAAACCTCAAATCCTTATATTGGTTACAGTAATGCCCAAAGTAATTGACCACTTAACCACAGCAGAATTATGTATTTTTTCAGCATTTACAATCCTCAAATTACCCATTATTCTGCTGTGGTTAAGTGGTCAATTGCTTTGAACATTACTGTATGATGATTGAGTTATCATTAAACCTCAAATCCTAATATTGGTTACAGTAATGCCCAAAGTAATTGACCCTTTAACCACAGCATAATTATGGGTAATTTTTCAGGATTTAGAATCATGAAAAAATACACACAATTTTGCTGTGGTTAAGTGATGAATTACTTTGGACATTACTGTATGTAGATGGAGTTAAACCTCACATCAGTGTGTTGGGGATTTGGACCTTGACTTGGGACCTTTGGTTTTTAACGCAACAAATGCGCGTACACCTTATACACAAATTTTTTATGTAACCAGAGTTTTTCTTGGATAAGATGAGTTTGAAGCCTGCTTACATTTCAAAATGTTGTCAGTTTTGTATTGTCTGCAGCGGATCTCGACGCGTTGAAGCAAAAGTTACAAAAGATAAAATGTGTATGTGACGAGACTATAATACAAATGAAAAAATAAATTGAGGGAGGGGTGGGCGATACAGGGAACTAAGGGTTGAACCGATATAAATTTGTAGAGCAATAACGACCAATGTTGACATATCATGCATATCAACTCTACTGTTGCAACAAGGCTATAAAATAGGGGGTGTCAGAATCTTAGTCATCTCTATATAGTGCCAGAATAGTCATTTATGGAGTTCTATAAGATGTTGGGTTGGTTATATGGACTCGGAGAAAAAAGGGGTTTGTACCGATGAAGTTGATGAACTGACATAAATTAGTGGATCGATGTTGCCATGTAATGCATCGTGATCGACTGTACTAAAGCAGCAATTATATAAAATTGGGGGGGGGGGGTCTGAAATTATCTCTATAGTTGGCACCAGGATTATATAGAAAGGAATAGCAATTGATATACATATACGGCATACTATAGTAATACCATAGACATATAAGTACAAGTATCACGAGATAAAATATTACGTAACATGACTATATACCGATGAAAGAAATAAATAAATTGGACCGGGATTAGAGGTTGGGTTGGTTATATGTGGATAATTGGATATGGAATTCATACCGATGAAACGATACAAATTAGTGGAGCGATAAAGACCAATGTTGACACTTAGTCAGGCTACGCGGGGGAAATAGGGGTTGATACGATAGACCGAAATAAATTTGTCGAGTGATAATGACCAATGTTGATGTATAAAGTAACGCGACTGTACTGTCACACAATTATCAGGTAGAGGGGGGGGGTCTGAAATTATCTCTATAGTTGGCACCAGGATTATATAGAAAGGAATAGCAATTGATATACATATACGGCATACTATAGTAATACCATAGACATATAAGTACAAGTATCACGAGATAAAATATTACGTAACATGACTATATACCGATGAAAGATATAAATAAATTGGACCGGGATTAGAGGTTGGGTTGGTTATATGAAACGATGAAACGATACAAATTAGTGGAGCGATAAAGACCAATGTTGACACTTAGTCAGGCTACGCGGGGGAAATAGGGGTTGATACGATAGACCGAAATAAATTTGTCGAGTGATAATGACCAATGTTGACATATAAAGTAACGCGACTGTACTGTCACACAATTATCAGGTAGAACCGGTCAAATATGACAGGGTACAACACGTAATTATTTCCTAGATCGAAGAAATGATTTTTTTTTTTTGATGATAAAATTTAACATGGGTTTGGTTGCCATTAAAATCAATTTATGTCTATAAAACTGTCATTTTTCAAAATTTAGAGCTGAAACTTGGTGTGTGTGTGTATAATACTACTATATTCTTAAAATGACAGAGTTCAGCGCGTAATTATGTTTTAGATGGAAGAAATTGAATTTGTTTTCGATAACAAATTTACAGCGTGTACGGCCTACGGGTCATTGAGTATGCTCAATTTTTGTAAACAAACTTTTGTCAATAGCCGTTTTGGTCAAACTAAACCTTCTTCGACCGGGACAGCAGATCCGAATAGTAGCTAAGATGTATTTAGATAGAATTATCAAAAGAATATGACCGATCAGGGTATATTTTAACAGAATAGAGTGGAGAAATCTTGGTGATAATTCCAGAAAATAAAGATGTAGGAGAATCACAATTAAACTTCCCACAATGCACTTCACTAAACCAGGGGTTCTCAATGGGTTACACATTATTTTCAGTCTATCAGATTATTTATATTTTCAACAACAAGTGACTTTAAGTTTACAATTTCAGCCTGTCCTGACTCTATCGATACGATTTAACACATTTTCAAAAACGTATTATACACCGGTGGCGTTAACTTTACAATTTAAGCATCTACGTGATTCTATCGGTACGACTGAGTAAGGTACAAACAAGAATACATCAGGGGCTCCCAATGGGTTATATATTATTCGAGCTGACACTCAGAACAGCATCCGAAGCCGGAAATTTGGAAATTCGCCATTTTTCTTCAAACAATTTTATTCTTTACAAAATACAAATTATCGGGTTAACATAAAACCATTCAAAAATTGAAACAAACTTAAATAATAAATAAATTAAACCATAAACTCTTACCATAATTACAGAAAATAAAAGATGGCCGTTACTACAAAAAAAACAGACATGCGCACTCCAATTAAAATTACCCATAATTCAGTTCACTACACCGGGGGCTCCCAACAGGTTATACAATATTTTCAGGCTATCAGATTATTTATATTTTCGACTTTAAGTTTACAATTTGAGCCTGTCCTCACTCTATCGATACGATTTATCATAAACATATTATACACCAGTGGCGTTAACTTTACAACTTCGGCATCTACGTGATTATATCGGTACGATTCAGTAAGGTACAAACAATCTCCATAAAATACCCACAATTCAGTTCACTACATGCAGGGGCTCCCAATAGGTTATTCCCATTTATTATGGGCTCCCAATAGGTTATACAATATTTTCAGGCTATCAGATTATTTATATTTTCAACAACATATTATTACACCAGTGACTTTAAGTTTACAATTTGAGCCTGTCCTGACTCTATCGATAGGATTTATCATATTTTCATAAACGTATTATACACCGCTGACGTTAACTTTACAATTTCGGCATCTACGTGATTATATCGGTACGATTGAGTAAGGTACAAACAATCTCCAAGAATACATTCGCCCTGTACTCCATGCGATATAAAAAAACCAAATGCTAGAAACACCACACTAGGTGGCGTAATAATGTGTGGGTACCCGTTTCAAGGTGAAGAAGACATAAGAATCACACAACACGCAGTACCCGTCTCTAAAAGAGGTATGATTTAAGGTATAACCCACGGATTCGTAAAACACACCAATTTGCATATATTTAGTGAAAACTAATATTCGAACTTTTAAGTTGATACTTTTATCGGACAAGCATTATTATGTCCTTTTTACATCGAAACATCTCGGTGATTCAATATGTTCATGTTGCCATTATGGTGCAAGATTGAAAGAGTGGATCCCTTGAGGTTGGTTGGTTATAAATGTTTGCTGGTGGACAACGTAATGCATACGTTTGTCGCGAATATTGAATATGCCACATTGCAGAAGGCCATAACATACCTTATGACTTATTGGTTTACATTGCATGGATCGATACTGACGATTTTACCACCAAAATGATCGTAAATAAACGCTGATTATCAAACGCTTAACGGCTTGACTATCGTTCATGGAACAGAAATCATATATGACGATAAGTAGTTACTGAAAATATACATAATCGGGGAAAATAGCACTCGTGAATCAGTGCAACATCTTGCGTGTGGATGGCGAGGATTTTATCCTGTGGTATAATCGGATAACAAAACAGTTGTTGCCCTTTTTCTCGGGAGACATCGAGATTTGTCACCCGCTCGATAACGGAATATCTCTGCGCTCCTCGGGAGACATTCCGTTCTCGAGCGGGTGACAAATCTCAATGTCTCCCTCGACAGCGGGCGACAACTGTACATTGTCGCCAGGCACGTGACAGGACATGGGCCAATCAGAAGGGTCGAAAATAGGGAGGAGGGTAACAATGAATCTTGCACATCCGCTAAATTACCCATGTGAGAATTTTGAAGTGTCGCTGTTAATAGGATGCGATAGTTACTATGCATTTGTGAATGGCGAGATTGTCACATCAAAATCTGGGACAGTTGCAGTGAGTTCTAGGCTTGGATATTTATTGTGTGGTACATCGACCAACAATCATGATTCCGATTTGTCAATGCTTCATGTTTTGACAGAACCTGACGATGTGGAGCTCAAACGGTTTTGGACCTTGGAAACAATCGGGATCGATTCAAAGCAAAGTGAGAACACTGATAATTTTGTCGCTTCTTATTGTGAACAGTCTATCGAGTTCAGGGATGGTAGATATGAAGCAAAACTTCCATGGCTAGACCATTACGAAGAACTACCATCGAATATCGAAATTGTGAGTAATCGGACTCGTGCAAACATTCGGCGTTTGGCGAAAAAACCTGTATTGTCAAGAAATATGCTGACATAATTGAAACTCAACTCGAACACGATTTCATTGAAAACGTCGAAATAACAGACAGTTCGTCTCAGAGGATTCACTATATTTCACACCATGCGATTCTAAAAGACTCTGCTACAACCCCTATCCGCATAGTGTTCGATTGCAGTTGCAGTGAAGGAGATCTACCGTCTCTCAATTCTTGTTTGGAAGCAGGACCCCCACTGATAAATGACATAGCTGAAATTTTGATGAGATTCAGACTGAACAAGTACGGTATCACTACTGATATTGAAAACGCGTTCTTATATGTTGGCCTCAACGAAAGTGATCGTGATGTCATCAGATTTTTTTGGGTCAGCGATCCAAATGATCCCGACAGTCCGTTTGAGGTGTACCGTTTTAAACGAGTTTTGTTCGGGGCAACTTGTTCTCCGTTCATTTTGAACTGTACAATTCTTCACCACTTGAACAGTGTCAAGTCTACCATTACAGCAGAGATAATGAAGCAGAACATTTAAGTTGATAATATCATGGTGAGTTTGAGCGACGAACAGTCAGCACTCAAATTTTATGAGGAAGCCCGTGGCATGATGAAAGATGCCAACTTCAACATTCGCAGCTGGTCTTCTAACTGTGTGAAATTACGATATGTGGCAGCCGACAATGGTGTTATTGAGCAAACCGAGTGTGTGAATGTTCTGGGTGTTGAGTGGAACACTGTTGCAGATTCTTTGGGTTTGACATAAAATATGTGCTACCAAATGATAAATCGGTAATAGCAAAGCGAATCATTCTACAGCAAGTGTCTCGTGTGTTCGATCCACTTGGAATCCTGTGTCAAGTAGTCATCCGCGCACGAATACTAATACAGGATTTGTGGAAAGAATCCATTGACTGGGAGTCCACGGGTACGCCAGCTAGTCAGACCACGTCTTAGGAACTGTGTAATTTGTCGGAGACTCACATGCAGACCATATCGCTTACCGAACCCACCACCGTTACCAGAAAGTCGCGTTTCAGACGTTCCACTTTTCTATTTCACTGGCGTATATTTTTGTGGTCCACTCAATGTTACCAGTGAAAATAGTTCGGAAAAAGTATATGTGTGCTTATTCACATGTGGAGTGACACGAGCCATTCATTTGGAACTCATGAAGGACTTGAGCACTGATTCATTATTGGCAGCTTTGCGTAGATTTGCTAGTAGGAGATCCCTACCCAAAAAAATGATCTCAGACAATGCAAGCACATTTCTATCAGCGAATACAATTATACGTGACTTGTTTCAATCCAGTTCTGTCCAGGACACACTGGCAAACAAGGGACTCGAGTGGCAGTTTATAAACAAACGCGCACCATGGCAGGGTTATTTCTATGAACGTTTAATAGGAATCACTAAGCTGTCTCTAACGGAGGTGCTGTATCGTTCTAGGGTAGACTTTGAGGAATTGCGAACAAAACTCACTGAAGTAGAAGCAACAATAAATAACCGACCATTGACATACATTTCAGACGACATTCGTGACAATGAACCCTTGACATCATCCCAATTGTTGAATGGACATACATATGTCTCTACACTACCACACCCATCTGTTATCGACGGCCAGTTAAGCCGGGCGCACACGTCGCATCAATGTTGTGCAACAATGTTGTATGGGTCATACAACATTGTTGTAAGTGCCCGCACACGCTACAACGAAATGACACAACAAATGTTGTACAACAATGTTGTGACTCACCGCAAACGGCGAATTTGTTGTACAAGTCATGTGATAAAACGTCATCAAATCACGTGTTTGCTGCATACTAATTTCAGCTCTGGGTTTTTCCCAAAGTTTATCGATGCGGAAAGCATGCATCAGGCTAGATCATGCCATGAATCTATACTCTCGGCCTGGCTAACGCCCGTGCGTAGAGCCAGAGTAGAGATTCGTAGAATGATCAAGCCACAGGCGCTATATTATATATTCTGAACCGATTTTGACAAATTTAGTACCCTTTTTATATGTTATATGGAGTTATCATTAAACCTCCATGCCATAATTTGGTTATCTGTCTGTGTTATTGGGGATGGGATATCAGGAGTTATTATTATACCTCCTTTATTAAATTATATGGAGTTATCAGTAAAACTCCATGGTGTGTGAGGGCATAACATGGACCTTGTTTTTTGTTTTATTCGGACAGAGTTCCTCTTACAAGTGTTTATGAATAAATCTCATGTCCTTTCAGTATTGGGAATATTGGAAGGAGCGTGTAGTCGTGGACCTTGATTTCTAACCTTTGTTCATATTAACTTTTTCGAAATCGGTGCAGGCTTCGACCAATGATACATGACCGAGTGGCACAGGTTATTAGGTTCAAAATATGATTTGATAGTATTTACCCGCCGCTTGAGCGATAGCCAACTTCTGGGTTAAATAATGCATGACTTCCACACAGAGAATACCACTCCAGAACCCCCAACCGATAGTACCAAAACCACGGAACCGGGCGTGGTGCAATATGGACGCGAGTCAGAGACAGGGCATATTATATTGATCGACAATAGCCCAATCGGCAATAATCGACTGATGGATCTTTCACATCCATAACGGTTGCATAACAGAGGTTTCGCCCTCTAAAATATTTGTTATGTATCAATTGGTATAATTTAACTATAAATTTTCACTGTAAACATCCATCAATTCTAGGTGTAAATAGGAACCGACACATAATTTATTGTCAAGTTGGGCTATTATATATCATTCGCCGAATCGGTGCAGCCACTGCAGGTGGTTCAATCAGATTCAGTCAATTTTAATTTTCAGACCTGTACAGGCTGTAGACAGTGTAGTTTGTACAAATTACAATATTGTCAAGACATGGGAAGTGGAACACCATTGGATAGAAAATGTATACACCAAGACCTACATTATACAGTACGGTACTGGAAAACTGAACTGAAGTCTGAACCTGTGACTGAGTGAGTGTGAACAGGAGAATGTAATGTTCACAAATTCAAGAGGCTGGTAAATAAAATCATATCACATTTCGAACCCATGAACCACTCCGCTCGGTCATACTGTATCATTTCTCAATGTCAGCGCCTATTTTGGTTGAAAGCATGCTTCAGCTTTCATGTTAGTTCAGAATATAGACGGAAATAAATATCGAGGTGGAAGTCGCCATGTTTGTTTTCACCTTGAGTCATGTCATTTGACGCTGTACGTCATAGACTAAAAATAGAACGCTGCCCATCCATTGGCTACAACACACAACAAAATCTAAATAATTTGATCGTTCGCAACATTGTTGTGCAACAGAATTTTGTTGCCTCCAACAAAAAACGGGGAACATCACACGTCATAACAATGTTGCACAACTTTTAAATTATCCCGAGTTCTCTCTGAACGCCAGTGACCTGAAATGACGAGTAAATATCCGCGCGACACTGTCTTGTTGACCAATATAGAAAGAAGTGGATGCATGAGTATTTGACAGGACTACGGGAGGTTCATAGATTCAACGGTGATAACAGAGAATGCGTGAAATTGGGATTTGTGCAAATTCAAGAGGACAATGTTAAACGGTTGAAATGGCGATTGGGAATTGTTCTAGAATTACATCGTGATAGGGATGGCTATATACGCTCTGTGACAGTCAAAACTTCAACTGGTGTGACGAATCGCCCTCTTTCACGACTGTACCCACTCGAAGTGTTTGCCAGTATCGCAGACATAGCTCCAAACACGCATGATAAATCATCTGATGTTCGCTCAGACACGAACATAGTTTCGCTTCCATCTACCAGTGACCGGTCATCCGATACGCACACAAACAGACCAAAACGACGTGTAGCCATTAAAGCACTTGACAGAATGAACACTTGGTTATGCTATGACAGCGAAGAGTCTGACGGAACATTAATTCTTTGCGATTACATTTATGCCATATCTAATTGTTGGCGCTGGAGTATGTTGGGAACTATTTGCGCGACCAACTTTATCAGTTTGTCTATCTCCCAAGACTATGGCAAGCCAAACCGCTATTTAAAATTAATTTTACTTAAGTAAAATAAAATGACACTTTATTTCACTTAAAGGGGTACTGTACGCCAAATGTTGTTGTTGGTTTCTATAGTCTCCGAGTCGGAGAATAAGGTAAAAAAAAATTCATTATTTGAAAGTCTGTTGAGTACGATGTAGTATTACGGATGACAAATTTACCGGAATGCAAAAATACAAATTGTCGTTGTCGAGTAATTTTTGTACAGTTTTCAACCAAATGAATAAAATAAAAGTTATATTATAGGCATACTAGTCCCATATAATCATTTAAGTTATTGTATCGTCGCTAGTCAGTGAGTGGCTTGAGTGTTCTCCCCGTATCATCATAATATTTTAAGCGATCGTGTGTGCGATCGGTTTAACAATCCAGTATCCCTCAATTACTTTGTTTGATTACGGAAATTCGTAATTTAATTGACGCCATTTTATGGCTCCAGTCATAAATTCAATTTATATCAAATTATTAACTTTTAAATTATTAAATTTTAAGATAGCCTATTAACCTGAGCGTTTACAGAATACATCTTCGACTCAAATTACTTATGTTTCTATATATTATCGATATTAGATCGTTGTTGTCACCGGAAATTTAATGAAAATGGCGTACAGTACCCCTTTATGTGAAATAAAATGACATTTAATTTTACTTAAAGGGGTACTGTACGCCAATTTCAATAAATTCCCGGTAACAATTGCGATCTAATATCAATATTATATTTTAAAATAACGTATTTGAGTCGACGATGTCTACTGAAAACGCTCCGGTTAACAGGCTATCATAAAAGTCAAATTGAATTATTTAATATAAATGAATTTATGGCTGGAGTCATAAAATGGCGAATTATGCCATTACGAGTTACCGTTCTTGAAATCTCACATGTTGGGTGTCTTTTATCGACGGCCGTATACGACGAACATTATTGAGTTGCGAACAAAACATGTTACATGCAAAAGGAAGTCCCGCTATAACCAATTTGGAAAAAAAGAGAAGAAACAAGATTCATAAAGCGTCAAGTATTTGTATAGGGGGTGAGATTGTTCGATGGAAGAGATTGCAGGCATCAATTGAACTTCCGGTTCATCCTGCAACCTGCGTCTTCTCCGGTGAAGATCAAAAACATGGCGCGTAGTTTGAAATCGTAATATTTTTATTTCCAAGATCAATATTTTCGTCGCTAAATTAGGTTTATACGAAACTCATATAACACGAACACAATCTAACTTGAAAGTTATGTCAATGGGAGTAAATAAAAAAATGCCTATCTCTGTGTACAGTACCCCTTTAGGTAAAATAAAGTGTCTTTTTATTTTACTTAAGTGAAATAAAGCGCCATCTACATGGTTTTATTTTACTTAAGTAAAATAAAATGACATTTTATTTTACTTAAGTAAAATAAAAATGACACTTTATTTCACTTAAGTGAAATAAAATGACATTTATTTTACTTAAGTAAAATAAAGTGTCATTTTATTTTACTTACGTGAATAAAGCGCCATCTACATGGATTTATTTGACTTAAGTAATATAAAATCACACTTTATTTTACTTAAGTAAAATAAAATGACATTTTTCTTTACTTAAGTAAAATTAATATTAAATAGCGGTTTGGCTTGCCATACAAGAGAGGCGTTGTTGTGGGAAACCACTTTTTTATGTTGAATTAAATTCTCCGAAATCATAGATCGATTTATTGTAACTAAACCTCTACAAATGTGCAAATCGAGCTATACATCAGTAATACGTTTATTATCAAAGTTTAATAGTACAAACATCATAGTTATTTTTGTTACCTAATGTTTGATTTCATTATGTTGATATCACACGGGGAATCAATCGAAGGCCGTTCGAGCAGCCAACGTGGCACTCCGAGTTTTTGAGTCATTTTTTGAGACAGGAACTTAGAACTCCGCACTAACCCAAAGATTCCGGACAAATGGAGAGGTATGTATTATCTGTTTTAGGTTTGCCCAGTAATATGGTTATTGTCCAGCACGGAGTGAGTAGTTGAATGACAGATAAAACGATATATAATGCTGTAGGTGTGTCAGAAAATGGTCACCCGTGACGAAAATACCGGCACTGTTGACAAAACATCCATTATTTTGCACGGAAAAATACACCACTCGCTTTTTACGATTGATTGCCCTTGAAGCAAAATATTAACCCAAGCCGCCCCAGAATTTTTAGCCCAAACTTACCCAGAATAAGCATCCGACGAAGGAAAACGTGAAGGGCGGTGTTTCGGCCTGCATGTGTGGTCTATAATATAGACTATATACAAACTCCAAGCATGTTAATACTAAACGAATATCCGGTTAGCTGCATGCATACGAACGACAGCATTCACGTGCGGGTGATCAAGGCATCGCGTTATCATTCATTCACCTTTTTGAGATCGCAAATCTGAATACTGAGATGGATGTTCAATTAATTTCAATTGAAATACATTCATAATAGATATGTACACAATATTCCGAATATGTTATGGATTCATATTTCAGATGCCATTCGCAGTCCAATTGATCAGTCTCAGATACACATAAAAACACTCGAAAACTCATCAGAACTCCTTAAGTAATACGCATATTTACTGCATGCACAGATTCTCGACGTTTGGTGACATCTTCGTCTGCGGCGTTAACATCTTTCTGTGCCGACAGTCACTGTGGTCACTCCATATCGCGCGGGTATGGAGAACGACACTGATTTTTTAAATTCTGTTCAATCCTATGCTTCATTGACAGATTCAACTATATACCGGCATTTGTTTTGGCAGCGTGGAAGTCCAGGAACTATACTAGTGGGGGGATGTTCTCGAAAATTTGAGTGTGAGCAAAAGCAAAAGCAAAAACACTATTGAAAAAATTCGCAAAAAAATATTAAATTGTTTGTTCTGGGAAACCTGATTGACAGCGGGTGGATAAATACTCCTGCTTCGTGTGGACATACACATACGTTGTTCTTTGTCTGTTTTACGATGAGAGACCAACATATATCCCCATATCATATAGTCCAGGAGATATTGGTCGACCTCTGCACCCCCCCCCCCCCAGGACTTAACTTCACCCCACTAATTTTCTTCCTTAAGGTCTCCTCTAATTTTTTTCACTTGTTAACAAGAAAAAAAAGTGGCCGCAGAGACTCCAGACAAGATGGCGTCCATCATGGCGGCCATTTTTTTTAAATGCACCAGGTCTCTTTGATCGCCATTATAGTAAAGATGATAGCAAATGCGGTCTTGTTTTCCGCTCGATTCGTTATGCTAATATACAACCCTTACAAATTAGCCAAAAATCCGACACCAGAATCCAATATGGCGGCCAAGATGGCCGCCGAAATGTGAAAATATGCTATTTTTCTGACATGTTACCACCTTTCGTTTGTCTCTGTGGGAAAATATTAGAATTTTTGCATCATGTTATACATTTATCATATAGAGGAGTCATTGGCGAACACATGGGGATCATAATATGCATTCATTGCGGGATATTTTTGTCAGATATCACGTTTTCCCAAATGCCGGTATCATAGGTCAAAGCCGAATCTCCGTTAATAACGGGATGTTATATTTCGAATCAATGAATGTTATTGCTATTATAACAACACCCATGCATATATATTTGCATGAGATACTCGAGCTAGGATTCCTCTTATACCTGAGTTGAGGAATATTTACCCAAATCCAAGATGGCGGCCAAAATGGCCACCAGAAATAAAAAATCGCCGAAAATCGCCGATTTTAACATCAGTGAGCATTATTGTCATGACAACTCCACACCTGCTTACTATTGTAAGTTGGGAACACTTAGGCGAAGAAATTTCCTTGTACAATATCCAAATAAAAGTCCCCCAAATCCAAAATGGCGCCCACAATGGCAGACAGATTTTGAAAAATTACCGAAATTCCCTCATATTCACATCATTGGGCATTATTGTCGAGACAACTCCATCCATGCGTACAGTTGAGTTGGAAATACTGAGGTGAAGTAATTACCTTACATCTCATGCAAGAAATTGTTTTCCAAATCGAAGATGGCGGCCAAAATGGCGACCGAAATTTGAAAACACGCCTACATTCATTTACTTTCTTAGGATGGGCGTTATTGTTTCGCGATTTCTACCCACCATTACATGTTGATATGTATGAATTATTCATTAGGGTTTGGCAAGTGATACTCACAGTCAATATGGCGGCCAAACTGGCGGGCAGAAATTGAAAAGAAGCCGATATTATCACATACTAATTTCAACTTTTTGTCATAATATTGATTTGTATAAACAAAACGGTACATAATATAAGCCATATATTAGTTCCAATGTAAGTCGTAGCCTTTTGGAAGGATGAAAACCCACAATCGCAATGTGGCATTTCAAAATCCATTCTCCACTAAGGGCTCATACTGGCCGTAACCGTATATAGGTGCGCCGAATAGTCATATTATGACTTCCAAGAATCAAAACAACAGTACCTGAGCTTATTCTGAATTGCCACATTCAGCATTATCTAGACTCGTTTCCGTCTCTTCGTCATATTAATCTATCTCACTCACAACAACAGTTCACTACTCTTCTTTGTAGGAGTGTGCCACTAATCGCAATGTTTCAAACAATACATATGCCGGTGTCCAGCTCACGTGTTGGTTTCGAAAGCTTGGAATTCTTAGCGAGCTTCATTCGTGGTATAGCTTATGATATAATTCAGATGCTACATATGGGGTATATGCGTCATCTTGTGCGATACACTATATATAAAGGTATTCGGTCGATGCGTATACTAGCTTTCATAAGGATCTATCTGCGTATTGTCAGCTTTGGTGACCTAATGGGGATAACAACGTGTACGCCTGGTGATCTTCCCAAACAGCCACTTCTCAATATATGGTTCATCAATTGACATACTCATCTAATGCACTGACGTACCCGGACAACTTCTGTATATGGCTTCGAATGTTGAAAGCCCGACATTTGCCGGATGCAATTCTGCTAAGGCGTAGAAGACCATAATGCATAATATACCCAAACTCCTTGAACATGATCATAAGAAAAGGCTTGTTGACGTCCAGCAATCGTCTCACCGAACAGATCCAAGCAGATGATAACAATACACACGTTGCTAGTTTGTGGGTATGTATCATGATAGTGGAAATGAAATGGACCATGACTGTACCGCCCCTTATTTTGTTATGTTTTAGATTCAGACAGGATCTCATGTGTGGCTTTGCTTTCCTTGTATACTAAGATTGTATGTTCCCATCCGTTTGGAAGCCGTTCTTAAACAACTGGATCAGGGGTATGTCATTGGCTACTGCTGTATAAGCCCCACAAAGACTGTGGTGTAGTCTTAAAGGCGATACCTTTGATAGTTGGTTGATATGTCATACTCACGCTGGGTGGTATGGTTCAAGAAAGTACAAATGCCATCAACAAAAGGGTGAAATGTTCAACGCGAAGAACATCCAGAGGAATGTTACGTTGATGAGCTGTTGCATTCAGTTCAACACACGTTGGTACACCAAGTGATTTCTTGATAACATCACCAATGCGACCATTTTCCTGCATGAGACATTAACTACTATATTCTAAAGTTATATATATAAAGCTATATGATCATAAAGGTCGCGTTCCCCAACGGCCACAGCCATCGCCATCGAGACTGTAAATTGTTCTTTAAACACATAGTGAAATAAATGCACCACATTTCCTGACATTCTCTTGAATAATACCGCCCACATACTGACACTAACCCCGAGAGAGGATAACAAAACACGCATACATCCATGCTATAAAGACATTATCCTTTAGTCCATCCGACTGTTTTGAGGGAGGCTAGCATATTATTATCCAGACAAAAGTGTACGTAGTTGAATCAGAAAGGCTAAACAAAACCGACACGCATGACATTCGATATCTTAAACATGCACCAGGTGTAGGGGTGGTGTATACAGTGGCCCATTTCATTCCCACTATCATGGCGCATTTCCACAAACTAGCACCGCGAGCATTGTTCTTCTCTGCTGGGAGATATTCGACGAGACAACTGCGGGGCGTCACACAGTTTGCTTCGGATAATGGTAAAGAAGTGTGGGTAGTCTGTACACCAGGGTCTTCTCCTTAGCTGATAGACATCTGTCCAAGGGAATGAGACAGCTAGCAACCTTCGAAACACTGTCGAAGTTGTCCACATATGCCAATGCGTTCGCTGAGTGTGAGTTGACGAACTATCTATTGAGAAGTGACTAGCTAACTGGTTCGCCAGGTGTACATGTCGTTATCCCATCGGGTATGAGACACATACATAGAGATGACCTTCTGTAAGCTAGACACCGGAAAATGAATTGTTTGAAACGTTATGATTAGAGGGACCCTACTCCCAGGAAGTGGTGAATACTTTGTCGGTGTGAGCGACCTAGATTTATCAGATAAAGAAATGGAAGCTGGTCCAGATAATTATGGACGTGACGTGGCAAATCAGAATCTGTTATCAGGTAATTGTTCTGATATAACTATTCGGCGCACCTACGCTTACGGCCATTATCGGCGCTAAGTGGAGACTGGATTTCGAAATGCCACATCGCGATATTAATTGTGGTGTTTCATCTTTCCAGAAGGACACGAGCTATGTTATGCGTTTTGATACCTTTAAGTTGAACTAGTAGATGGTTTATGTACAATTTCGTCCATACATACCGATATTATGACAAAAAGTTGAAATTAATATGTGAAAATATCGATTTCTTTTCAATTTCTAGCCGCCAATTTACCAGCGATCTTGGATGTGAGTATCAATTGCCAAACTCTAATGAATACTTCATGTCACTATTCCATATCAACATGTAATGGTGGATAGAAATCGCGAAACAATAACGCCCATCCTAAGAAAGTAAAGGAATGTAGATTTGTTTTCAAATTTCGGTCGCCATTTTGGCCGCCATCTTCGATTTGGAAAACAATTTCTTGCATGAGATGTAATGTAATTACTTCACCTCAGTATTTCCGACTCAATTGTAAGCATGGGTGGAGTTGTCTCGACAATAATGCCCAATGATGTGAATATGAGGGAATTTCGGTGTTTATTCAAAATCTGTCCGCCATTGTGGGCGCCATTTTGGATTTGGGGGACTTTTATTTGGATATGGTACAAGGAAAGTTCTTCGCCTAAGTGTTCCCAACTTACAATAGTAAGCAGGTGTGGAGTTGTCATGACAATAATGCTCACTGATGTTAAAATCGGCGATTTTCGGCGATTTTTTATTTCTGGTGGCCATTTTGGCCGCCATCTTGGATTTGGGTAAATATTCCTCAACTCAGGTATAAGAGGAATCCTAGCTCGAGTATATCCTGCAAATATATATGCATGGGTGTTGTTATAATAGCAATAACATTTATTGATTCGAAACATAACATCCCGTTATTAACGGAGATTCGGCTTCGACCTATGATACCGGCATTTGGGAAAACGTGATATCGGACAAAAATATCCCGCAATGAATGCATATTATGGTCCGCCTGTGTTCGCCAATGACTCCTCTATATGATAAATGTATAACATGACGCAAAAATTCTAACATTTTCCCACAGAGACAAACGAAAGGTGGTAATATGTCAGAAAAATAGCATATTTTCACATTTCGGCGGCCATCTTGGCCGCCATATTGGATTCTGGTGTCGAATTTTTGGCTAATTTGTAAGGGTTGTATATTAGCATAACGCATCGAGCGGAAACAAGACCGCATGTGCTATCATCTGTACTATAATGGCGATCAAAGAGACCTGGTGCATTTAAAAAAAATGGCCGCCATGATGGACGCCATCTTGTCTGGAGTCTCTGCGGCCACTTTTTGTTCTTATTAACAAGTGAAAAAAATTAGAGGAGACCTTAAGGAAGGAAATTAGTGGGGTGAAGTTAAGTCCTGGGGGGGTGCAGAGGTCGACCAATATCTCCTGGACTAATATACGTGAACATGACTTTCCCATTTTCTCGGGTTTGGCGATATGTATACCACGTACACGGGGGTGATAATGGTCGTTATCCTGAATTAATGTTATATATCACTCCAACTGCAATGTGCTGACTCAAAATAGGCATTGACCCATAATGAATGTCTACTGATCTACAGTCTGTTCCAAAGATTCCAATATGTGAATAATACTATGGGATAGCGATTGCCCGAACAAAGATATACTGAAATAACAAGACATACCAATATGTACATATTACATAAATTAATCGTTGTGTCCTATTTTTCAGAAAAAGAAAAAGGGGAAGAAACAGATTCGACAAAAGAAAGAGGAGGATGCGGTCAATGTATAGGCAAGGTATACCAGATACAGACGAGCCAAGACGAAATTTCCATGCTACTCCACACGAGCAGACATTGGAAAATTTTGAGGAGACCCATAACGTCTGCTCCATATAAGCATGCAGTGGAACTGAGTTTTGGAAGACGGTAGCTATCGTCTGTTTGGCGACAAGTTTATACTTCTCGTCCATTGTCCGTTATCCGTCCGTCCGTCCATCCGTCCGTCTATAATTCTTTAAACATCTTCTCCTCTGGAACCATAAGACCGAATGAGTTCATATTTGGTGTGGATGTTCCCTAGGTGACTCGCATTCAGATTTGTTCAAATGAGGTCACTGGGTCAAATAGTTGCGAAGCCAGGGCCATAACTCTTTCCCTCCATAGTAATTCTTTTAAACATCTTCTCAAATACCATCAGGCCAAATGGGTTCATATTTGGTATGAAGGATCCTTGGGTGACTGGGGTTCAGATTTGTTAAAATGAGGTCACTGTGTCAAATGTGGGCGTGGCCAGGGACACAACTCTTTAAAAAAAATGAGATTAATTTCTTTCTCAATTTAAAAAAAAAAAAAAACACCATTATAACATCCAAATTTGGTTTAAATCAGTCGAAAATCAAGAACATGCAAACAGCATAAACTCAGAGCTCAATGATACGAGGAAGGTGCCTGCAATCACAGAATGTTTTCTTAATAACACCATATAGAAGTCACATTGATTATAAAGTAATAAATGAGATGGCAGTGTTAACCAAATCTGTTTGGAATGACAGCTTTGATTAATAGCCTAAATGTATCTGCCTGTTAGAGAGTTTGTATATAAATGACCGTGCTTATGATAACAAACTCCACCCCCAAGGCCAAGTGTGAATGATGAATCTGACAGTTAGGCCAGTAAAACCAAATACCTGTGTTCTCATGCGATTACATATGGGAAACTGGATGAGAAAGAAGGAGGCATTTTTCTTAGCTTACCTGAGATGAAGGATTGAGACATATTTTGTGTGGATGGTCCCTAGGTGGCTGGGATTCAGTTCTGTTCAAATGGGGGTCACATGGTCAAAAAGTGGCATAGCTAGGGACCTAACTCTTTCCATCCAGAGTAATTCTGAAAACATCTTCTCAAGAATCATCGGGGCTATTTAGCTTATAATTGGTATGGAAGGTTCTTGTGTGACAGGGATACAGATGTGTTAAAATGAGGTCACCTGGTCAAATAAGGGCGGAGCCAGGGACGTAACTTATCCATCCATTGCAATTCTTAAAATGTCTTCCTATCAAGAACCATCAGGCCTATTCAGTTTATATTTGGTATGGGTGACTAGGATTCAGATTTGATTCAGAATCGGTCAGAGCCAATGACATAATTCTTTCCCTCATCAGTTATTTTTAAAAAATCTTCTCAAGAACCATTTGCCATATTTGATATAAATTTTGGTATAGAGACTCCTTGGGTGACTGGGTTCAGATTTGTTGAAACGGGTTCACCAGGTCAAATAGGGGTGCGACAAGGGACATAACTCTTCCCCCAAATAATTCTTAAAATGGCGCTCATCAAGAGCCATCAGTCCTATTTAGCCTATATGTAGTAACCAGTATGGAGGGTCCTTGTGTTACTTGGGACTGGGTTACAGATTTGATAAAATGGGTTCGACCAATCAAGAAATGGCATTTGGTGTATGGAGAGTTGGGATCAAAATTTGTTTGAATGGGGTCCACCATTAAAAAGGGGGAGCATGTCAGGTTGTAACTTTGCCACAGTTAGGAAAGCTTGAAGTATCAACATGTGCAAAGGAATTTTACGAACTTGGGAGTGCGTTTGCTTCAGTTGAGAGGGAGCAGACTATGGACTATGTGGGGTGGGGGATCTGTACCATATTTCAAGGTGGACACCCCACTGCTCAACGGAGACCCTCTAGGCTATGTCCCTCTTTGTGACTACTTGTTTTTAAGTGAATTTGACAAGTACTAACTCTTATGGTCTTCCGAGTCCCAGTCTGCCTAGTCTTTACAGTCTGGTGAGCGTCTCCACAGTCATTGACTGTCTTGTTATGAGTGGAATGGATTATTCCCATTTTCTTTTTCTGAAATAAAAATAGGACACAATGATCGTAATTATTAACTTATTTATGTAATAAGTACATATTGATATAGCTTGTTAGTTCAGTATATCTGGACTATGAATTTTCGAAAATGAGTGACATTGAAAATTTCAAAAGATTATGAGAAATTATGATGTGAATATTATAAATACCGTATGCAACATGATCCGGTTGTTCTTTCTCAGAAGGGGATCTTTGAAAATTGAGTAAATTTGCAGAGAAAAACCTGACACGGTGGTCGAATGATGATGCTTCGCATAGAACATTTATTAAACACAATGTATATCATTTTGTGTTTTACATTTTTAATCTTTGTGTAACTTGCAACTGCCTATATAATTGGTGTATTGCAATAAATATTCTATTCTATTCTATTGGAATCTTTGGAACAGACTGTAGATAAGTAAACATTCATTATTGCAGGGTCTATGGATGCCTATTTTGAGTCAGCACAGTGCGGTTGGAGGGATATAACGTTCAGGATAACCCTTATGTCTTGTGCAACAATCAATGCACAGCCAAGTTATTTTATGTGAATTGTGCCATCTTTCATCACCAAGAAGTAAAACATTTGTGAGTCAGAGAACTCGGGCTAAAGCAGATGCCAAAACGTAAAACTCCATTTTGATAATCGTACTCATGTGTTGGTCACTCGGAGGGGCCTCGTTGACTGTCACCGCTCAGCGTCGTTGGAAAATCATCGCTACACTACCCTTCACGTTACCTCCGTCGGATTATTATTCCGGGGAATTTTGGGCAAAAATTTCTGGGTCGGCTTGGGGTAATATTTGGCTTCAAGTACATTTAATCATAAATAGAAAGTAGTGTATTTTTCCGTGCCAAATAATGGATGTTTTGTCAACAGTGTCGGAATTTTCGTATCTGACTGAGTTCTGATTTTTGTCAGAATACCAGATCCCCGTTCCGCTAGCACGATAGAACAGTACGCTACCTCTCGGATACCGATTTCCCTGATGATGATACAAGAAAACCAATTTCAGAAATGGTAACGCGCTCAAGATCATATATTATATACCCATGCTTGTAATTATAGAATATAAAATATATTGGTTTTGCGAATGACCAACTCAAAATTCCGTTAAAATAACAATAACAACCAGCACTTAATTAATGAACCTCGGCCGTCTCCGACCACAACCCCCAGTGGCCTGCATAACGAAACATAAAACTTGAAATGTAAGACTTACAAATTATCTTTTTCATTTCTTTTATTTGTAATTGGCATATATAGCTTATCACAAACCAAAAATCACCATTATTGACACAATGTTAACGACAATAAACGAAATTGAAATTCCCAACTACACCTTTTACCGGACTCGGCCTCCGGTCGCAGTTCGACTTTTAATCCTCCCAAAACTTCCCATTCTATAAATAAAACACCCATGCGCCCAGTCGAAACAAGAATCTCTACACCAGTATACACGCGGAGCGCGTGTAATGATATAATATGGTATAATAATATATAATAATCAAATAGTAACATATATAATAAATGTATAGTATTTACACTGTATTTTTATGAACCGTTTTCTGTTTATATATTCATTACTTGTGTTATTTTTGACGAATAAATTTATTTAAAACAAAAATAGGAGCCATGGGATAACTATATCAATAAAGTACTCGCTATATTGCCGGTTATACTTTTTGCAGGATGTATGTATTCGCGGATGTATCTTCGGGGATGTTTCATTGTTGCAGTAAGTAACTTTTTGACCCCGCGTCAATTGCTTTTTTGAAATTAAGGTATGAACAATGGCTGCGCCACTATTGAAGATTTTAAGGCGGGAACGCAATGCATAATATAACAGCTAACATTGCTGATGAAGTATGTCTCAGTTGGAAAGTAGACTAACTGTCGTATTGCGAAGTATCGGGGGGGGGGTATTTAATCCTATTACTATTTTTTGTCTGCATTTATAGAGGCGTCCTGGTGTGATGAATGAGAAACATTCAGTGATAAGCCGTAGTTGTTGTAATAATTTGAAGGATTAGCTATTTTAACGGAATTCTGAGGTGGTGCATTCATGAAACCAAAATATTTTATTTATATAATTATATGCCCATATAATAATATGATATTGAGGGCGTTACCATTTGTGGCGATGGTTTTCTTGTATAGTCAGTGGGTGGTTTAATTTAGTTCAGATAGGCCTACTCATTAATTGTATTTTATAGTCAGGGAGTGGCTTGAGTTTACGCCCTGTATAGACATATTAATTTTGTACCTGATGTGAGCGGTGTGCCACGCGATGCCCGTTCCACAATCTCTCAATTAATTTTATTACGTCTTCACCCCATGCATCCGGATATGCTCGTAGCGGAAGACATGCTCGTAGCGGAATAACCACATGGCCTGCGATTTGCACACCGTTCACGGTTAGACACATGTTGCACCGAAACCAACACATACCAGTGGTTGACGGTGGTGGTACTATTTGTGGCTATAATTTACCCAACTGTACATCAAAATTATTTAAACATGGACGCAGTTTAATCCTATTTTACCGGGAAGTTAGGCCAAAAATGTTGGCAAAATTTGCATTTCTTACATACAATTACAATTTATGTGGTAACAATCCAGACAATATAGTCTTTGCATACATTGCTATTTCCGCGGATATTCCCTTAATATAATAGACAACATTTTCAGTCATGTTTCTACATTTTTCATAGTAAAAAATAACCATATATGCAGGTCATAGCAAAAAAATATGGCATGTCTATAGCAGTGGTTTTACGTTTGCTATAGACATGCCCCAAAATCAAGTGAGTGCCTCCATGGAAACAAATTTTTCGGGCACTAATATGATTGACATCGCAAACATGTCCAGTTCATTTTGAAGCTAATATATCATACTTTGAGAAACTGTATGTTATATAATGTGTCAATGCAAAGATTCATTAAAATTTTAAAAAACTTATATCGAGTAAGTATTTCAGGTCATAATTTTCGTATAAAACCCGATTATCGAACAGTAATATGCAAATTGCGGAAACCACAACCGCTCATTTCTGTAGACCGATTATCGCTGTTAACGTTTAAAAAAAAATCAAGGTAAAATAAACCGTGTTTTTATGAAATAACTTACAACAACTAAATACGATGTGCAAATTGCAGGCCATGTGTTTATTCCGCTACGAGCATGTCTTCCGATACGAGCATATCCGAATGCATTGGGTGGTCTTGTACATGGAAATTCGTAACTTAGTTTATGGCTGAATGTAAATGTATATTAAATTATTAAATTTGATTTTAAGATAACCCGCGACTGTTAACCTGAACGTTCACCGAAGCAGACAATACTCACACGATTGAATAGGTAATATACTTGATCGGGGTCCACGATTGATAGTCAATCAGAGTATAACACGAGTCACGCGAGGTTATAGGATTGAGGCAAACTGTTGTATTTACGAAACAAAGGAGATATTTGAAGACGTGTTTTTGGAGTGAGCCGACTGACAAATGCTGTGACGTTTGATGAAATATTAAAGGTACTCAACCCGATAAAACTCCTCTCAATTACTATTTCAATGGCTTCGGGGGTCAAAAATATTTGATTCGAGTCGAGGAAGTCACCCATCAAAGCTCAGATTTGTTAGATATCGATTTTAGAAATCTATTATTTTTCATTATCGGGAATTCTTTCTGGCCCAGAAGATAGTCAAAAATTCGTTATTATTACCCACTTGATTATAGAGTTATCCATCCTTGTCTGTTTGAATAGAATTTTGGCGTAATATCTCGAGCAGGTTACCAAATTGACGGCAGTTATAAGTACTCATCTCGAGAACATAAGAATTTTCAAAAATCAATATCTAATAACTCTGAGCTTTGTTTGATGGGTTCCTCGACTCGAATCAAATATTTTTTACCCCCAAAGCCAAAGAAATAGTAATATAGGACCCTCTGATCGGATTGTTGTTGTTGGAATCTGTTGAGATGGGGACCCTCTTTACGGGTTGAGTACCTTTAACTTCAAGATAAACATAAATTAAAAATGGAAAATGGGCGCGTTGTCGTGGTTTTCAATTTATATAATTATGGCTCCACTGTGTCTAAGATCATATTATATAAATCGGACGTCTTACTTATGCTATATGTAAAATCTTCTTTTTTGTTTAATGCACATGTGTCAAATTAATGGCCTAATTAGTTTTGCACGGGTATTCCGTCTTGTCAGATCTCTCAAAACCGCAAGGTAAGATGAAGAAGTTTTAGAAGGTTGCTGTCTTAAATGATTTATTTCATACCTCAGTATCCTTCCTCTTCAATAAAACAAAAGTTTGATTGAAGAGGGAGAACAAATACGCATTGTCATTGTGACGGATAGCGATCCGTCACCCTCCCACACTGTCGGTCAATTAGGCCAAAATATAATGAATATGTGTTTCTGGTATCGGGTGGATTTTCATTTTATTTTTATATCATTAATTTTTTCAAAATACCTTGCAAACTCCATGAACTCAGAAAGTTTTGTCGTGATAGTTGCGTCCACACTCGCAATTATGTCTCATATATGACTGGAAACCATTTGGGGTTCAAAATGGAATTATGTCCATTTGGACTGTATTGTGTCCTCGATAGACTCTAAGCGCATTATGCATCTGGTATTTCAATCCGCCTGCCTCTTATATTGCTCATTTCATAACCTAAAGTATATACACATAATTTTGCAGCCTCCAGTTTAATCAATGGTAATATCAAATGTATTGGATATCGCACAACACATCGTATTAATTATTCCGTAAGATTGTTTTTATACTCACATATCTGTTCCTATATATGTATTGGTTGTCAAAAATAACTAAGAATAAATCGATCCAGCAATTCAATAATGTATCCATTTAAATGAATTGCATACATATATAAGACATAGAACATAGGTATTTCTGATGTTGATTGACGAAAAAATAGGTTCAGCGGCGAAAAAGGGCAAAATCAAGAAAATAGTTTTGGTCACGGTAATTGTGATTATAGGGCGGACGGGAAACGCGCATATATTTTAGTTTAGCCTAACTAACGTGTTTACTCCAAAATCGCGGCTCTCAATAACGTATATATCAACTATCACTCGGGACAACTAATCAGCTAGATTTAGTCCGATCACATAATGTTTCATACGAAATAACGTCAATGTGATGTTATATTAGTTCGCGTTGGCACGTACGTTATGAGAGAAATTATATGCACAGCAACATACGTTGTAATGGACGGTAGCAAGTGAAACTAAAAAAATAAAAATAAACAAGATATACATTTTCCTATGAATATATATGAGTCGAGAGATGGATTTTTTGAAAATGGAGAAGAGCGCTGGATAGAAGTTTTTAATCTGTGTTGATCCTCCCAAGAAATCCATTATCAGGAATTATCCTGCTCATCAACCAAATCAGACAGACTTGAATACATCACGCGATGTTGGCGTTATCGCGACTTATTCATGTGTTTGTAGTATTCCAACAGTATTATGTTACTTTCGTGTTGTGCAGACACTCCCTTATTCCTGGACTCGGAATTGTTCGGACAATGTCGGGGTCGTTGTTATATCCAAATGAACGGTTTCCTGGTCCATCACTTCTCGTGAGTATATATACACTTATATATATAACAATTTATTATAACTTATTATAAGAAATTGGCAAATTTCCCACCCAAACATATAATTATGATTAACCCTCCCAAACATATAATTCTGATTAATTATCTGTATACAATATATTGTCTTCCAGAGCACAACGCAATCCATTATCGAGCACAAGTGTATCATTAGATTTCGCCTCCAACATACAAATAATATCAATTATACATTAGCACCCATCAAACATACCATATATTCATCATACTTTGCCATTCTTTGAGCACAAATTCCCTCTCAACCGAGCAACAATGTCTTGACTGATAACCTCTGGAAGGCATTATAATTATACAATTCAAAACTTATCACCGTCATCTTGGTAACATGTGTGTTCCATTCTAGTGTATCGGGAGAGGGGCTTCACAAGTTGCAAAAGGGTGTGCCCCAATCCCTTTTGTATAATATGCAAATAAAATATGTTTCAAATGTATACTTACATATCAACCCCGTTCTATTATGATTAGTATGCAGGGCTGTGGCACCATCCCCGCACGTGAGCGGAAATAATACGACTTCATGTGGGATGTAGAACCTTTTGGATAAAAACTTGAATCGAGTTAAAGTTGGAAAATATTCAACCAGTTGTTTAAAAGCACATTCTTTACAATATTTGTTGAAATAGCTAGCTGGTAAACTATCACAAAACTCTCAACCTATTTTTCCAGTCAGAATTTTTTTAAACTGATGTTTCAGCCATGAAAGTGCTAATAATTGTTTAAATTAATGTTCAATATTAATAAACTGATTTGCATGGGGTCATCCCACTAAAATATCGATAGTGTGGTGATCCAAACTCCAGGAAGAGTTATCTCCCATCGCTCCGCTGAGATACCACTGCGATTTCTTACGTGTTCTTAGTTCTTATGTTTGAGGATTAAAATTTCTATGTCTGGCTATGGGCGGCCATTCGGTCGGAAATTACATGAAATAAAAGTTAATGGTGGTTTGTGAAAACAATAGTCTCTATTTTCAAACCAATAGTCGTTCTTGGATTCAATAAGAGACAGTTCCGTTTCAATAGCCATATTTTATTAATCAATGGCAATCTATTTCAAACCAATAGACTCCATTTCCAAACCAATAATCGTTCTTGGATTCAATAAGAGACAGTTCCGTATTAACAGATATAGATTCATAATCAATGTTGACCGATGCAAAATTAATGTTCTATTTTCAGTTATTAGAATTCACTGTTCAACTAATATATATTGTAATACGACCCTGCCTAACTATGCTTAAAAGCCATGTCCTGATTGGCCAGTGGCCCGAGTTACCATGGCTATCTCGTTCCAGTTTTGTGGTACAATTCTACTTTTTCCAATTGTACCACGAAAAAAATCGGTTTATTCAGGTAGCCGCACGCGACTTTTCCCGTCTTTTCTAACTCCGCGCAAACGGGGCATCAACGGAGTACACCCGCACCCGTAACTCTTTGAATTAATTTGCTACATCTTGACAATCTTGCGAATTTTCTAGCGATTTTTCGCTTGAAACCAGTTTGGTTGCCAATGAATATGGTCCAAATGATGTTATTATATACTGATATATGTTACGACCAAAGAAAGTTACTTAATAAGTATATTAAATGACAAAATAAATCCATGGGGCCGGGCTGTGCATTCGTCGATTCGAATCTCGATCATATTCGATATTTCGGAATCAAGTTGAAAATGAAAGCGCTTGTTCACCAGTACAGAAGGGGAATAAGATTAGTTTAGTAAACTAGATCATTTAG
This sequence comes from Siphonodentalium dalli, assembly GCA_032622095.1. Classification (NCBI taxonomy): domain Eukaryota; kingdom Metazoa; phylum Mollusca; class Scaphopoda; order Gadilida; family Siphonodentaliidae; genus Siphonodentalium; species Siphonodentalium dalli. The sequence continues at coordinate 107,797,721 of CP136066.1, forward strand.
ATCGCTTTGTGTAAGGAAAATGGTCCATAGTCGATGATAATATTCATGTTGTCCCAACAACGTTCAACACAGAAATGACAGCAATCGTATTTCCTGTACAATTTAAATGAAAGACACGGGCGCCGCTGAAAACACATCGTTTTTTAGCCAATCACAACGATTATTCACGCAAACAAATTACTGGAGTACTCCATGCAAAGAATCTAGTACGCCCGATACGAATTACACCACGAAATGTTTTCTCACCTGAGACCGAAAAAGCGCAGTATTTCGTTGACTATTCAGTCGAATTGTGACCATAAACTTTCAGTCGTATTACAAAAGAAATAAATACACGGTGTATCGGTGTGTATGGTCAAGTTGTACCACAAAAAACTTATTGTAGGACTCCGCTACGCGTCGTCCTACAATCAGTTTTTTGTGGTACAACTTGACCATACACACCTCTACACCGTGTATTTATTTCTTAAATAACAAACACTTATATTAAGATTCGCACATATTCAATAAACGTACATTCCGTTTCAATAGCCATATTTTTTAATCAATAAACATATTTCAAACAAATAGACGATTTCCCACGAGCAATGATTATCGTTATCAAACTATAGACCTTATTGTCATTCTTATATTTAAAAGATATAAATTATCACCAATGCAAAATTAATGACGTTCTTTCAATTCAATAGGTTTCGTATTCCAACCAATATCTAATAGCGCAATCTACTATTTCCGGTCAAACCAATGATTAAGAATTCGAAATCAATGATTAAAACGTGAACTAACGCTAGGGGTCTCTGATGGCGATATTTGAAGAAACTTTATTCATGTGACGTCAGAAATATATAAATAAACATGGGAATTCCCAATGTCATGTCTGTGTGACGATTTGCAGTAGTTCAACTTCAATCGGTGCAAATCAAACGACGATAAATATTCACAATGGTCCACTATAACACAGTGGAGTAGATTAAATACAAATTTCAAGACAATTATTAAAATTGTCTGACTAAAGCATGAAACTTTGCACATATGTACATATTTACATACGTATTGGTATTAGATATGGAGCCACGCTGGAATTTCACTTTAACCCCTCTTTTAAGGCGTTTTCCAAATTTAAAGAGTGTTTCGTGGTTATATAATTTACTAATAGTGTAGTGACTTAGCGTTTTTTTCGGAACGGACTGGCAAAAATTGCCATTTTTTTTATATTTTGTCAAGTTATGTGTGCTCTTTCAGAAAGTGAACTAGAAACAGGTTTCTGATCAATATTAACCCTTGTTTCCAGTATAAATCCAAGATGGCGGTCAAATTCAATCATTATTTCACCCTGACGTTCCAACTGGTATAAAATTTGAGGCGCATGCATAATAAAGGCGTCATTCAACCTGACATTGTCATATTTTGAAGATAGTAGCAACCCAGGCTGACCAAATTGGAAATTTATCACTTTTTGTACCAAAAACATGCAATTTTGTCATATAATCATTCTCGTTTCAATTATTTCGGAATAATAAACAGACAATTTCTCAAAAATGTTTCAGTGTATATCAAAGGTTAAGGTCTTAGCAGTTTTGGACATGTATACTCTAATCAAAACATACAATATCTAGGACACATTCTTAACCGTATTTTAGAAATTTTGGATTATGTTACCCCTCACCCCAAAAATCATGAAATATTGTTTTTGTGATAAGCATCCGATAGAACATGGATGAGAATCTATAAAGGACACTATTTGATCACATTTCTAAATACTGCAATGACAATTACATACACAATGACCAAAGTTGAAATATAACATCTTTTTCGACAAAACATATGCAATTTTGTAAGAAAATCCTCTTCATTTCAAATATTTTGGTCCAATAAATAGTCATTTACTCATAGGATATTTGCGATAGTTCACAATGTTCGGTCTTATATGTTTTGGACATATATACTGAAAACGATGAATACATTGTAAGTGTTTAATATGTAACAAAGTTTCAGAAAACTTGGTTTATGTCACCCCTCACCCCAAAAATCACGAAAATGTGACTTGTTGTAAGGATTCAATAAATCTTTGGTTAAATCTTATAAAGTGAGTTTGTCGATCGCAATTCGTCATATATTATAATGTAACAATCTCATTGTCAGTATACTGTTGAAATTAACAATTGTATGCCTAATAACAATTTATTTGATCACTTCAAATATGTTCAATCAATAGAATGGCAATATGCCATACATGTAATATACAATATGCTGTCTTAAAAGTTTCGAAAATGAACATCGAATATATATACAACACATATAAGGGTATATACATGTAATGTTTTGGTGAAATAAAATAAAAATAAAAGATTCTATAATACCATTAATGGATATATATTTGACCCAATATCATCGACTTATGTAATCTAGCATTCAAGAGGGGTGTATATATAGATATGCAATTCAGGTCAGAACTTTAAATTGTGAATCAATAATACACATAAAGATGGCCTATCTTTGTTGATACTGTGTTCTTAAATTCATGTTTGTTATGTTATATAACTATAATGTTCACAGACTGATAATACCAGTTGATAGATAGCAACTCATAGATTGTCATGTTATAATCACCGCTGCCTGTGTTTGTACGTTGAACAACTATTTTAAGCACACAATTACATCTACATAACTCTGTGTATGGTAAATCAGCGTTTGCACATTTGCATCTGTTACAAGTTTGTGATTTGCAACAACACTTAATGAGTTCTGAGCACACAGCTGCAGCTTGGCATGACAAGTGTACCACAATCCTACCTGGTATGCAGCTCGTTTAATATGTCCCACGCCACATATAATACAAGAAAACTAAGATGCATGCATCAGGTCGGCTGTGAACTATCTACCATAGAATTGTTGTAGCTATCGATTATACATTTTTAAACACCTGTCTGTATGTGTGTATACATGAATGCATGTGTGTATGTGTTATAGACTCTAACACTGCTCGAATTTGGTATTTAACGTGTCAACTTGACCTCGCTCATAGGCATGTTTCTGGACCTTGACCGATCCGACTAAAAAATTGTGTGTAGGACTACTTCGATCCCGGGAGCAATATGGACGGGTTCAATTTCACATGGGACCATGTTCTCGAACGTGCTGATATTGGCATGTTTCTGGACCAATTGAACAATAGTTTGGCCAGACGCTGTATATACTGGATACTGTCCAGATGGAGGCGATCACAAAAAAATCCCTAACTAGCCCGAACGAAGTCGAGTACATCAGCTAGTCTAATATATATTTTGGACATTTGTCTGTCTGTTTGTCTGTTAGCTATGGCCGGGAAAACTGCCTGACAGATTTGACGAAATTTGATACCTAGGGGAAATTATTTCCAGGGAGTATTTTGGACGGGTCAAATCTTGATCCCGACCTGACTTTGACATTCAAAAAGATCAATTCAAGGTCAAATCTGGTAAAACGGAAGTATTTCAACGAAATTTGATACCTACTGTTACTTTTGTCCCAGGAGTGTTTCGGGTGGGTCAAATCGTGACCCTGACCAGATCTTGACATTAAAAATTGTCAATTCAAGGTCAAATCGGGTAAAGCCGGGCGGATTTCGACGGGTACTTTTGTCGTGACTTTTGTCCGGGAGTGTTTTGGACGGGTCAAATCGTGACCCCGACATGACCTTGTCCTTTAAAATAGTCAATTCAAGGTTAAATCGCGCAATTCTCCGAAAATCAGAGGGGAACATCCCGGACGAAGTCGGGTCCACCAGCTACTATTATATATTTCTAGATTTAGTTACAAACTAAATACCTGTATATTGTACAAAGAAATGTTTGACAAATATATCTGTATCAATATTACCATGCGGGTCATTAAAATAGATACGACGAAACAAATTTTGAAGGGTGCATGTATCAGGTAAATTTTTATATTTCAAATGATGACAGGAATGCGGAAAGTTGAAGTACCTACGTAATACTGGCTATCCGCATGAAGAGATATACATGTATATAAAAACCAAAATAGAAGATGACTGCTGGCGACAATGTTTTCCAAAAAAATTCAAAGCATTCGATAGCTCCCATCTAGTTGTCAGCCCGAAGATCAATATGAAGTTTGGTGACTATCAGATGAGGGATATGTCTGTACAATTGCTAAACAATTCAGTCATGCAAAAGAGGATCAAAGAGTAAGATACCAAATTGCTGCCTGTGGTAATGTTTTTTAACGAAATTCGGGAAAATTAGATTACTCTCACGCTGGTTATCCAGAAGATCATTGTGGAATCTGTTGACGATCGGACAAGGGGTGTCGTCTGTAGGATCAACCAAATTATTTAGCCATAAAAATAGTAAAATTGAAGATCACCGCTGGCAGTGATGTCTTCACAAGGACAGTTTGAGAACAAAATATGGCTCACATCTAGCGGTGACCCAAAATATCCACATGAGAAAAAGTTCTCCTATAAAAGCTGGCTGCAGGGTGCGCCAATTGATTCAAATTCGAAATTTAGCAGGGTGTACTGCTTGTGGCCATGTTTTCCCCGCAAATTTGATAGACTGGTGGACAAAACCACTGAATCCGTTGAATCAATATACATGTATACATGGATTAATTTATATGCATTGTTATACACAGTACTGGTATATAAAGGTACTGAAAATAACTATATTACTAGTATACATAAAATAAACCATATATCATGGCTATGGGTTCATGACAGCTGAGAACTTGGTGTGAATTAAAGAGTGGTGGTTTCTCAAGCATACTAGTATCTAACCCTCCACGTTAGAAACATGCCATTACATGTCATAAGTATAATCTAGCTTGAGGACAGAAGTGATCCATAAAACCCCCCTTAATTCAACCAGGTCCTCGCGCGATGTATGGTCTATCACATGATGATCTGGGGGGGGGGGGGGGGTTAGAATTGTTGTATAAAAACAGCACTGCGTGTAAATATAAAATAAAATAGTGCTACATCTTACTACAGATTATTGCCATATATAATCAGTGATTATACAGACAGTCTGACAAAATAAAGTTTCAGTGACACTCTATCCGAAGAGGGGAATAATTTCATCTGTTACAGTCAATGGAGCAATTATGAATCTGGAAAGGTGAAATTTCTAAGTAATACTAGATATCGACATAACGCGATAACATATAACGTAAATGCAATATGGCCGCTGGCGACCATTTTTTTCTATGAAATTAAAAAAATATTTGATAGCTCTCATCTGATAGATCAATATCAAGATAAATATGAAGTTTGGTGATGATCGGATGAGTGAAGTGGACTGTGGTCTGTGCTAAACGGTTTGGTAATGCTTAAAAAGATTCTTACCTTAATATTTTTATGTTCACTTTATAAACTTCACTGAGTCATCTTTGTCATGTATTGAGTTTGATATCTTTTGTTAACAGTTTATAAATTATGAATGTCTCATGTTTGTTATTTTAATTTATGTGTTTATTATCATTAAATAAAGTTGCATTCCTTAAAAAGATTCTTACCTCAATGTTTTTATGTTCACTTTATAAATTCCACTGAGTCATCTTTGTCATGTATTGAATTTGATATCTTTTGTTAACAGTTTATAAATTATGTATGTCTCGTGTTCGTTATTATATTATATACACTTTATAGTGTGTTTTCAGAACGAAAAAAAAATTAAAAAAAATCAACAAATTTGTAAATTTAAAAACAATTCAAACGTTGTTGTATTCCATGTTCCAGCCCGGACATATACACCAAATTTCAATAATATTCATTGAGAAACAACGGACAAAACGCTATATAACCCCGTATACATATTTTATTCCGAGCCGGAATAATCCTCCGGTACATGTTATAGTAGGTACCGAATTGACACACGTCGACTGGGGCGAGTTGGCCTTGGGGCGATTAGGCCGATTCCGGCACCTTCTATAATTTACCGTATGTATCCGTTTACGCGTAGTTTACTTTAGAAAGTTCCGCAATTAATACCGTAAATAGAGCGACCATATTTGACAGAGAATGCCTCTGTTATTGATTATCAAGTTGCTATACATTAAAAACGACAAATTCACATGCTCGTTCAAGCGCAGTAGTCTATTTTCCCCGTGTTAAACGACATCCACAAATACTAAATAACGCTAACCTACTGCCGAATGTTTTACACGACAACTGTTAACATATTTGGGCTGAATTCATCTGACGCGGTATTATTCCTCAAAATAAACAACAAAACCATCGTTACTTGGAAATGTAGTTTGGGCTAACATTTACATAAATCCTCCACATCATTTATTCGACACACGCATCAGATGAAAAACAGACATGAAGTAAACGGCCAAATTGGCCGAAATGACAGTAACACTTCTGTGGCTGTAGAGTAGAAACTTCATTAGTGACTGGGCGTAATCATTAAAAGTATATACTATATCGCAGGTACAATCATATCCACAAGAACGCCTCCATCAAATATCTTGCACTGAACATTTTTAGGTGGGTCCGATATATCTCCAATTGCTTCCCGGATAAATCCCAGCAAATCAGATTGCGTCCCCTTGAATTTACCTCCCGTTGATAAGGCGGGGGAAATAGCCGACTCTCATGAGAGAAAAACACGTCTGGTTCGGGGAGTTCTAGCCATCTCGTTATTGTTGATGAGCTCTCTGTTAAACATATCAACCCTCCATTTCCTTTCAATTTGACGTTCTCCTGTTCCTGCACTTGATCGTTTGAAATAGCGGAGAAGCGATTTCGGGTTTTTTGAACTGCCCAAATGTTGTTCGAACACACTATTACAAGAAATAAAATATTGGAAGTACGTGCAAGATATTTGATGGAGGCGTTCTTGTGAATATAATTGTGCCTGCGATAGGATCTACATGTACTTTTAATGATTACACAGTCACCAATGAAGTTTCTACTCTACACACTAAGAAATGTTAATGTCATGTGTGTTGTGTGGGATAGGTATTTTGAAGGCAGCACAAAGGGCAGCACTAATGAGAATCATGGTATAGGTCTTGGACGAAAAGTTGGTGGACAAACTAAGATTCCAAAAAATGGAACGACTTCCTCCGTCATTCTGACAATAAGCTTGAACTTTTTGTATTCCTGACAAGTAATGCGTCAGAACATGATGATAAAGTGTTAAACATGACAGAATGTTCGTCAACTCTCAAAATAGCAAATTATTCTAGTAAATCTTGAGAAACTGTTGTCAGGAGGAAGCTGATATTAGAATTGTGCCGCTCATTATCCATGCGCTTTCTTATGGGCTGACGACCATCCGTGTTCGGATTGCTGACACAGATGTCCTGGTAATGGTCATCGTTCTGTTTTCAAAGTTTACGAATGCTAACAGTGGTGGTGATACATGTGTTTCTCTAGGAACACGCAAAACTAATACATTGTACCATGACAACAGCACATTTTCCGCTCTGGGCGATGACAATTGTTATCACTACCCAATTTTCATTCGATTTCTGGTTTTGATACCACTTTGTTCTTCCATATAAAGGGCAGAAACAGTTTCTGGATAGCATGGAAATATTATCCCGTTATCACAGATACATGTACATTTCAACCTTTTATTCAACTAGATTCGTCCTCATATATTTTCAAAGAACTCGAACGTTTCATTACCATTAATTATAATAAAGGTTGTCAAAAGTTGCTGATAACGAGGCATATGAAGAGAATTCTCCAAAACTTGTCGCTCAAAAGGGGCCCTAATACAGCACATGAAATGAGCCATATACCAGGCAGGATTGTGGTACACTTGTCATGACATAACAATTCCAATACATGGCCTGCATGACTGGGAATGCACAGTTGAAGATCATGGATGTAAACCATTGTGGACTACATTACCAGAAGCTGCAGCTGTGTGTTCAGAACTCATCAAGTATTGTTGCAAATCCCAAACTTGTAACAGGTGCAAATGTGCAATAGCTGATTTACCATACACATAATTGTGCAGTTGAAATTGTGATATTAAGAATGCCTAAAATATTTGTTCAATGTATCAACATGGTCACCGGTGATTATAACATGACAATCTATGAGTTGCTATATATCCGCTGGTATGATCAGACTGTGCACATTATAGTTATACAGGTACAACATAACAAACGTGAATTTAAGAACAGAGTATAAACAAAGATAGACCATCTTTATGTTACGTGTATTACTGATAGACAAATTAAAGTTGTGATCTGAACTACATGTCTATATATATCCCCTCGTGTATGCTACATTTGTAGATTATATAAGTCAACACCTTCAAATTATTTATGGTATACTAGATTTTTTGAATTTTATTCTATTTCACCAAGACATGACATGTATACACCTTTAAATGTGTTGTATTCGACAGTCATTTTCGAAACTTTCAAGGCCGCATGTGGTATACGACCTTGGGAAATGTTTGAGAAATTGCCCATATATTGGTTGAAAATATTTGAAATGATGGTTATTTTACCATAAAATATAGCTGTTATTAGGCATACAATTGTAAATTTAAACAGTATACTGTCAATGAGATTGTTACATAACAATATATGACTAATTGTCATCGACAAACTCACTTTATAAGATTTAACCAAAGATTTATTGAATCTTGACAACCAAGTCACATTTTCGTGATTTTTGGGGTGAGGGGTAACATAAACCAAATTTTCTGAAACGTTGTTACATATTAACCACATAAAATGTATTCATTGTTTTCAGTATATATGTCCAAAACATTTAAGACCAAACATTTTGAACTATCGCAAATATCCTATGTGTAAATGACCATTTATTGGACCAAAATATTTTAAATGACGAGGATTTTCTTACCAAATTGCATATTTTAGTCGAAATAGTTGTAAATTTCAACTTTGGTTATTGTGTGTGTAATTGCAATTACAGTATTTATAAATGTGATTGAATAGTGTCCTTTATAGATTCTCATCCATGTTCTATCGGATGTTTATCACAAAAACAAAATTTCATTATTTTTGGGGTGAGGGATAACATAATCCAAAATGTATAAAATATGGTTACGAATTTGTCCTAGATGTTGTATATTTTGTTTGCAGTATACATTTCTGAAATTTTTAAGATCTTAACCTTTGATCTGCAATGAAACAGTTTTGAGAAATTGTCTGTTTATTATTCCGAAATAATTGAAACGAGAATGATTTTATGACAAAATTTCATGCTTTTGGTACAAAAAGTGATAATTTTCAAATTTGGTCAGCCTGCATTGCTAATATCTTCACAATATGACAATGCCGGATGGAATGACGCCTTTATTATGCATGTGCCTTAAATTGTATACCAATTGGAACGTCATGGTGAAATAATGATTGAATTTGGCCGCCATCTTGGAATTGTACTGGAAACAAGGGTTATTATTGATCAGAAACCTGTTTCTAGTTCACTTTCTGAAAGAGCACACCGAACTTGACATAATATAAAAAAATGGCACTTTTGGCCAGTCCGTTCCAATATGACAAAATTTTGTCGCTAAGTCACTACACTATAAATGTCGTAAGTAATCTTACCATGAAATATACGATTTAAAATTAGGCATATTCGGTACGTATGACTCTGAGAGATATAATGCCACATTTTTAGGGTAAAATTGGAACAAAATTGTTGTCAAAATGACAGCTGAAAGAGGTTCTGCTGTATGGAACTGGTTCGGAAAGGTGACTTCATTTTGTATTGCTCATGTTAAGAGATAATTAGAGCGATGAATATATGTCATTCGTATGATCCAAGTCCCTCCCGATCCCTCAATAATTCGATTATACATAACTCGGTATGAAATTTAACCAAGTATCACCGTTATGAATCTAGTCATATTTTAACAGGAATTTGACAGAACTGAGAACTTTGCAAATTATGACATACAATTACTTATGATTTTTTGCGCTTTTCACAAATCATTTGCGCTTAAGTGCAAATAGAAATTAATGCATTGATCTCCCTGAATTAAATTTAAATCGCATAGGCCTAACACATCACCCAGCAAGCCTGCAAATATAGCGTGTCTGTCATTTGCAGAATGAGGTCCCCAGGGGGTGAATTTAGTGATGATACCCTGCATAGCGGGCTAGCATAATTAAATTCACCACTGGGGACCTTATTCTGCTTAGGCCTCATCTTCTGGGAAGTAACTATGGTATCAAATTAACATTGTTTTTAGTTACGTTTTCCCATCTGGGAAGTTTCTATATCCCCTAATTTGCAGAAGATAAAATCCATAATCGAGACTCCAAATGGGTGAACATCACCAACTTCAACTGGGGAACTTCAATCTGATCCTAGGTCTGTCATAGCAGTTGAGGGCCTAAGCAGAATGAGGTCCCAATAGGGTGAATTTAGTGATGCTAGCCCACTATGCGGGGTAGCGTCACTAAATTCACCCTCTGGGGACCTCATTCTGCAAATGACAGACACGCGCTATGTGCAGGCTTGCACTCAAGTCTATATAGGCCCATCATATGAGGGAAGCAATTCCCAGTGATCACAAGATACCTTTTATGACCATGGAAATGGTATAGATCTATGCAGGATGTGTCTCTTTTATAAAATGTACTAGATCTCTGGGATGGAGACACAAATTCTTAGGGACAGGGATGCTGATAATATGAAAATATGTTTTTCCCCTATTTCAATTCAATAAGTACACCACGAGGGGAGCAAGCCCCCAGTAACCCCTAATTACCCTTCTATGACCATGGCAATGCCATATATTTGTGCAGGAGATGTCCCTTCAATAAAATATACCAGAGCGCTGGTATGAGGCACCAATTTTTGGGACACCAGAGACAGAGATGCTTTTGACTTTTAAACTTTCGAGTCTGTATGGGCTACTACTATGGGCCCATAATAATATACTATGAGATGGACTCCATCATTCACAATCAGAGGGAAGTAAGGGAGTGTTAGGTATTTGCGCTTAAGCGCAAATCATTACACTTAAGCGCAAATGATTTTCACTTAAGCGCAAATAAATTGATAGACACATATTTGTGCTTAAGCGCAAAGGACATTCGCTTGAGCCCAAATGATTTATGCTTAAGCGCAAATATTTGCGCCTAATATTTGTGCTTGAGCGCAAATAAATAATAAATGTGAAAAGGGCCTCCATAGTAAGAGGGGACCTCTAAATTTCTTGAACATTGAAATTCCCTTTGTTTGAGAATTTGTACATGTTTATATTGAATATTGTCAGTAAATAATTATTCTGTGTGTTTCAAAAGAAATCAGAATAAATTGTTATTGTTTTTAAGTATTGGTTATAGATAACAGTTAATTAGATTGACTCCCCTCTTCCCAGATGCATCCTTATTGTGGAAGACCGATCGCCCGGCGATTCACCCAGGTCTGTTGGATGGCTCAAACGACTTTTCCTACTATGGCCAGTTTGTACCCTTGATTTGAATGACACATTTAATTGTTTCGTACCATGTTTTTGTCATTTCACACCATATATTGGTACGTTTCGTTGATTCCCAAAAATGATGATTGGTCATTCGTATGTGAAAAATTATTTTAATTGTGTTAACTTAATGAAAGCGAACATGTTCATGATTTAACGTTCGTGATGATGACAACCCGACATTTACATGTTAACATATTTCTTTCTTTTTTTTGCGAAACAAAATGAACAAATTGAAATTGTCGCGACAAAGTTAAAGATGCATAATCCGAATTAACGCTTGAATATTACTATTTCCTTGGCTTCGGGGTAAAACATATTTGATTTGAGTTGAGGAACCCACCCATCAAAGCTGAGAGTGATCAGATATCAATTTTTGAAATCTATTATTTTTCACCATCGATAATTTTTAGTGGCTCAGTAAAAAGTCAACGAGAAGACGGTCTCGGACCAAATTGCGGACGAAGATGGATAACTATATTACTGGTTAGCATTATTTTTGGGCCATTAATCGATTCTGGTAAACGAAGTGGCATTTCAAAAAATGTTGTTGTTGTTGAAATCTGATGACATTGGAACCATCGAATCGGACTGAGTACCTTTAATGTTATTTAAAAAAAAATAATACCGGTATACTCAATGGTACGAATTGTCGAAATGATACAGAAACTGGTATGAAATATCCAGAACCCTGGTGCGAAACATCTCTATGTCAAACTTCCATGGTATGAAATGCCAGCAACCTATTGGCTATTCATTCCATTGCACATTACAATTTATTTCCAATGGGTATGGATAGAGAGTCTCCCATTGGGGAGGGGGTCCACCTTGATACATGTATGTTCCGACAGCACCCCCATTGGAAGGAACTTTCCTACAGATGGCTACAGGGTACATGTATATCGGTCCAAAATTTGTTCGAAAATTATTAATTAGATATGACATTTTTTGCACGGTATGGCTTGTTATCAAACTCCATTTGTACTTAGGTGAATATCACTTCAATTTGCCTTAAATCGAGTAATATCATTTTACGACATCACTAATTAGAATAATATGATTTTATGACATCACGGATCCGAGTAATACACGGTATGGATTTATGACATGGTGTAATTCTATTTCACTGTTAGATAAGGCATAGATACCAATTTTTTGTGATGCCACTCATTTGAAAGAGTTGTCAATATTACACTGTTACTAAGAGGCGAACTACCGTAATTAATAGATAGGGTATTACTTGGTTGGTTTGATATTATAGGCCTGATTTCAGCCCTCAGTAACCTCATATCGGCCTTCGACGTCAGGCTGATTGTGATATGAGGTTACCTCAGGGTGATATAGGGCCTAATATCAAACCAACGATGTTGGCGCTGCTATAGTCTACATGGTCACTGTCTGGTTGTTACCCTTGCCGGGGAGATATAAATGGGTACAGGACGTTCTGTATCGTCTTAAGTCATATTTCGTACAACATTTTTGGTAGTTTCGTGCCATATTTTTGGTAGTTTCGTACCTTATTGTTTGGTCGTTTCGTACCATGTAGGAAATCAATTGGTCATTTTGTACCATGTTTCTATATGTATGTCACGTCATATGGAAACAAATAAATGATTTTCTACAAAGTACAACCAAAAAATATGGTATGGAACGACCATGGTTATGGTATCGAATACTGAAATAATGAAGAAGTCACTGTAGTTGTATATCATTTATGTGGTCACAATATATACATGTATAATGCAACCTGTAAGTTGACATGACCTCTGTTCTAGTTGGCTTATGGTTGAGTTCTGAGATTGAGCACTGTCAGGTGTACTCGCTCAATACTCCAGCAATGCTCAGAATCCTATCCCACGACACTCGTATGAAACGTCTAGAATCCATATTTAATAAATCCTTCAGACATTCAGTGTTACCGATCGCCTGAATCAACATCTGACTGTTCAAGGCGGGCGTTACACTCAATGGTTGTTTTTAAGAAGAAATCGTCGTAATGTACAGTGCTAGTACGCAGTAGATCGAACAATTATCTTACGGTTTTAGAGATGTTGTTGTTGTTGTTGTTGACATAATCATATTCATACTGCTGTTGTTGTTAGTACTTGTCACACACATCCTAAGTTCTCCACCGGATTTTGACAGACAATCCCTGCAACACTGAGAACAGTGACAATCACAGTGAATGAGTGATAGCTACTGGGTGACAGTGATAAAGTCCTCAAATTCGGTTGCTTTATTTTCCTTTTTTTTAGAATTAGATTCTTCATTTGTAGAATAAGTTGAATAACAGTCAGTTATTATGACAATCGTCGTGAACAATGAATGACATTGATAATTTGATAGTTGTCTGGGTGTATAATTTGATCGTTTCAATGATTGTTGGCACTGAATTTCTGTCTAGCTGACTTCGTGACTATCTTCAGATCTTCGTCGGCATTCTGCTTCATGTAATATGGGTCAATATTTAAAAACAACCTCTCAAATGCATCTTCGGTATCTGCTACAGACGCAGAATATAGTCCACAATCGGTATATCATCGCAATTTTCATGTTTTTGACGAGAAAATGTGCGAGAAATTGAATTTTATTTTATCGCGGGGGATATCCCACGGTGACGTCACGGATTTTGCGGTCAGTTCATATTGTTCTTATCAATACCGAAAGAATTACCATTATTGCAAACTTTTGGTGGTCAACATAAGATAATAGGTGACTAAATATAGTTACAACGATAGGTAAAAATAGATGTATCGGTCCGCAAAGTACCATCCTTGTGGCAGTGCTATAACGTAGAGGGCGCTGCATGGAGTTTGGTTGTGATCTCCTTTGACTGTCGTATGATATCCCATTTGTATTCAGAGATGACTGTCATTTCGTGTAACCGTTTATAGCTATCGCGAGGTGGGCTGGGTCAATGCTTATGTTAAACGCCAACGTTTGCAAAATTGATTTGACATAATTATAAATACGTCAATGTTTATGTACTGCTGTGGGAGAGGGCGAGTAACTAAGTGATATCACTTGTGCACCGATCCCTAGCTTTGTGGTATATTTATTCCAATAAAATACGTTTAACCGTAACACTTGCATTTCAGGTCGACAGAAGACATCCTCGGCCCAGAATATTTTCACGAGACAGACTGAGCCGACTCCCCTCGAGATTCCGTAACCTTCTTGTGGACAACGGGGTTCGACTACCTCAACGAGCTGACGCATCTCAACCAAATAGACGTAGGATATCTACGTCAAACTCTGGATCTGGTTCATTTCGGACTGGTTCTGTTCGACAGAGAATACCCGGTGACGTACCGTTCTCTGGAAATTTTAGAACATTAGTTGGTGAACCGAGTAGTTCACTCCTAAGGGAATTTCTGTCACAAAGAAACACGTTTGGTGTCAGAGAAAGACCATTATATAGTCAGAATCAACCCTTCAGGCAGTATCTAGATCCATTCTCATACAAACAGCATCGAAGTGGATCAAGATCTCAGCGGAACGGCTATCGTTACATCTCCGTTGATAACAGACGGAGTTGGAACAGACCCGTTAAGCGTCGAAACAAATTTCAGCTTCCGCTGGAGGAACATACTTCTAAGAGACCGAGTCCAACAACCACCAAAGAACCACAACGCGAATCTGTATATAGCATCATATCGGACGTTGAGAACGCGTGGAGAGAACAGGACAATAAGGTGCTGCAAGAGATCACCGGCAGCACTGGACCAGTGGCGCCAATTGATTTTAGTTCGCCTGGCCTGGGAGGAGGACACGGTAGTCATGGAAACAACGGAGCGCCACCAAGCGCTGCATCTGGGCAGTCATTACAAAGTCCAGCCGCGACACATCAGATGGGGAGTCAACCAATTCAACAACCGTCATCCGGGGCCCAGCATCACAATGGTGGCAACATGGCCATAACGACTACGTCGAATCGTGCAAGTAAGCAACAGTCTGGCACAAAATCACGTATGGCGAATAGTGCGCTAACAAGTATTGACAATAGCCAGAATAGTTTTGTATTCAAAAATTTGAAAAACAGCGCCGTTGTTCCAACACTACACAGTGTTCGTGGATCGACTGGAAGAGCGGGGGTTGTACACCAAAGCAGTGTTGCCACTGGTCGACCAACGACACCAATTGTTGAGGCACCAGTAATACTGGCGGTTGCAAAATCGAACTCACGCGGACATGGCCAGATGGCAGCGTCTGTCGTTAACGTGCACCATCAATCACCACCACAGCCACCAACTGTAACTGTGGTTCAACCACAACAAAGATCAACAGGGGCTGAGCATAGAGTTGCTACACTCAATCATGCACGTAAGCAACACTCTGGTGCAGGATCTCACGTGGCCAGTAGTGCGCTAATGAGCACTACTAATAAGCAAAATACTGTGTTGAAAAATGTGGATAGCAATGTCGTTGCTCCACGTTTACACGGTGTTCGGGGGTCGGTTGGGAGAGCAGACATTGTACAAGATAGTAGTGTTCTCTTCCATGCGCTGCGCTCGAACAATCGACCAACGGCAGCTACAATAATCCCTGCCTCGGTTATTTTGCGACAACAGAAACAACAACAACAACGAGCGCAGCAACAACCGATTGCTGTGATTGTAAATAAGGCGAATTTTGAATCACCAACGATCACAAACATTGCATCAATTTCCGACTCTTTGCAAATGCAGCCTATCAGTTTCGCTTCCGTTCTTCCGGCAGTAGCTGTTCGATCGGGGTCCAAGGTATCTGGACAGCTAGACTTAACAGTAGGACGCAATAGTGGCAATGTCGTGCCTCAAGCGGAAGTCATGGGAGTACAATCCGTTCCAGAAAGCATGCTTGTTCAACCAAATGGAACTCCAAATGCAGCTGTTGTGGAACCGCAGGTGAAGGTAAAAACGATGACCGTGCCTGCTGTTGTGAAACCTATACAAATAAATGTCGTTACCACTGTGCGGCCCGTGACGACGACGACGACGACAGCAGCGACAACAACAACAACAACAACAACGACGACGACGACGACGACGACGACAACAACAAAAAAGACAACAACAACAAAAAAGACGACGACAACAACCTCAAAACCTCAACAAGAAGCTGCCGAACCACCCTCTGCCAATACTGCTGCTAATGCCATGTTTCCCTTTCAACAAAACGGTGAACTCACCGAGAGTGCTGTGAATTACATGGAAATGCTCGACTTGTACGCTAATTTATTCGAGTTCTAGTAACCATTGTTCTGAAGAAGCGTGGTCGTTCGTTCACATGTTTTGACATCCACATTATAATATAGTTATTGTTACATTGTTACATTCATATCAATCACCATATAAATGAGTACGACAACTTAATCAAGTGTCGCTATATGCTCGTCATTCGAATTGTCCACGTACTGGGTATAAGTTTTCATTTACAACCCTGGTCGACAGTGTTATTGATCATGCTATAATGATTGGCTGTTTGTCCCGGTTTCCAAGGTGTTTGTAGAGCTGTATATAGATGCCTAAGATAACGTATAGATTAAATTAAAGATACTGTATCTCTTCAGGGCCACAATTACAACTATTTTTTATAAAACCATATTTCAAGACTACAAATACTTTTTTTGTGAATAAATCACAGACAAAACTGAAAAAAAATGGTATGATATTTGCCAGTGTCTGTAAAGGCATAATAAAGTGGTTTATTTCTGATCAAGACGAGCGAAATCTGTTCGTTCGAAATGAGTACAAGAAAAACACATACTGCACACAACATTGTATATATATATATATAACTAGAAGGTGACCCGACTTCGTTCGGGCTTTGACCTTGCATTGTCCATTTTGAAGGTCAAGGTCAAATGGGGGTCACGATTAGACCCGTCCAAAACTCTGCCCGGACAAAAGTACCCGACAAACGTGCCCGTCGAAATCCATCCGGTTTTACCCGATTTGACCTTGAATTGATCATTTTGAAGGTCAAGGTCAGGTCGGTGTCACGACTCGACCCGTCCAAAACACTCAGTTGACAAAAGTACCCCCATGTATCAAATTTCGTCGAAATCCCATCAAAATTGGCGATTTGACCTTGAATTGACCCAATTTCAAGGTCAATGTCACGTCGCACGGGCAAACGAATATGCTTATGAGACTCCCCATACGAATGTAGCCCCACATACCAAGTTTCATCGAAATCCCGTGATATTCGAGCGTTTGACCTTGAAATGACCAGATTTCAAGGTCAAGGTCACGTCGCACGGGCAAATTAATAGGTTTATGCCACTCTCCGACCGAAGATACCACCACATACCAAGTTTCATCGAAATCCCGTGATATTCGGGCGTTTGACCTTGAAATTACCCGATTTCAAGGTCAAGGTCACGTCGCACGGGCAAATTAATAGGCCTATGCCAGTTCCCGGCCGAAAATACACCCACATACCAAGTTTCATCGAAATCGGTTCGGCCGTTTTCGAGTCCATCGCGAACACACAGACACACACACAGACACACAGACAGATCTTCCAAAATATATAATAGACTAGAAGGTGACCCGACTTCGTCCGGGCTTTGACCTGGAATTGACCATTTTGAAGGTCAAGGTCAGGAGGGGTCAAACACCAACACCCCAAAAATGGTGGAAATCGGCCCAGCGGATACCGGGAAATCGGCCCAGCGGATACCGAGATACCCTATGCATCAAATTTCGTCCGTAAAAATCCGCCAGTTTAACCCGATTTGATTTCCACTCAAGTATATAAACGCGCCTCATATACACACGCTCATTAATTGTCAAGTTTCAACGTAAAGATAAATTACCATCGGTGCCCGAGATATCGCCAAGACGTCTAAAACAGTCAAATTCATCGGCCGGTTAAGCGTTAACGTGATCTAACGTTATGACCTCTAACGACGTCATAGAAGTTACGCATTGTTTTTATCCTGATGGAAGATAGTACCATTTCTTCTTGATAATTGAGGCAGATAACTAAAACGGATACATACGCATTATATATCGTTGGAAAGAGGAAACACGAAAGATTATCACAGTGTCATTATTATGACTGGCTTTTTATTATTCGCGCTGTTTCGAATCGATTTGTATGCACCGAACTCAAATGAAAGTCCCGTAACACAGCGTAAAAACATATTTGACCTCGGCACGTGAAAAGTTGACCTCGGATCTGAAAATTAATATGCCTATGCCACTTCCCGACCGATAGTATCCTCACATACGAAGTTTCATCGAAATCTGGTCGGCCGTTTTCGAGTTCATCGCGAACACACACACACACAGACCACACACAGATACACAGACAGATCTTCCAAAATATATAATAGACTAGAAGGTGACCCGACTTCGTCCGGGCTTTGACCTTGAATTGACCATTTTGAAGGTCAAGGTCAGGAGGGGTCAAACACCAACACCCCAAAAATGGTGGAAATCGGCCCAGCGGATACCGGGAAATCGGCCCAGCGGATACCGAGATACCCTATGCATCAAATTTCGTCCGTAAAAATCCGCCAGTTTAACCCGATTTGATTTCCACTCAAGTATATAAACGCGCCTCATATACACACGCTCATTAATTGTCAAGTTTCAACGTAAAGATAAATTACCATCGGTGCCCGAGATATCGCCAAGACGTCTAAAACAGTCAAATTCATCGGCGGGTTAAGCGTTAACGTGATCTAACGTTATGACCTCTAACGACGTCATAGAAGTTACGCATTGTTTTTATCCTGATGGAAGATAGTACCACTTCTTCTTGATAATTGAGGCAGATAACTAAAACGGATACATACGCATTATATATCGTTGGAAAGAGGAAACACGAAAGATTCTCACAGTGTCATTATTATGACTGGCATTTTATTATTTGCGCTGTTTCGAATCGATTTGTAAGCACCGAACTCAAATGAAAGTCCCGTAACACAGCGTAAAACATATTTGACCTCGGCACGTGAAAAATTGACCTCGGATCTGAAAATTAATATGCCTATGCCACTTCCCGACCGATAGTATCATCACATACGAAGTTTCATCGAAATCGGGTGGGCCGTTTTCGAGTTCATCGCGAACACACACAGAGACCACACACAGATACACAGACAGATCTTCCAAAAATATATAATAGACTAGCCGATGAGCCCGACGTTGTCCCGGCTCGGCGACCCGATACAATTCGTATTCGGGGCAAGATACATTCACATACCAAATTTCAAGTCGATAGCTCCACCCGTTTCCGATATCTCGTCTGCGCATTCGCTGCACGGGCGTCGCACGGGCTCGCCAATACGACAACGACCACCGCCTGGTCAAACTACACACACGTACCAAGTTTCGTCCCGATCGGTCGAGAATCGTAGATTTGTATTAATGACAGACAGACAGACAGAAAAACAAACAGACAGACAGACAGACAGAGGTCTTCAAAATATATATGAGATGACATTTTTATTATCCATCTCGCGACCTGATTTCCAGGTTGTCCTAAGTGACCTTTTTGGTGAAAATGAGATATTGGTATCGTTGAAAGCAGAATTTCATTGCGCTTCTAATGGTGGAAACGGGAAGTTCGTATTTCCATTTCTCGCGAAGATATCAGGCATTCTTTTCTGTCCGTTGTACCTGAAATACAATGTATTTAACTTCCAGGTTGTCACATCTCATTTTAAGCATTATAGACTCATTTCCACTTTGAACTGGAATTAATTGAATACTATTTTAGCGACATGGGACATTGTGGAATTGAAGATATGCTTGGAACAAAATAGAATTGTCACAATTGCATGTGATGGGAAAGCACATTATTGCATAATTATAGGACAACATAGAATTGAATTGGGTTGTTATTACTAACGTATATTTATATAATATCAGCATATACATGTAGTATGATTGACAACTGCATAATTATAAATTATCCGTACGTGCCATGGGATGGGATGACTGTAGCCCTCTCAAGACATTTTGCAAGTTTGAAAAGTTACGTAAACAGTCGGGCAATTTGTATGGTGATTCGGCGGGGAAATTGTGGTAATTTCAGGATTGTGTTTCATATTTCCGACCGAAATAGACAAAAAAATTCATGTATTTTAATACATTTAACAAATATAGGATACATATGTATACCACATAGTTAATCGATCTAAATAATAGCGGACCCATAATACAACTTAGTTTGTCGGCAGGGGTTTGGCGAAGGTGTCCTGAATTTGGAGGGGATTCCTAACTTCCCACGTTAGAAATTCCGATTGCACCACCAGTCATAGCTTCCCAATGTGTACCCCTCTAACGTTCCCAAGTATTGAAATAATATGGATATTGATATTTGGTAGATGTAGAGGAGAGTAACATATTATATATACTTGTCTCCGAGACTTGTCGAGCGTTGCCCTTTGTGTATACCTGTGACTAAAAACAATATCCGGGAGAAATTGCTCTTTGCAGATACCTGGGACTAAAAAGATGAATCTATACTATGGCTAACGCCTGTATTTATCATAATCATATATACAAACCCTGGGAACTTTTTGATGTATTGACTCGTTCTGACGGGGAACTTTATAACATTGAACAAACATGACGGGAAATATATTCTTTGTCAATACCTGTTCCTCAATAATCTACTTCACATCAGGGGATGGTCCCAGCTCGAGATTGCATTCATTTTTTTTACTTGTGTGAGCCAATATCGTAATAAACATTGCAAATAATAATCTGGGAGAAATTCCGTATTATTTTATGCGATGCAAAGCAAAATCGGCCACAAAGTCACTTACAACGTGTAACTTGGAGTTAGAACCTCCACCTACAGTGTAATACATTATTAAGGAACAGGTAATAACTAAGAAATATATTATTTGCCTGAAAACTGCACCAAAATATCTCGATGACGGGCCTACACTTTTTTGAATTCCGGCTTATCGGCCATCTATAACATTACTTCGTACTCATCAGATAGTCAAATAATGGAATTCGGATAACCTTATTCTACGAAATCGAGAATATTGAAACCAACAACAATATACGGTATATGTGTACCCATGTGTTTTCAATGCTATACACTTCCCTGTCACAACATCAAAAAGTGCCCGGGTTTTTTACTGGTGGAATATGATCTCTACGCGGGTGTTAAACAGAGAATTCATAGCATGATCAAGTTTCGTCTAACCAGGCTAACCTTCTTAATAGTATACCAAACCAGCCGACGGGTGTCACAGTCCGTATAACTGGCATCTCAAAATCAGCCAAATTGTGTCGCAAACCCACCTAACAGGTATACCTACATATCAACCCAACTGGGGTCCCAAACCATTCAAATCTTGTCAAAACCCGCCAAATGTGTGTTCCAAACCACCCGACCCGATGAGTGTCTCAAACCAACCATCAATTGGGTACCCCAACGTACCACACAATGGGTATCCCAAACCCATCAATGAGTGTCCATAATCATCCAGTAAGTGTCCCAAGCCACATGACGATTGCCTCAAATCAACAGGAGTGTCTAACAATATTCAACTAGTGTCTAAAACCACCCCTGAATGTCCCGCTCCATACAACGAGTGCCACAAACTAGTGTAGAAAACTACCCATCGAATATATCAAACCATCCAGCGAGTGTCCCATGGTTTGGAAAACTCATTAATTGGATGGTTTGGAACACTCATTTGGTGGTCTGGAATACTCGATGGAGGGTGTGTATACTGCATAATTATGACAGTTAATAGATGTTTTGTGACGCCCGTTGTGTGGGTTGGGAACTCATGTGATGGTTTGTGATACTAGTTTTATAGTTTGTGTCACCAGTTGGGTGGTTTGTGACACCCGTTGGATAGTTTGGGACACCAATTGGTTGGATTTTTGGACACTGATTTTGTCACTGATTGTGCCATTTGGGACACAAGTTGAATCGATTGAGACGAAATTTGAGTGGTTTTGGACACCTGTTGCATGACAGGGCACTACCCAGATGGCCTGGGACACTAGATGTGTGGCATAAGGTACATCATCGATGCCTATTTGTCAATCTTTCTGTGATTTCTGACATGGTTTGGGACACTCTTTGTGTGGCTTTGGTCGTTCATTGAATGGTTTGACAGACTCGTTGTGTGCACGTTGTATGAGTTGGAGCACTAATTGGATGGTTAGGGACACACATTTGGGTACTTTGAGATACGTTGAATTGTTTGGGGCACTATAATCGGGTGGATTGAAACATCAGTTGGTGTTTGTGATGCATGGTTTGGGGTACTATATGTGTGGGTTGGATACTATTTGCATATGGTTGTAGACACACTACCTGACTGGTTAAACGTACTCAATCCGACAAAACTCCTCTCAGTTACCATTTCAATGGCTTCGGGGGGGGGGGGGGTCAAACATATTTGATTCGAGTCGAGGAAGTCACCCATCAAAGCTCAAAATTGCGTTATTATTACCACTTGATTTTAGAGTTATCCATCGTTGTCTGTTTGAATAGTGTTTTGGTGTACACATCTCGAGCAGGTTACGAAATTGACGGCAATTATTAGTACTCATCTCGAGCAAATAACAAATTTCAAAAATCAATATCTAATAACTCTGAGCTTTGTTTGGTGGGTTCTTCGACTCGAATCAAATATTTTTTACCCCCAAAGCCAAAGAGATAGTAATATAGGACCCTCTGATCGGATTGTTGTTGTTGGAATCTGTTGAGATGGGGACCCTCTGTTCGGATTGAGTACCTTTAAGATTCAGACCTGTGATATTATATTGTTTGTTCTAAGTGCTAATTATCCTAATATTTATGACACATAGAACATGGTGGCCATTCTATTTCAATGGTATCATTTGAACTATTCATAGTGTAATTAAGTTCCAGTATGTTCTAAGTGTCAAAATATGCACCCTGTCTGCAGTATTCTTCAAAAAACAGGATTAGGCCTACATTTAATTTATGAATTGTGATGCTTATTTATTCTATTAAAGGAATGATTTTTCAATCGGACAGTGTTAGAAGTATAGCCATAGTCTTAATAGTTGACCCGCATCGGAGATTCAAACTCTAAAAATCGATTATCTCAAAAACATAAAAAGTGCACTTAGGACAACCTGGAAATCAAAGGAAATTTTTGGTATTTGTGGGCGCTTAATTCTCTATAAAAGCCTGTATTTCATCATCGGAAAGCATGATTTGAAACAGTAAACACGGAAGTAAACAAAAACTCAACACGGAAGGGAAACGTCTGCTAAATCCACCAGAGTATTGCGCGCGCATCACAATTTCACGATTAATTTGGCAAACAGAGTCACTTCGTGACGTCACAGAGTCCCGATAAAAAGGTCGGTTGAGTCCAATATGACTTTCGGGAGTCCAATATTACTTTTTCCAGGATTATCATGTGACGGATTTTGCCCAATCAGATATAGTGTTAGTTGAGGGATGGATAATAATATATATTACTGTATACACCGGAATATAATACAACACTTGTCAGGAAGAGATGTACTATCTTCAATAGATACGGCGCATGGATACTGAACAATCCGGACTTGAATCTCGAAGTCCCTATATACAGACGCCGAGATGCACGTGTATTTAGTTCCGCATACCAACACACGAGGCCATTAGTTGAACAGCTTTTAGTTATACAGTCACGTGATCAGACATATTTCGCCCAATGAACTATCCTACTGATAAGAAAAGGATACAAACGTCACGGTGTCGTTTTGCCATTTCCTTCCTTATTGTAGTACGATTACGATTTCTAGTTTTAAACAAAACATGTCATGTTGTAATAAGTTCGAGATTGTTTCTCTTGTCCTCGGTCAATGTGGGAGTCGACTCTGAGATTGTGTCATCAAATTGTAATCGCCATATGGCTTTAAAGGTACTCAACCCGAACAGACGGTCATACCATCAAGATACAACAACAACATTTCTTCAAAATACGCTTTAGTTATCAGAATCGATTTATTGCAACAAAATAATGCTAACCACTGTCAACTATGGTATCAAATTTTCCAAAACTTGTAATTTATCAACAGTTTGTTCAACAAAATATGGCCGTATTATCACTAAAGTATCACGAAATTTGACCGTATTACCACTTGAGTTTAGAGTTATCCGTCTTCATCCGCAATTGTGTACGAGACCTATACAATGGCTCGGCAGTTTTTCGTAAACATGTTTATGACAACCATTTGGATACGAATAACATGATTGTCTCAGGCAGAGTCGTGTCGATCACGTGTCAAGGTCTTGCTTTAAAGCTTTTACTCATCAAATCGAGCGAGGTGGAAACCATCACAATTTAGATACGATGGCTAATTTGTGAGATTGCATATGCTCCACTATATTCAGTTACACATATATTTGATGGAAAAGGCAATGACATGATTGTGTGTCTCTTGTTAATGTTATGTCCGTTTACGACACTGAATTTGTCTATTTTTCAAAAGCAATTTTATGACCGTTGGTGCAAAAACTTGAAACAAATTTAGTCAACCAATTACATTCATATTTTATATATGGACCTTTCACAACAATATCATGATCGAGTTCCGGGCCGTTTTCAAAGATCTGCCCATATCCGTTTACAAATATGGCAAGAATCCCAAAAGAAATTCCATACTGCATTCTTTAAAATGAAATTGTAAGGGGACAACGAGAATAGAACATTTAGTTGTCAGTCGATTAAAGGCCCACTTAATTTTTCGAAAGAGGAAGCTCCAAAACATTGTATTTTCAACTGATTCGGTGTAATAACATGTTGTTTTGTTGAGATAAAGACGTCTGTTCAGTGCCCAAGTTTCTGCACAAAGTATATTATTTTCAATGGAAGGGGAATAACTCTATATATTTATATATATAGTTATTCCCCTTCCATTGAAAAATAAACTTGAGTTTGAATAATGTTGCATTCTGGGAGCCATAACGGGGAAAATTATTTTATTTCAGCTGTTTTCTATTGCTCTGTGGACACCTTCTGAGACACAGATGTTCCAAACGATGAAGAATTATAGTATTTTAATCTTATTTTATGGCATAGATTGTTATTCAAACCGTATATCAAGGTACTATAAAAAAAATAATAGGTGACTCGAAAATTGAGTTGGCATTTAAGTAGAATGTTTAATAACCAAATGAGTCACAATTTGCTACCTTTTTCGGAACAGCAGAGAATAATGTTCGGGATATATGTGAAAAACCAAATTTGGTTGCCATTTTGCAAGTCATCTTCCTTCAGTAATTTGTTTAAAAACACCTAAGTACGACACATTTAAGACAGATCAAAACAACAAACACCTTTGATACAAAGATAGTTCCACTTTACTTGAAATAATAGTGTCAATGACACTGTAGCTCAACTTGGAAAGGAGTAAATTTTTTGCAGAGCAATGAACAGAATGATAAAGAGAAGAAGGAAAGTAAATGAAAGTGTCAATGACACTGTAGCTCAACTGGGAGAGGGGATAATTTCTTGTGTTACAGTCAATGGAGTGATTAGGAATGCGGAAAGTTGAAATGTCTAATAATAGATATCAACATGAAGAGATCTAGTCATGAAAGAGTAAATCCAAGATGGCTGCTGGCGGCCATGTTTTATGGCCAAATGACCCCAAAATGACTCGCTCCCATCTACATGTCAAGTTTCATGATGATCAGATGAACACTCCGGCATGTATCCTGCGCTAATGGATTGAATTTTGAAATCCAATATGGCTGCTGGTGGCCATGGTTTTTGGCGAATGACCCAAAAATCACTCGTTGTATTCTATCTGTCAACAGACATGACAAATTTCATAATAATCCGACCAAAGGTACGACTTGTAGCATGTGCCAAAAGATTTAGTCAAGCAAAATGTAAAATCAAATATTGCTGCCGGTGGCCATGTTTTATGGCCGGTTGACCCCAAAATGACTCGCTCCCAGCTACATGTCAATATTAACATCTACGACAAATTCCATGATGATCCGATCAAAGGCACGACATGTAGCCCGTGCTGATGGATTGAATTTCAAAATCCAAGATGGCTGCTTGTGCCATGTTTTTGGCCGAATGACACCAAAATGACTTGTTCCTATCTACATGTCAATGTCAACAGCCATGGCAAATTTCATATGATCCGACCGAAAGTACGACCTGTAGCCCGTGCCAATCGATTTAGTCATGCAAAGAATAAAATACAAGATGTCTGCCAGCGGCCATGTTTTCACCCCAAAGGACTTGTTCCCATCTACATGTCAATATTAACATCCATGATAAATTTGATGATGAATCGACCAAAGGCACGACCTGTAGCCCGTGCCAAAGGATTTAGTCATGCAAAAAGTAAAATCGAAGATGGCCATGTTTTATGGC
The DNA here is from genome assembly GCA_032622095.1 of Siphonodentalium dalli. Taxonomy (NCBI): domain Eukaryota; kingdom Metazoa; phylum Mollusca; class Scaphopoda; order Gadilida; family Siphonodentaliidae; genus Siphonodentalium; species Siphonodentalium dalli. The sequence goes on from CP136066.1 coordinate 107,824,487, forward strand.
GGAATCTCCCCAAAATTACTCGTTCCCATCTACATGTCACTATTAACATCCATGATAAATTTCATGATGATCAGATGAACAGTATGGCCTAATGGATTGAATTTTGAAATCAAATGGCTGCTGGTGGTCATGCATTTTGCCGAATGACCCCAAAATAACTTGTTCCCCTCTACATGTCAATGTCAACAGCCATGACAAATTTCATAATGAATGGAAATTGTTGATGGACGGATGCAAGCACGCACACACACACACACACACAGACGACAGATACCAACCAGTGTACAACTATGTAGTACAAATCACAAACAATGTGCACAGACTATTATGTCATGGCAATAGCTCAAACTTTAGGCGTAAAGTTGAGCTAAAAGGTAAAGGTATCGTATAGTGTAGATGAAATTATTTATTTACATTTCAACATTTCACCAATAATTGTGTGCTGCAGGGTGTGCCGATGGATTCAAATTTAAAATCCAAGATGGCTGCTGGCAGCAATTGTTTTATAATTAATTTTGGAAATAATCGATGGCTTCAATCTGAAGGTCACCCCGAAGATCCATATGAAGTTTGGTGATGATTGGATGAGGGATGTGGCTTGTAGGGTGTGCCGAAGGATTTAGTCATGCAAAGAGTAAAATCTAATATCTAATTATGGCAACCAGGTTTTTTTTTTCAATTTCGGAAAAAATGATGGCTCCCATCAAGAGGTCACCCCGAAGATCCCTATGAAGTTTGGTGGCGATCGGGATAAGGGATGTGCTCTGTAGGATGTGCCAAAAGATTTAGTCATGCAAAGAGTAAAATCCAAGATGGCTGCTGGCGACCATGTTTTTCATCAAATTTCGGAAATAAATTAATGACTCCCATTTAGAGATCATCTCGAAGATACATATGAAGTTTGGTTGTGATCTGATGAGGGATGTGCTCTGTAGGGTGTGCCAAAGGATTTAGTCATGCAAAGAGTAAAATTCAAGATGGCTGCTGGTGGCCATGTTTCTCATCGAAAATCGCTAAAAACTCCCATCTAGAGGCGACACTAAATATGCCTGTAAATTTTAAAATAATTTCTCCAATAAATGCGGGCTGCAGGGCGTACCGATGGATTCAAATTTGAAATCCAAAATGGCTGCTGGCAGCCATGTTTTTTTCACAATTTCGGAAAAAATTGAGGGATGCGGCCTGCCGGGTGAGCCAAAGGAAAGTGTTGACGGACGGACGATGGACGCCAACCCATGGCAACAGCTCAAGCTTGACTTTGTCAAGTTGAGCTAAAAATGGTCCAAACTGAAAAATAATATTTTGCTGATATTGATGTCATGTTTGAGATAGAAAAATCCAAAATTTCTGGTAATGTCAGGGGTTACAATAGTAACGATTAACCAATTTTAGAATTCAATATAAAAAAGGCATATTAGTTTATTTTATTCATCAGCCACATATTGTAAGCAATTGCAAGGCACTATGGGGAAATATCTACAATTTTCCATAGTTTGGCCACCATTTTGAGCCAAAGTGACAATTTTGGTTCCCTTCAATTGGAGTATTCCTAAACTTATGGTATGCATCACTTATATTGCACAGTTCTGCTCATTTCTTGTTGAAATATGACTAGAATCCCAAAAGTGATTTTTGGTTAAATTTTATACCGCGTTCTGTAAAATGAAATTTTTGAGGGATCAGAAGGGGCTGAGGTCCCATGAATAGTGGATATCATTGCTCCAATGATCAGTTAACATGAAAACTACAAAATAAAGTCACAATTCTCAACCTGTTCCCAACAGCAGAATCTGATCAAGATATTAGTGAAAAAACTTCAAATTTACCACTTCCGGCTACCATTTTGGCAGTCATCTTGGATGGAGAATTCCAATTTTGCCATATAAAGGTGGCATAATATCTTAGCTTCATAAATAAATATACATTTGTATACATTTAACAAGATTTTCTCACTATAATTTGCATCAAATTAACCAAGTGCACCTTCTGAAAAATGGCTGCCATGTTCGATGCCATCTTGTGTGGCGTCTACACAGCCCTTTTCTTTCATGTTAACATTGCTAAAAAGTTGAGGGACATAGTAAGGAAGAAAATAAATGCAGGGCTACCCTGTAAGCTCCCAGACTATTTCTGCATAGTTGAAACAGTACAGCCATATCTGGAACAGGTACATATGTAACTGCTTGTTGGACATTGCACAGATAATTCATATTGGCTAGTCAATATTTGAGTTTCATATTGTTAGCATGTGTCTACAGGGTGGGTGGTAAGAGTTTATATAATTTTCAAAACTGATTGATCAATCAATACCTAAATCCTAGATAAGGAATATGAGGAAGATCAGATAAGAAGTATTTGAATTATTGCATTGGATAGCAATATGTCTATGGAATGTGTGGCAAGGGTTAACTCTTTTCTAAACCAATCAATCAATCAATCAATACCAAAAACTATATAGGTGACGGGTCTATCATCAGAAACCTGCACATAAAATATGAACACGATCTGATAAAAAATACTCAAGTTGATGGATGGTTGATCCTGACGTCGGCATTATGTGTACCGTATATGGTATGGGTACACATAAAAAGAATCGTGGGTTGGGCCAAAATAAACAAGAAGACAGAAAAAAATGGTTCATTTGAATATAATTATTTATTACCTTCAGCTATCAACATATGTACAATTCTCATAAACCGAACAATGATATGGTATTTTCATCCAAAAGCACATTCATTAATAAAAATATTATTTTAAGAGATAAGCCTGGTCCTGGGCCACAATAAGTACCATACACCATCAGGACACTTCTCTGAAATTAATTCCATATGGCCAATTACTGAGGTTGGTAAGTAATCGGCTATAGTATAAAACAATTATAAATATCTATAATTGAGGTAGTTACATATTTGCATAAACCAATATTATTCCCGCTTTTCCCCATGGTGTTACGATAAGTTAATTTGTTCATATACCAATGAACTAGACTTTTATCGGTCATGTTACAATAACCACAGAGGTTATCACTGAGGGAATCGTGCGTATAGTAAGAGATTACAATTACTCTTAGACTGATCATGTTTGGCTTTTTCAATGTGCCAGAGAGAATTTGGGCTCACTTCGGAATTTGTAAAGTTTGCTGCATTTTTCTCACACTAAAAATCCCATGGCCACTTTGAAACGGATGTTCAAATCTTGTATAAATATACTTTTCATCACACAACCTCAACAAACCAAGAAATTTGTGTCTTCCAACTGTGTGCAATACTAATTTTGACCCAGTTTAAACTATCGAACCAGGACTGGCCTTTCAAACATTTAAATCATCAGAAACTGCAGTTAAATCTCGCAAAATGCATGCAAGTGGTGGGCACAATGCATGTCATATTCACCAGCCTAGAATATTATATTACCCCTTCCATGACTGGAGCTTCCTGAAATTTTACGAGAACCGTGTGCAATGCATTCTCTTATATATGCGAGTCTCCCACAGGGAGCCTTGCATATATATAGAGAATATATTGGCCTAACATTATTTATCTTGTAAGCCAGTGCATTGTCTTGTATATTTGAGGCTCCCTATGGGAGATTCGCATATATAAGAGAATGTACTGGCACAGGATCTTTAATGCTGCACCAACACAGCTCCCATCATGAACCTCATAAAAGAGTTAATCAGGTGGTTTATTTAATTGCAGCTCAACGCACAAGGTATCTGCATTCTTCGCTAGCGTTTACAGTGACAGACATTGTCAAATCACGTTGATTAACCCTTTCATTAAAGATCCTGTGCCAACGCATTCTCTAAAATATGCGAGTCTCCCACAGGGAGCTTTGCATATATAACAGAATGCACTGTCTTACAATGTCGAGGTAAATATGGTTAGACCAATGCATTCTCTTAAAAATGCGAGGCTCCTATGGGAGACTCGCATATATAAGAGAATTCATTGGCACATGGTTTTCGCAAAACTTCAGGAAGCTCCAGTCATGAAAGGGTTAAATAATCCTATTCTGCGGCGATATCGAACAAATCAACAACTGCAGATACCATGGTGATTGAGCCTCATACAGTATAAACTGCCTGGTTCATAAAATAAATCATGCTGGCGAATATGACTACATGTCTCTGAAACTACAGTAATGCTCTTAATTAATCGACCTCTTAACCAAAGCAGAATTATGGGTAACTTTTCAGGATTTAGTCGGAAATATGGCTTGTTGCCATTCATCGGAAAGCTCTCGGGGAGAGCTTTCCGATGAATGGCAACAAGCCATATTTCCGACTAAATCCTGAAAAGTTACCCATAATTCTGCTTTGGTTAAGAGGTCGATTAATTAGAGCATTACTGTAGGTACCAGAGAGGTTTCGCAAACTCACTGTTATCACATAACTTCAAAATAAGGACTTTGGCCAAAAGCTATGCACTATGAAAAATTAGTGTTGTCATTCCCATTATTCACAGTTATCAGTTACGATTACAGTTTATAGGGTACTATGTCACCAAGTCATGAGCACGTTCTAAATGTAACCGTGAAGCCGTAACCACCATAATACATAGGGTTTCAATTAATATACAGATAAGCAGTCAACTAGGTTTATTGTATCATACAGTCATCACCTATGAGACCTGCCAACAACTATCATCAATTGGTCGAATATACAGAAGACTATTGTGAATGGTGGTAGATCTCACTGCAGAATATTAGCCATGCATTGTGGAGTTCAGTAATTCTACTCGTCGTCATTTTAGTGAAATGAATATTTGGCTTGATATAAATTAAACATAGTTGTAACTGCGAACTGTTTACAAAACCTCTCTAGTATATCCATTAAAAAAAATAACCTCTACATGTGAAGGAAGAAATATTAAAGATGGTCTATCTCTTCCCAGGGTATAAAATAATAAATATAAATATACAAAGCTTCTATCCATTAATAACAATTTTATTTAGATTTTTTCATCATATTCCTGAGGCAGTTTAGTCGCTCGGAAAACTGCTCGAAAACATTTGGAGTGTACCATCACAGATCACTCTTATCTTGTTAGCACCCTCAATCAAGCCAAATTGCACATCAGCTAAGAGATTTACCATCAATTACGATCGAAATAAACCATTTATTATGACTTTATACAGTAATGCCCTAAGTAATTGACTACTTAACCACAGCAGAATTATGGGTAACTTTTCAGAATTTAGTCGGAAATATGGCTTTTTGCCATTCATCGGAAAGCTCTCACGGAGAGCTTTCCGATGAATGGCAACAAGCCATATTTCCGAATAAATCCTGAAAAGTTACCCATAATTCTGATGTGGTTAAGGAGTCAATTACTTAGGGCATTACTGAGAGCTTTCCGATGAATGGCAACAAGCCATATTTCCGACTAAATCCTGAAAAGTTACCCATAATTCTGCTGTGGTTAGGAGCCAATTACTTAGGGCATTACTGTAGACACATAATATACCCCATCTTCAGTTTTATCTGTATTTTATTCTCAAAATAGATACTTTTGGTCTTGAAATTGGGATTTATCAGTTATAATTGTGGCCCAGAAGAGATAGAACATCTTAAGATTAAGCCTGTTTGACCTAAAATATGAACTCTTACTAAGAGAGAAGGAATAGATACGAACTATAGCTGTAATAAAACCAAGGTTCACGCTCAAGTTTTTGGCCAAAAAGTTTCAATGCCTTATATTTTAAATCATAAACATGTAATCAGCAGTTGCTCGCCTGAGTATGAATAACAATTTATCAAAAGTCAAACATGCTTACTTATCCATTTTGGCCATTGTGGTTTCATATTATATCAATTAGCATTCCTCATCCCTCTTAAAGTTATGGCACAAGGAGAAAAAGCTAACTTTAGCCAGATATTTATAATTTATAAAATATTTTGCATGCATTACGTGATCAGATGTAAAATTCTGTAAAGTTATGAGACCTAAAGTCAAACTGAGTACCTGAAACATTGAAAGATACCAACAGTCTAAGAATCATTTCTCAAGTTGTGATACATGGAACACTGAATTGAAAATTGTCAACAATGTTATTCTGTGACTTATTTTTACATTACATTACTCAGATGTTCCACTCAAAATTTGTCATTGTCCCACTAGTTTATATATGCTGACGCATAGGGGTGGGGGCCCATGAAGAAAGGATTTAAGAATTTTTATTACTATAATGCGCTAACTAGGCTGGAAGATTGAGAAATAAATGGCAAGCCTAATGAAAACAGCATCAACCTAACCAAAAACTAAATAGTATAATAAATTAACAAAACAATTTTACACTTATAGACTCTAATGAAAACAAAACAATAGGAAAGCACCTACACATTTGAGCACACTGGTTATGATGCTGTCTGATGTCCTCTCAGAATAAAACTCATTCAAGTATCAAGCTTGTCTGATAAGAGGGTGTGGAATAAATACACAACACATGCATCCAACCAAAATGTTGATTCCACATGCATCAGTATTTCAAATCCTTTATCAAACTCATTTGCATTTCACTTGAGATTATTTAGCCATTATGAAACAAACATAAATTAATTTGATAGAAGTTAAGATATACAAGAACAAAATGGAAGTTTACAAACCAAAAATATGTTGTGACAATAAATCATGCTCAAATGACAAAATGTATCATGATAAAAACCACTCACAAAAGGAAAATAATTTTGAATTGCCATTTCACCATCGGTATAGGCAATACATCTATCCTAACCCATTCTATACTAATAGGATTCTCCTATTCACTTATACAAGTTTTCATTGGAATATTCCATTATTTATTTGAAGGGATGTTCAAATAAAATAAGCAGACGACAGTATGACAAAAGATAATACAGAATGTTTCATATTCTTTGGTGGTAAATGTTCAAATAATAAGTTCAACAAACTTATTATCTGAACATTTCCTAAGGAAACTAATTGTCAATGAGTATTTACTAATGAAAGGGTTAATATAGTGATAATTGAATGATATCAAATTTGTCTTTTGGAAGATGATAAATTTCCCTATCGCATTATGCGAAAACATTTTAATAAATAGTTCTAATTTTAGGATGAATATCATGAAAAATATATATATATAATTTGAGCTCCAAATCTTTTGTGAACCTACAGTAATGCCCTAAATAATCGACTCCTTAACCACAGCAGCAAGAGCTTTCCGATGAATGGCAACAAGCCATATTTCCAACTAAATCCTGAAAAATTACCCATAATTCTGATGTGGTTAAGGAGTTGATTATTTAGAGCATTACTGTAGTTATACTCTATAGTTATACTCTGAGGAGACATCTTCTGTATAAATGATAAAGTTTGAACATAATTAATGGATATATTAATCATCATATACACTGATATATAATTGTCATTTACACACATTCAACCCATGAATATTCATGATGTGGACAAATATAAATAAACCCTGCATCCATTATAGAACAGCACAATAAATACATAGGGCCACAGCAATTTTATCAGCTGGTTTACCAACATCAGGGGAACTAATCTCTTGATGGAGGAAAAACAATATATATATAAAAAAAAAAAAACCCAGGCAGGTCTTGACATACCAATTGGTGATTATTCCACATGATCACAGGTGAATGAAAATAAGTCAAACACATTAATATCTCAATTATTTTCATTGAGATGAAATTATGGCTATTATGGCTTATGAATGGTTTGGTGAGAAGTCTTACACAAACTGAACACCATAAATGTTTTTTTTTTGGGGAATGTTTTTTCAATATTTTGCCTTTTCGGCGGGTTCATAACCAACTACTTAAATCGGGGTCGTCTAATTTTTGGAAAAATAATGCTCCATGCAAGTATGGCAACAAGCAAGAAAACATTATAAAAATCATGACTGGGTTTGAGTGGCGCAATATTGCTGATTGTCTCCATGAGGAAACAGTATCTCCCGAGGCGTCAGCGGAGACTATCCACAATATTCCCCTCAAGTACAGTCCTCAGTATTTTTTTTTATTATACCGAATAGACATGTATCTCGAGTCAGCGAAACGTTTGTTGACAACACAGGCTTCCATGTTCTACGAGAATAAGGAAGTCGTTTATCAGTCCAATAAAAAACGTCTTCTTTGAACATTTCCATGAGTTACTTTGGGACATCTCGGTCAGAGTGGTAAACATTACAAAAAATGTTGACTGGCAATGTTTCATGAGCAGATGAGGCCATGCAGAGTGAGGACCCCAGAGGGTGAATTTGGTGATGCTAGCCCGCTATGCAGGATAGCGTCACTAAATTCACCATCTGGGGACCTCATTATGCAAATGACAGGCACACTAAACTCAGACTTGCTCTTGATCACTTCCACCATTGGAAAAATATGATTTGAATTGTGAAAATCAGTTACCCATTTATCAATGTCTCCTATTAGCTCAAGTTGAAAAATTAAACAAATGTTAAAATAAATTGATATTTCGTTACGTTAATTTTTCTTTGAACAATAATTGGTGACACATTATTTTTGTTAATTAAAAAAAAAAATGGCTAATGGTCGTTTGAACTGAAAACTCAATGACAAGTAGCTTACTCAATATCTACTTTCCATTTAGAGGTGCCACGATTATTTATTTTGATAATCGATCGTCAATAATCGATTATAATCGATTAATCGTACCTAATATCAACAGTGGATGTACCGTATTCCGTAATATGGCCTATTGGGTGGGTGTTGGTTAAAAAACTCGGCTGATGTAATTTTTACGCTAATAATGTGCACCATAAACCACCGGTAATGACTAATGAGTACAATGTATTCAATACCAGCACATTTCTCGTCGATGTCAAGGTTATAATAATTGTGAGTTCATTAGACCGAACATAACCATTAATTTCAGTGTTATGAATAGCCAAACATACAAACAATATAAGAATAGGAATGCATGACGGACCGCCGGCGGTTCCTAAAAAAGGAATCTAATGTCACAGAAACTATATAAGTTTCAGCAAACTTCCAAAGTAGATAACAATCACAAAGGTGCCCCCCCCCCCCCACCAAGAAATTTCAGGACTCAGAACAAGTTAAGTAATTCTGATAGTAATAGTGAGTTTCATTTAGCAGTCACCACACGATAAGTGATAGACTGTACTAGTAACATCTAAGTACCGGTATACTCATGTTGTCAGACTCTCTCTGATGCACGATCAAAGGTTGTTAAACCTTCGGTTGTAGATTAAACTGTAAAACAAACACGGTATTCAATAATACCCAGCACTTTCCGACGTCGGAAATAAATAACAGAGATTAATCGACTATGGAAATGGTAATCGATTATCGGCTTTATCAACGGTTCATCGATTATACGATTAATCGTGGCACCCCTATTTCCATTGATACGATACATTTGTAGGGATATTCAGTAACTTGATAAGTTCAACAAACAGCCAAACTGTCAACTGCATGTATAATGTGAATATCTCTACAAAAGTTATGTATACTTTCATAACTGAACAGGAAAACACAAATAGTAATAGTAAAAGGGTTAATATTCACTCTGAGGACACATGCACAAAGACAGTCACAATTTGCATCTGATGTTGAATTAGAACAAAAGTAATACAATATGATGGATTCACATGGTGCACATTGGGAGCGTCGCAATGAAAGTGTAAAATGCAAGAATAGGAAGGAGACCTAATTAGATGCGGCGAGCAGCATTTACAATTACAGAGAGTAACAGAGCAGACGTAAATGAATCTCACATGTCAACACTGTTCGAGTAAACAGTGGTTGGCGAACAGGTTCAAGTAAATATGGTTGGAACATTTACACAATAATACAAGCAAACACGAGGCCAGAAGAATGATGTAATTCATGTTTGAGAACGCAAAAAAAAAAATCGCACAAAACGTGCTGCCCTCGACGATGTCTGCATGGGCTGTAATGCTAATACAAAGTACCGGTATATATTGAGTCAGAGCTCAGCTTCAGACATAACCACTAGCATCACATCATAACACACACAGGTTATTATGTAATATTTTTTATAAAAATAAATATCTATATCTTCTGTTCCTTTGAGACTTCTCTAGAAACAACATAAGGATAAATCTTAGCAATCATGTAGTACTTGTGGTATGCAAAACAGAATTCCAAACAATTTGTCTGTGATATTCATTGGACCCGTAATACATTTCAGTCTCAACAGCAATAGTTTGAAGTGTCTAAGCTGAAACAAAGTGAGTATAACTTCATAACTTTCGATCAAAAACATAATTGCTGTTACATTTCTGCAACCATGAGATTCTCCTGTCTACGCAGATTGAACACAGAGTCAGAATATTCTGCAAAATTTGCAAGTCACTAGTACCAATAAAGCGCTGAACAGAAGTAATTTTAATCTATTTTTTAATCCACATCCGTTAATGTGAGGCACACATATTCTACATAACCCCAGCCATTGAATACACATTGTTGTCTACCACAAGAGGAAGAATACAAGCCATAACTAATTCGTGTTGACGTTGTTGCCAAGAGATATGACAAACATAATGTCAACGATCCACTCCAGGCGATGCACCGATAATTGTCAGGTTTTTTTTTATCAAACATAAAGGGGGACTGTACACTAAATCCAGCCATTTATGGGTCCATCTCTTTTTACTCAACAGAATATATGTTCATATATATTATGTTGAGTATAAAAGGAGATGGTCCCATAAATTACTGGATTTAGTGTACAGTACCCTTTTAAATCACAATATATGTAGTTAGTTTATCAATGGTAGTCATAGTAATGATTAACTTATCTAACACAAGAGTGTGAAATAGAACACTACTTGAATCATAATCTAGAATTTTTTATCAAACTCGTTGTGGATAGTGCATAGTCACATTTCTCTCAAGCTCCGCTTTCATGAAATATATCCTTGTGGTGTCCTCAACTCATTTGATAAAAGATTATCGATTTAGATGCGCATTAACTTTGGATGGCCTCACTATCACAGACACATTCTACCTAATACAAGTACTACATGACTGGTACCTTCAACATTACAATAAATGGAGTTCTGTTGGCACATTATATCATATTTGAGATGTCCCAGCAGTATAGTTCAGTCTGCTTGTACTCAGCCAGAGGGCAAATTTGCCAAATGTTATCATTATTTCAATATGGTAAAGTATTACTTTATCTGGCAAATTTCAGGCAAACATATGTGTAATTCTCAGTTAAAAAATAAAGCAATCATGTCACAAACTTCAATGAAGAGACAAGGCAACAATAACGTTGAGGTATCGATAATAAACTTTGGAAGATATTCACGATAACGGACTGATTGATTGGAAACATTCAGGAACGATTCCATGCATTATGTATGGGCTGCGCTAGGCAGTGATGATGTTGCATTGCCCCGGGCCAGGCCCAAAAATATGGTGCTGGAAATTTGCAGAATGAGGTCCCCAAAGGGTGAATTTAGTGATGCTGCCTTGGACACCGGGCTAGCATCACAAAATTCATCATCTGGGGACCTCATTCAGCATGGCCTCATCTGCTATGGCAGACCTAGACTCAGATTTAAGTTCCCAGATGATGAAGATGAGGTACCTCATTCTGCAAATGTCCAGCACCACATTTTCAGGCCTTCCACTGGTAAATGAATGGAATTGCATGTGATTGGGTGTATTGTGACATCATCTGGTGCAAAAGCGTGTCGAAGGCGAAGAAAACACATGCAAAAGGTATGTTGTGATGAAACTTACTTTTTACTCACAATTTACCAAGATTATATCATGTATCATTCAGATATGATACACACAATTGACAGCAAGTTGAAAATATATATTTAAAATATGAATTGCTTTGTGTCAAGATTATAAAAGATCTCATTAAGAGTTTCATTGTAAATGTCAGAATTATTTACTCATTCGTCAAATCCTTCATCTATTCAACACAACAAAAGTAAGTTTTGTCAAATATCTTCAATAAAAATTCATTTTTGATTTGTAGTTGGTTTAAATTTGTAGTTGTTTAAATTGTTTGATGACCTGCTATTTTTAGATTATGCAGGTCATCAAAAGTCATTCCATTCATTTTTTCCCTGCCCTGCCCAGGGTAATTTGCCCATTCCACCCTAGCGCAGTAAGTGGAATCTCCCCCAGCTCAGTCTTGATATAACTCCACCAAAATTACATGTACATAATTTAGAGGTTCAAAAAAAGGCATTTCCATTGAATCTTAAACAAGTTTGAAGGATGGGCCGATTTTGAATTCCAGAAACTGGTAAAAATTCTCAATAAATCAATTGTAGCGTTAGTTAGGGTGACGGGGTCATTGTTACAATGCTTCAATCATATTTGTTGTCAGCGCTTCAGACAGAAGTGTAGTTATCTTTTCACAGTGATCACTTTCAGTCAGCTTTTCAAATAATTTTTTATTATCAGGGGAAATGCTGTGGATGGCCACAGAAATATCGATGCCAAAAAACATTTTACATCTGTGTATTTACATTTGCAACAAAATGGCGGCAAATCTTGACTAAGAATAAAATTTGCGAATGATAGATAAGTTATTTGGCATTTTAGCAAAACCAATTACAAGCTTGTACATACAAATCTCTTTAAAAAATTCATAGTTGTTTCTTTGGTATGCTTAAATTATGGAAATTTAATCTCATTCTAAGCGAGAATATATCAGCTGACTACGAAAGTGATCAACAAAAAAAGAAAACAGCTGACTACATTTGTGTCAGATTTTTAAAGCTGACTACGAATGTAATTGTAGCCTTGTAACAATGACCCCAGCAGTAATATTTAGCTAATAAGCTATTTGCTGAACTTATTAAACATGCCTATAAATAAATCCCCAATGTATTTCAACTTGTTGTGTATGCTTATATTATCCGAACATTCTAACAGATGAAGAATGATCCATTATTTTTGATTATTCCATATGATCATTGGTGAATGCAAATCTCAGATTAACTTGAAATCATTTAGTGCAAGAATAAATAAGTAAAACCAACACATTAATATCTCTATTATTTTCATTTTCTCATGCCCTTATGACTGATAGAATAGCCCTGATCTTAAATATTTGTTTTCCATTTACGCTAAACAAGTTAGGGTTTGTAAACAAACTAGTCATATTACTGTCACCTAATGATAACTCAATCATGAATTAACACACATTACAGTTAACAAACATATTCCGACGTATACTTTATGAACTGAATCCATTCAGTAATTGAAGGTTAAGAAAGACTGTTGTAGTGGTTCTCTGCGAGGCAGCAAGTGAAGCCCATTGTATTTTTTATTCCGCTGATGGGGTCACAGGGATTATTTAAGCAATTAGTGCCGTAATGGGCCCCATTCCCAATGGGAAATAGTCAAGTTTATTCAGAATTGCTCACCCAATTCTCAGAAAATCTCGTTTTCTGAACGAAAGATAGGATTTCCCAATCATTTTATTATGATTTTCAAGTTCTGTCACTTGATTTGAATAACAGGAATAAACAGTCTTAAAAAATACATAAAACCTTTGCATTATACCAAGTTTCACAATAAAAATATTGTTCCTATATTCTCGATATTATTCCCAATTATAAGGCCCCGGGACCCAGTCCTCAAAATTGGCCATGGCAATAAGCATTGCCAAGGGACATTTTTCACAATTTCAAAGGCTGCAGGATCAATCCCCAAAAGGCATCGATCACATTCATAGTCAGCTTTTTAAAACTAAATTTGAGGTTGAGCATGACCAGGCAACAGTTGAAGCTTTGAGTCTATATGATGCATAAAAATTGGCCAATAACCCTTTCTATACTAAATATTTATTGATGAGTTGTTCCAATGGGAAATGTTCAAATAAGTTCATGATCAGGTGTTTTGTTGAACTTATTATCTAAAAATTTCCAACCAAAGGATATGAAACTTTCTGCACTTGTATTAGATTTTCGTCTGTCTGTTGTCTACTTTTATAGCCAGACCATACCTCCAAAGGAATAATAGACCATTCCAATGTATAATATTATAACTGAATAGGAGAATCCAATTAGTATAGCAAGGGTTAAAGCTCTCAGAGGGAAGCAGATTAAGGAACTTTAGATTTTTTATTTGTAATTTCATCTGCTTTTAATGCAAATAACTAGTCTTGTTCTATGTGATAAAATGACAAGCTAGCTACAAATGTGATCATTGGCTGGCTTCACTTGTGACATTTCTTAATAAGAGTATCGCTAGGACATGGCAAATTACGCCCATAGTAATTCCAACAAAAGGCCATAACTCTGGTGAAAATTGTCGGTAGTAACCCAAATTCGAACTTGACCTGTAAACTCACATACCAAATTTCATTCCATACAGTTCAGACTTACTAAAGTTATCATAATTGAATATTGAGTGCAAATTCCAACAACAAGGGCCATAACTCTGGTGAAAATTGGTGGGCAAAACCCTAATTCGAACTTGACTTATATGTTGTGCTAGTAAACCCACATACCAAATATCATTCCATTCAGTTCAGAGTTACTAAAATTATTATCCAGAAACGAAAATGACTTGTGATAATGACCCCATCAGCGTTAGTTCCCTTGCACAAACACAATCAGCTTAAATTCTCAGTTCGATCAATTCCATGAAGGATTGTACCCTTTCCAGTTATCTGGCTGACTGAGATATACCCTGCGTTCTTTATGCATGAAGGATACTGCCCCCTGATATGCTGTCCTCGGCACGCCAGCCTAAAATAGAACCAAACAAAACATTAACTCAATCAGAGCAGAAGAAAATTTAAACTAAATAAGGTTGTTCATTTCTCTGAATTTGATTAAGTTTGGAGTTTATTCAAGACTCGGAGAATAAACTTTAAATACATTGAAATATTTCAGTGAAAGCAATTTGCCTGTATCAGTCTACTGTTGATGTTATTGGCGGTCACCAACACCATCAGTCACGTGACTACCTGTCCCTCATCCCTGTTCATGGAGCTGCCTTGAGTGAACGGACCTCTTCTTTCTTCACGTCACCAACTGAGTCACAACAATTGGGATAAACCTGGATTGCTGACTGATTTGAGATATTGTGACAAGCAACCTGTGTACCAATATGTATTAAAATCGGTTCAAATTTCTTTGAGTTATCAAGCCGGATTGACAAAAAACATGAAAAATTTACAAACTATGGTCAACTCAGGCAAAAAACTTGAGACAAACCTTGTTTGCTCACTTATTTGACACACTATTTGTATTTGTTTGTGTTATCAAGCCGGAAAGACGGATGGATGGAATCAATCCAGTATACTCCCAATTCTCTTGGAGGGTGGGGGTATAATGAAATTAATAAAATAACAAAAAGCAAAGCAAGAGACTAAAACTCGTGCCATAAATCAGTAAATACCCAATCTTACTGTGATCAATTGATTATAAATGGGCACCCTAATAGCAGCTAATCATCACTGTTTTCATAAATAAGAATGTGTAACTTCTGGAAAATTGTTATCCAAACATACACAGACCAGCAACTAATGATTAAACCTTTCGTGATTGGTGCTGTTCTAGTGCAGCATTAAAGATCCTGTGCCAGTGCATTCACTTATATATGCGAGTATCCCAGGGGGAGCCTCACATATATAAGAGAATGCACTGGCTTACAAGGTCAATAAAGTTAGGCCAATGCATTTTCTTATATATGCGAGGCTCCCTATGAGAGACTCGCATATATAAGAGAATGCATTGGCACAGAACACTAAATTTCAGAAAGCTCCATTAAAATAATGTGATACATTGATGGAAAGAGCTCTTAGAGCTCTTTCCATCAATGTATCACATTATTATAATCAATAAATTTGAAAAATGATCAAGGAAATATGGGTTGATACAAAAATCGGACTTGGCACGGAAAGGGTTAACAAGCGTATAAACAGATCTAGGCATACCTTGAAATCGTCCATCAATCCAAACTTCTTGGCAAGTGCTTTGAAATCATTTTGAGTTGAATACTGGACACGGACTGACCTCAGGTGTGGTTTAGCATTGGTTGTCACTTCGTCTGGAGAGAGAAGTGGACTTCCGAACACCTTCTCATGCCATAGCTTGTCATAATTTTTCTGTGGAAAAAGTGGAAAGTGTCACCTATATACTAAAAACATTTGATGTTATTGAAATAGGCTTCATACATCTATCCAATGAAGACTTTCCATCACTATTCCACCACATTTGCGGGACTTATTTTCCAAAATGTCAAACACATAAAACTCAATAACTTTTCTAGACTAGGTAGATGTGTACTAGGGCCCTGCGAACGTTATAATTTAGGTCGAACCGAACCTTGAAACCGAATCATCGTCTTGGTTTCAAATCGAACCGAATCTCGAACCCAATTACCGACCGTGTCATTGAAGAGAGTCCAAGCTACGTACTCATAATACTAGTAGCCAGTTAGAACGTATGTGAATCATTATAATAGTACAATCAACGTGTTATATACAAATTTATCGTATACGATATAAGATAATTACATGTTGAAGAATTATTTTATATTGGAGATGAATGACAATCCGATAAAACGTTGATTTTATGTTCCGTTTATGTCCATACATTATATTACATAACCCCGATTAAAACAAATATCCGATTATCATTCTCCGTATATACCCGCGTCCGCTCACTGAGCATCACTCATTAAAAATCATAACTTATGACTTATTCTAACAGTAAGTGAGACAGATGTCTGATTGAATCATCGGTCAAGCTTCCAGTAGTACATATGTACAATGTAAACAACGTGATAAACGACGCATTGAACTCCTAACACACTGACAGCATGAACGCGCCACGTGGCATAACTCGGTAACTATTAACAGACTCGTCAATCTGTAACTGCGACAACACATGACAAAGATCAAAGCGTGCCGACGTCGCATTGTAGCAATTACGTGTCACAAGACAAAGCACATCGGGTTACATAATCATGTCAATCATTTATGCTGATAAACAATGGCCACACCTTCTCCTCACTGTGATTGGTTGACTCCAATTGTTGACACAGAAGGCTGCCGGAAATACCTATTCACTTTCAGCCAGTTTACGGAATTCAAGAAAGCTTGTTCGATCTGTATTCATCAATAATCATAACTTATTGTCTCGTTTGTTAGGTATAATTATGTCTATTAGTAAAGTTATATGGAGAATAAAACAAACTTTGACGAGGTAGAACTTTGACTGAGATAGAAATGTTATAGTTTTACTAATTAATTATCACGAATTTGACATGTCCGACTGGACCGTTTAGCGGGAGCGGAATAAAGTTATGCCAAAAGACCAGTTCAATGAAATATCACCCAGTTACCCCGCCCGAGTAATGATCAAAGTAATTATGTCCAATGTAAACATAAAATCATAGTATCACACAGTTGTATGTAAACCAATTAATATACGGTATATAATCAATAAACAATTCCCAGTACGCAAAATTTGCCCATTTTGCGGGACTAAAGAAAAGGTTCGATATAAACGAATCCCATCTAAGGTTTCGAACCGGACCGAATCATCACAGCGGTTTCGAACCGAACCGAACCTCGAACGGTTCGCAGGGCCCTAATGTGTACATACGAAAATTATTATAATTATATATGAAATCAATATTAATTAATAGAAGCGTTTCTGGACATGTGTCTTCAGACCTGTCATCTCTTCTGGATTGTGCGGGAGACTCCTGGATTTGAGCATGATCTCCCGCACTCCCGGACTCGACATGACAATCTCCTGGATTCAGCTGCTTTAGCAAATCACCAAAATTAATCTCTATTTGATCAGTTCCTGTACTATAAGTAGACAGGCTATCAAACACATCCGATGGGGGAATGGTATCTGACTGCAACATCATTGTGGCCATTAACACCCAATAATTAAGCCGGTGTTACAAAAACAACAATGTTCACACAGCTATCACTGCAGTGACCCGACAATAAAACAACAAACACCTTCTAATTTCTGTTGAAACGGAACATCAGACTGAACAAAGGTGACCTGTTCTCAATTAACTCAATTAACTCAATTAACAACCCTCTGGTGAAAAGGGAATATGAAACTATCATGTTTATTGGTATGATAAAATTCATGTTCTAGATTTTAAACTTTACAAGTCCGTTCCTGAATTGTACTTTTTAACATGAGAGTTGAAATCTTGAGATCTAAATGAAACCGACGGTTGTATGACACCTCGTGTTATGACAACTCGTCTTATTCACACTTCGCAGCTACGACAAATTGTCTTCAGCGACAGGCTGTCTATACAACAGTTTGCCAGAGGCACACCTGGTCTTCACTTCGCTAAGTCGTAAGACAACATGTCTTATTATTTAGACAAAATTAAGACAAACTTTATAATGATATATATTGAAAATACGCGCTTGGCAAATGTAAATTAAGAACATTACGGTGTTATCACCTTGACCTACGCAAGCATTCTGAATTATTCGACCCTTGACCTGTATACGGAGATTGACGAGGTTTGCCGACTACTACCGACTATTAAAATATGAAAACCAGAGTATGGAAATCACTGATATGCATGGGAGTGGGTCTGTTGTTTAGTATATACAACACAACATTTATATTGAAGAATTATTTGAATATTTAATCAACGTAAGTATAACAATGAAAACAACAGTTTATATACAACAATACAACTTCACACAAACTTAATGTTGTAGGCGATGCCATGGAGGTATGCTAATGTGTCTCTTGTGTTGTATTCCGACATAACTTTGGCAATTTTTCGTCTCGAGTCCTGCTTTTCTTGCTCTGTCGGGATAGAGAATTGCCGCCCAAGAGCTGTTGAATGAGACCTTCGGTGTGCGATTGCTCTTCTTTGAGATTCACCAGAAACTCGTATATGTTCGGGTGGGGTTTCCCGATTATCTGTCTGAAACGACGATGCCACCCTGCAAGATGGTTTGTTGTTCTGGGTTCGTGGCTGGCCGCCCGCTCGTATACATTCCACACATGGTGTGGAAACATTGGGTCTTTTTTCTCAAAGGTCAGGTGTAGGGACCCATTGACGGATTTCTGTTTGGCTTTATAGACACCAAGATAAGTGTGTTGGAAGTAGTCTATAAAGTCCGCTACTTCTTCGGCATTCTCTATTTCATCATCGAACGCATTCTTCAGCTCGTCAAAAGCAGTTTGAACAGCCTCGGGTGGAACAAATGCCAGGGCGCCGAACAGTCTCATTTTGGTCGCAAACTCAGCGTCGTTGACGTAACGGACATGCAACTTCACCCGCTGAATATTCCGCCAAATACTTTGATTGAAGTGGAAATAACATCCTTCTATCAATATACCATCGAAAACATACATTGCTGCCAACATTGCAGCTTTCTCGTAGTCACATCAGAAGGCATCAACATGTAAACGAAGATGATTTTTTTTTCGACAAGCACGGTCAATGGCAGAAAACATACGCACATATGTGCCCTTGGCTTTTAGCTGCTGCCAAGTACTGAAGATTTGTAGAAGAACTGAAAATTGTGATTTTGCTATCGGGAGAGAGTAGCTCGTCTTGTACGACCCAGTCGTCACCTGCCAAGGTTTTGCCCCATTCCCCTTCCACTGTAATATCTTCGGCTTTCTTTGGAAGCGCCGGCAACACTCTCCGATGTTCACGCTGAATTGTTCTTTTCGACGACGATATCTTTGGCAGATTGGGCTTAATTGGATCAGACATTTTTCCAAGCTCGCGGTTCACGATGGCCGATGTCGTCTCGTGTGAGGCAGATGATATTTTTAGATTCGCCATATGTTTCTCAATTTCACAACCGGCGGGATCTGGTGGATGTACGTGATCCTTACCCTCACGAATATTGTCGCCATTTTGAATAAGTCGCCCACTGCATGTTCTGTCCTGGCATCTCCAATATACTGAAGAATTACATGTGTAGTTTACTGAATAAGTTTTTTTCCCCTACGTTGAGAGGGAATGACTTTAGCGGTATATGTGCTAGGTTCCATCATGATCGCGAAGTTATGAAGTCATTTGGAAAATGACCACTTATATACACACTCAGTTAATCGAGGGATTTAATTACGCCACCC
The DNA here is from genome assembly GCA_032622095.1 of Siphonodentalium dalli. Classification (NCBI taxonomy): domain Eukaryota; kingdom Metazoa; phylum Mollusca; class Scaphopoda; order Gadilida; family Siphonodentaliidae; genus Siphonodentalium; species Siphonodentalium dalli. The sequence goes on from CP136066.1 coordinate 107,844,563, forward strand.
ACGCATCAAGATAGATGACAAACGCTTGGGGATTTAAAACAAAGTTTGCACCAACAATATGCTGGCGTTATAATTCTATAAAACAATAATATACAGTCTACTCCAATTTGCAAACTGCCCTCGCTAATGGCAATTCACAGTTAATGCGCTAATTGAGACCAGTTGCACACAAAGACAATCAGTCTATAGACATAGTGTCAGATTACCCAAGTGTCGCATAGACAAAAAGTCGCCGAGACATTATGTCCCTACGGCAAATTGTCGCGTGGACTGTATGTCGGGTGGACCAGTTGGATTAAGACGAACAGTCGTCCACCGGAAACCGACAGTAGTTTAGAGTTGTTGCCAAAAATGTTTTATCTATAAATGAGACAATAAAATGTATAACCACACAGTAGCTGTTTTCCTGAAGAATACTTTGTCAATTTTTCTCAAACTTGCATGTTTCTGTGTGATAGATGATAACAAATTTTGTTTAATTTTTTTTCTTTGTTGAAATTAAAAAAATTCAAAAGGAATTAAATTATTTTAAATCTCCCGGTTGGTGACCCCAATCTCTCGGAAAATCGAGACCAATCTCCTGGAAAATATTTTTTGAGGGTAACAGCTAGCTAGGTCTGGGTGTCTTCCATTTATAATTATTATTTTATACACCGGAACCTACATAAAAACTTCTTAGGAAGAGATAATACTATCTTTATCCAAAATACTTTCTTTGACATAGATGTTCCACTCTATTTATCAAATATCAGTCAACTCAGTTCATGAATCTCTGGTCCGTGTTTAATTTTCCTGAACTGCAACTGCCTGACAATTATTGTGGCTGGCTGTATTCTATTTTGCAGTTCTATTTCTAATTTCCCATGTGCTCATCTGAATTTCAGCTATGAATTCAAAAGGTCACTGGTTCATACATCTAGCTGAGAGAATAATTCCATGACTCTTTCATAAATTTTCAAGAAAAAGACACAATTCTAGAACCTTTCCAGACTAGAAAGACTCAAGATGGTCTCTGAATGGTCAACCAGTATAAATGTCAGATATTAAACATACCTTTTCAAGATATGACAAGTTCATCTTGGTAAAAGGCACAAATTCTTCATTTAGTTTGATGAACTTCAGATGTTTCTCATAGAACAAGCCGCTGAAATAAATAATAAGCAAATTTATTATATGCTTCCCCATTAAATAGTGGGAAATTGCCGTGGCGTAGAGCGTTATATCCATCGCCTGGACCGACTCGATGGATAACACTGACCGACTCGATGGATAACACAATAGTATTACTTTTTCGGAGATTACTTCCGGTTTATAGCGGCGAATCACATTAAGTTTCAAAGCGTATCAATAACAGCCGGACTATTGTTTTAATTATTGATTTTCACGGTTCATAAACTGTTATTTAATTGTTATAATGTTAACTCATTTGTTTTAATATATTCTTATCACTAAATTATGTATACATTAATTTTCTCGCATCATTTCAGAATAAAACAATGGAGAATATTTCTTATGGCGGCTATGCTCGATATTTGTCATTCGGTGGTGAGCAAATCAATTGATGGAATGTAAACAAAATGCAAATGTCGAAGCTTTCTAACAATTTGAAGTGAACTGTAGGACAAAATTAGCAGTTTTGGTGCGGTTTATAGCGCATATAATAAAAATAAAACCTACGGGTTTTGGTTGAATACCCGGATTATCTCATTCGTGGGTGCAAGGAAGTACAGAATTTCCACTTGCGGCTTGCAGCCGCTCGTGGAAATTCTGTACTTCCTTGCACCCACTCATGAGATAATTAGGGTATTCAACCAAAACTCGTAGGTATTCTCTAGGATAGGATAGGATAGGATAATTTATTTACAATATACATGAATTATACAATGGCAGAAATACATAATAAGGTAAAGCAGTATATTGTCGGGGGTAGCCTAGCCCTATCGGGCTGTCTTCCTGCTGCCCCCTAAAACAGGTATCAGTATAAATAATAGAATAGATGCTTGTATCCATATCCACGCACACGTACAGACTATAATCATATATGAAACTTTGTAGAATCCAGTACTTAGGGCATAACAAAAACAAGTATTGGTGTGGTTGTGAGCCAATCCAGACGAGTTATAAGATCGAAAATTTATTATCTCTCCATATGAATGTTTTGAACTGTTCAGGTTTTCTAAATATATGACAGTTTCCGTTCCAGTTCCATGGGTTTATTAGGAACAAAACAGTTAGTTTTGTGTTGCTACAACGGATTCAGACGAGAGATACCACCATTTTTTGTTCGATAAACACAATGAGGATCTATAAAGATCGCCGGGAAGTCTCTTTGTTGAGTGAGGTTCTGGGATAATTCAGATTAACAATATTACATATATGTAATGTTCTATGTATGTCTAGCGGTATAGGGTCATAGCCACGTTAGAGTAATCATAATAATATACGGTAGCATCTACATGTATGATGTATGGTAGTGTATGGGCATGCTAGGAACGAGAATGCGATGTGTGTCCACTTACAGGACCAATAATGGTACGTTGTGAAGAACATTATTCGAGTAGATTTAGGATTATGTATCGCGTATGACTATTAATGTTCGTTGTATTATAGAGCACAATCGGGACATCCTTTGTTTTTACAGCGTACATTTTCTGGGTAATTTCTCAGCATGGCTATCTGTAAGCGCTTCTTCAATGTGTGCCTGCTTTGGCAAATAGTATAGATTTTTTCCATATTGTTCCATGTTGTGGGGAAGGCGTGGTGGGGTAGGTTTCCTGACCAGTCAGTTCTAGGAAGTTCCAACAGTACGGGATTCGGGTGTCTTGGGGTTGATTTTGCTCGTTTGTTGTACATCATTCCAAAAGACGCAGGCAGACGGTTATAACACCAGTCATGCATGAAGATTGAGGAATTGAGAGTGTGTAAGTCATATATTTTTAAGATATTCTCTCTTTTAAATAGTGGATCTGTGTGACTCCTGTACTTCTTGTTGCATATTATACGCAATGCTCGTTTTTGTAATAGGAATATTTTCTTGACTTCCGGAACATGACCCCATATTTGGATACCATAAACTAAGTGGCTTTAAATCAGAGCATAGTACAATGTTTTCAATGCTTTACTTGGGAAAAAGTTTTTCACCTTATTGATGCAGTAGATTGCATGCGATATTTTGGAGCAGATTACGGATATGTGCTTTTTGAATGTCAAGTTCTCATCAATGTGGATACCTAAGAATTTTGTCGAGGATTCATGCCCAAGATTTCCTATTCGGTTCAATTCAATGTTATTTAGCTTTAATTTCAAAGTATTCCATTTTTTGTCATTGTTTTGTGGGTGTAAAAGCATATAATTGCTTTTATTAATATTAATTGAAAGTTTATTGCAGCAGCACCAATCGGATACATTGGCAAATTCATTGTTGACGTAACTTTGTACTAGTTCGCCATCTTTACCGCTTGTGAACAGTGTGGTGTCATCGGCATACGATAAAATGTCCATTGTTGTAGAATTTACCATATCATTCACGTATATTAAAAAAATAATCGGCCCAAGAATTGAGCCTTGGGGTACCCCACAGGAGGTATTCATTAGGCTAGAGGTACTTCCACTATATTCAACGTATTGCCTCCTCTCATTCAAATAACTATGGAACCATGCCATTGCTACACCCCTGATGCCATAGTGGTCAAGTTTCGATATAAGTATGTTGTGGTCGATCGTATCGAATGCTTTAGATAAATCAATAAATACAGCTAAGGTGGAATCCCGTGACGGTGTATCATTATTTTTAACGACATGATCTAGAAGGTGCATTATCGGATGAAATGTTGAGTGGTTTGGTCTGAATCCATATTGGTGTTTATACAAGATTTCTTGTTTATTTAGAAAATCTACTAGTCGTTTTTGCATAATTTTTTCAAGCAGTTTAGAGAACGATGGCAGGATACTGATTGGGCGATCGTTTGTTATTTCCTTAGAATTATTTATTTTAGGAATGGGGACTACTTTGGAAATTTTCATTTTCATTGGGAATATTCCCTCTTCAAACGATAGATTAAATATATGCTTAAGTGGTGGGGCTATTATGAAGATACTCTCTTTCATAAGTGCGGTCGATATTCCGTTGTGATCTTTGCTCATTTTCCCTTTCATAGTATAACATGTCAATATTATTTCCTGTATCGTTGTTGGTTCAATTTCGAATTCCTTTGTTCGCCTATTTCGAAGGTAATCAGTGAAATTTTCATCATTTCCAGTGTGTATAGAGTCGCTGGTGTTTCGACCGATATTTGAAAAGTAGTCATTGAATTTTTCGGCTATTATGTTCGGGTCAGATAGCTCGGTATCGTTATCTTTAAATGTCTGTGGGTAGTTACATGATTTTTTAGTTTTATTGATGGCGTTTTTAAGAATTTTCCATGTGTTTTTTATATCATTCTTATTTTTTTCTAGACTATCGCAATAATAATTTTTTTTACATTTCCTTATTAGTTTGTTATATAGTTGACGATAATTTAAATAGGCGATTTTATTTTTTTCTGAAGGTGCCTTCAGTTTATTAGAGTATAATTCTTGCTTAGTAATAGAGGATTTTATTAGTCCAGATGTCATCCATGGTTCGCGCTTTATATATTTTTTGGGTACATTTCGTGTTATTAATGGAAAAGCTAGATCATGCGCGTTCAAATATATGTCTAAAAACAATTCATATGCCTTATCGGCGGAGTTACAATTGAGAACTGAGTCGAATTTACATGATTTTAACAAGTTTTTGAAAATATTGACATTATTTGGGTTGTAGTTCCTATACGTGACTTTTTTATGTGAGGGTTTTATGGGTTTGTGTTTGTTTGATTCGGAGAGGAATATGCCGAAATGATCGGATCTATGTATTCATGAGGAGTTTATGATGAAATGTTAGTAGATTCAAATTAATTTAACTATAGATTCTCAATATTAAAGTTATAAGATTATTTTATGCATCACTAACTGAGTGGCTTCTAGTGGTTCAGTAGAACTACATCATGTTCAAACAGTGGTGGGAATGTAAGTCAAATTGATTTAGTTTGTAGGAAACTCATTAATAATTTTTTTAATGAAACATGTAGGAATAAGTGCAACGCCAAGCATGGCATATGCCCAGACACTCAGTTTAGAGAGTGGGCAATACTAAATATTTATATGGATGGTCATTTTTTAAATTTTCTAAATCCAAGTGGGTTTCCTTTCCCTTTAAACTGGGTTACCAGCATACCAAAGCACAACCAAATCCGATGATCCATGCCCAAGTTACAAGCTTCATAAGGACACAAAATTCACAAATTCCCCCAAGTCAATCAAAATTCACAAATTCCCATGTCAAACAAGGGCTGCAACTCTGGTAAAAATTAACGGACGAAACCTGTAGTATTTCGGTATCTTTTACTGCATGATGGGCTATTACTTTACAAAAGCACAATAGTATCTCGATGATCCATGCCCGAATTACAAGCTGAAATGTTCATACAGAGATAAAATTCACAAATGTGGAAGTCAAACAAGGCTCGTAACTCTGGTAAAAATCAATGGCCGAAACCTGTAGTTAGTCAGTATCCTTTCCCCTGAGTTGTGCTATCACTATAGAAAAGCACAACTGAATCTGATGATCCTTGACCAAGTTACAAGCTGAAATGTTCTTTCAGATATAAAATTCACAAATTTCCATGTCAAACAAGGCCACAACACTGGTAAAAATTAATGAACAAAACCAGTAGTATGTGTGTATCCTTTCCCGCAAATATTGCTATCAGCATTCCAAAGGACAACAAAATCTGATAATTAACACTCAAGTTACAAGGTGATATGTTCGAAAGGCTCGACGGACAGAGCTTGGCTATAAACCCCAAACCTCCTACGGGGTCGGGGCATAATAAAAGCTTGGACAGATGGACAAACTCCTGATTTCTATATACCCCCCTCCCAGAACTCATTACAGGGGGGTATAATAACAAATAGATCATATGCAACCATAGTATGAATGAAGATATGGACTTTATACTGTTTTCACTAGATGTCACATAAATCTCAAGCTGACAAAAAAAAAAGGGCAGGAGGGTGGGGAAAATGAATCTCATATTAGTCAAAGAATGTTTGGAATTGAAGTTTGCCAAAATTAATTACATTTTCTCTCAAGAATCAAAATGGCGTCTTCCCTTGACCAAGTAATGATATTATGTTAATGAGAGAAAATAGTTCCAACCTAAACCCAAACAAGAGGTGTGCACTCGAGTGCTAGCATACCCCCACCGTGGCAAATTCAACCCGCATTATCCGTAAACCCAACAAAAAAGATTTTTAACTTTTATAAAGAAAAATTTGGATTAATAATTTTGATATTGGTTCATATTTGTTCGAATGATTGCAGAAACCCAAAAAAGGGTAGAAAATGAAACACAACCTTAACATCTAAGATGGCTTTTGTCGAGTGTGATAGCATCCAAAAAAAACTTTACAAAGTAAAGTTGAGCTAATAAAAGGAAGTTTCAAATATCTACGATCAAAACTGTAGGAGGAGTTGATTACACCATGAATGTACCCTCATACAGAAAATTATTTTTAAAAAAATTCAAATTTGAAAATCCCATAACTTCGGGAAAAATCATTGGATCAAACTCAAATTCGAACTTGACCTGCATTTTGATATGAACGACCCAATTAAACAATCCAAACTTGAGTTATCATCTGGAAACCAAAGAAAAAACAAGAAAAATTGAATTTTCTAAGTCGAAAAGACCATAAAAATCATCGGATCAAACTCAAATTCGAACTTGACCTGTATTTTGATATCATTGACTCACACAAAAACGTAATTTTCAATTGAACAGTCCAAACTTTAGTTATCATCTGGAAACCAAAAAAGAAAGAAGAAAATTGAATTTTCTAAGTCGAAAAAAGTCCATTACTCTAGAAAAAATCATCGGATCAAACTCAAATTCGAAGTAAACCTGTATCTTGATATGACTGATCTACAAAAAAACGGTATTTGCAATTAAAGGATCCAAACTTGAGATATCATCCGGAAACCGAAAACCGCATCATGCGGAGAGGCAGTCCTAAGGAGATTGCATACAAAAAATTATTGAAATTGGTTCATAGTTGTTCGAGTTATGAGGTCGGACGGACGGACGGACAGACAGACGGACGGACGGTGCGAAACACGGAGGGAGAAATCGTGACGGACAGACGCAGTCAATCCAGTATACCCCCCAGTTTCTTTGAAAGTGGGGGTATAATTAACAACCTATGAAAACAAGAGCTGGGCTGTCGCCCGGTGCATACCCCCATGTGTCATACCGCCTAGTGTGAGAATACCTATTACCAATGGCTGAGATACTCAGGCAGACGGAAAAAAGCAACATTACCAGATAAACAAAGATGAACAATTCTAGAACGTAAAACCCAATCAAAATGATAGAACACTCCTCTGAAAGTCCTCATAGTGGTGAACATACCATACCAAATATCATCAAGATCCAACAACCTGTGGTTGAGATATCTGTTTGGACGAATACAAAAAAATAAACATTTCCAGCTAAACAGATATGTATGACTCTAGAACAGAAAACCTGAATAAATCAATTGAACACTCCTCATAGTGGTGAGCATCCAAACCAAATTTCAATGAGATCCGACAACAGGTGGTTTCGATGCAAAATTCTGGCATTGTTACAGTTCTGGCGTCACACCAGATTGCAAAAGCAGCAGGCGGGTAATAGTTTGATTCTGTTTGAAAGACTATAGCCGGCGATAGTTCGCTCGCCGGGCAATGGTCAAAACTACTCTGACACGTAATGGTACTTCATCCAATCAAAAGATTATGACCCTCTGTGAACTCATGGAATATAATAATAAGTTTCATTGGGCCAGAATTTGCCGTGATGCCAGAATTGTCATTATTCAGGCATGAGACCATAATTTTGTGAGCTATCTCCCAGGTTATAGTTCAAACTATTTATCCACCTTATGACGCCACGGTTGGCACGAGGTGAGAATTTTATCACATATAATAAAACACCTATTGATTGCCAATCGCTATTTTCCCTCGATTGTGTCTTCTGAACAGCAAGCAGGACTAGTGACCTCGGCCTGTGGCCTCAGTCAATAGTCCAGCTTGCTGTTGTAAATTAGTTCCCACTATTCCACCCCAAGGCAGTCAATAGGTGCATAATATCAGGCCACATAAACAAAACAGGTTGTTTAACAGGAAATTTTTCTCAATGTGATTAGGTAGGCATATATTTATGTTTATTATTTATGCCAATTCTTTCTGTGGATATGCAAGTATTTATCTATAAAATTTGTTTTAGTTAAGACATGGAAACTTCATCAGTATAGTTTGATATGACCTTGGCCTCTAAATGAGCACTAGTCATCAAAGTTTATTTAACAGGGTTCATCTTTACATGGAACATACATAAATTGGTTTATAAAACAATGACTTGTGAAAAGGTGATTATTTTTGATAGGAATCAGACATTCTGAACCTTGTCCGTTGTCAAAGTTTGCCATGAAGACTTCAAATCTGTCAGATGAATTAGAATAGGCATTATTTATGATAAGGCGCAAAGTTAAAAAAAAAAAAAAGGCTTTCCCCGAGAAACTATTTTTGTTTATCTGACCTTAGGTTTGAATTTATGTGGATGCACTTCCAAACACGGCATCTTTTTGTGGAAAATGACAACCTGATAAGTTTAACGTACAAACAGAAGCCAATAGTTATCTTACTTGCTGACTCCTTTCTTGCCAAAAGTACTCGTTCGACATATTTCAGGACGTATACACTGTCGATTTATTCTTTGATCTGGGTGTCTCATCCAATCATCCCAAAACCTGTAAGCAATTTAACCCTTTGTATATTAAATACTGTAAAATCCTATTAATTTGTGGGGGTCTATTATCCATTGATTTCATGGTTTTTCAACATGCAACAAAATAATTGACTCAGGAGTTGGTAAAATAAATCTCAATGTACGAGATGAAAAATAAAAACGGGCATCAAGTCTGTTTTCGGTATGTTGTAAAATAGGTTGACAAATAACAGGGAAGACGATATGAAACGTAAATAACTTAATTTGTCAGCGGATATTCATAATTGTTTATATACAGCATCGTCTGATCGCTGCTATAAAACAATGCTCAATGAATTGGTCTCTTAATAAAGGCCAATGGTTTCACCACATGCAGGTTACATAAAACAATAAATGACCTCACCAGCCTCTGAAATGAAACTGGTAGCTATTAGTGCACCGATTGTCACAAGTGTGATGCAATTTTGGCACTGGAATACCTCGGGTTCAATTTCTCAAGATGCTATGAACCTGCTATTTTCTTCTTCTTCTTCTTGTTCATAAGTTCCCCCGTTGATTTGTCGAGGCACTCCGGTTATGGATGAATTTTGACTTTGCAGTCCACAAGTCTTTATCCTTGAATAATAGGCCTACTAGAATCCTCACAATACATAATAGAGTTAGATAGTCGAATGTCACATTGAGCTCACAGCGGGGACTGCGAGAGTTTGGAAGCCACTTTTCCTTTTGACCTTAAGGATCGCAAATCTTCTTGAGTGGATCTGATAAAGATACTCTCTTGAGTTGAGTTCAATCAGGAGTCCAGGACGGGAGTGTCTTCTGCCCAGTCGATAGTGGCATCAGGAATGTCTGGGTGGGTATGGTCTAGAAGCAGTTGTGTAAGGTTTGCCGGGTTATGGAGAAGTAGCGGAGAATCAATTTTGGGAAGTACTGATTGGAGTCTGATCCGCAGTTTGGAGCGCTCCTTTTCATAAGTAGGGCAGGTCGCAATGACGTGTTCTTTGTCTTCTGCCGCCAGGTTACAGGTAGGGCATGTCGGATTTACTTTATGTTGGTTGAAGACAGCCTTGTTTGCTTGGAGAGTGTAGGTACCGGAGAGGAATTTTGCCTTCACCTCTGCTCTTCTGGCATCATAGATGCTTGGTCTGACATGTTTGTAGATACTATGGACGGGATTCCAATGGAGACTTTCTGGGTTAAGGTATCTAAGTGTTGACTTTGTAGGAATGTCATTGTAGGACCGGTCGATGTGGATATCTGATCTGCGAATTTGACCGATTCACTTGCGTGTACCAATATGTTACCGGAATATGTTACCGGAATATTTCAAAATCCTCGCGAATCACTAGAGTTACCCACTACTGTTATTGTAGTTGTAATAACAAATAAAATTTATGTTGAAATTCAACACAATTATGGGAAAAATCAACGGAAGAATATGGGAACTATATTTCTCTATTCTGCAGATAGTGAAGTAAACATGCAGTAATCAGGTGTTGGCTTTGATACATTAATTGAAGGCAACTGTGAGAACATTTGTAGTCGTAAATGGCAAATTTTTATGGAAACTCGTATACTGAAAAGAATATCTAGTAAGTCGATACCGAAAACTATGTCATTTGCGAAAAATAAACATTTGTCTCACTCACTCATGACATAATATTTGGTATCCACTCATAAACACTAGTCATCCTCTATATATATTATATATATAGTTAATCTTAGCTGTAGAATGAGTTCACACTCATAATGCTATTATTCCTGTTTCTTTGGTTTTTCGACGCGTAAGTCTCTTCTTTGTTTCTCTTGTCCCTTCGTTTCTTGAAGCAATCCTTCTCTGAGTGATTCTTTCCGAAGCAGTAACTGCATGATTCTTTGTGTTCTTCTTCCCTGTTTCTCTGGTTTCTCGACGTGTAAGTCTCTTATTTGTTTCTGTTGTCCTTTCGTTTCTTGAAGCAATCCTTCTCTGAGTGATTCTTTCCGAAGCAATAACTGCATCGATTCTTTGAGTGATTTGTTTTTCTTCACTGCGTCATGGACTTCGTCATTGATTAGCTTCGTTAATCTCGCAGCTCTCTCAGTGTGTGGAGGAATACCATATTGGCTGCCATCACCGTCGTCGATGTTGTTGTAGGAACCTTTTTCCATAACTGGTCAGACCCTCTGCTTGTCTCACACATTTCTTCTTTTTGAGCTCAGCTGAAAAGCTTCACATTTTAGAGCTAGCCCAAGAGCATTGTCTATGTTCTCTGTACTCGACTGGCAAATGGCCCATTCGATGTCCGGGTCATCTAGGGAGTTCCAGAAAGCATGAAACGCCAATGTATCCTTTATGTCCATAGATGCTGTAGGATAAGCCATCCTCACAAGGCGCTTCACATCTTGAGCCAATTCGGTAGGGTTTCTCTGATTTTCCGACGCCTTGTATCTAGTTCAGCTCTATACCTCTCACATTGGTTGCTGGGCTCGAAACGAGATCTGAGTACCGCTAACATATTTTGATAATCATTCATTTGATCAGGTCTCAAGTCAGCGAGGACACTACGTGCAGGTCCTCTCATGTGTATGCCGAGCTGTATTAACTTGGTATCTTCTGACCACTCATTAGCTCTGGCCACCAGATTGAAGTGGATCAGGTAATCGGACCAGCGACCAGCCATCGTTTTCTCCAATCGCAGTCTGTCTTCTCTTTCAACTTCCCACATTCTTTGTCTTTCCATTCTATCAGCTTCTATCATTTTCTCTAATCTTGTAAATTGCTCCTCTGCTGTCATTCCTCTAGTTCTATACGTCTCCGACTCGTGCGCACTTTCCATTTCTGAGTCTACTTCTTTCTGAACGGACTGATTCTCTACTCGTGACTTGGTCTTTGGTTTCTTTGCCCGGGTCATTTCTGTAATTATACCAAATTCGAGCGATCACTGGTTTTCGTAATCCGCAACGCTGCCACCAATTTGTAACGTGGTGGGGGTCTTGACTATATTGTTGTTCTGTCGTGGTAGTGTGGACTGTTTCCCCCCAACTCGATGTTACAAATAAAATATTGTTGTAGATCTTGCGATCTGTATAAATCTTGTACCGTATTCTGTGATTCTGGAGTTCTTGGAATCTGTGTTCTTGGCTTAGAGCTCGACACGAAGGCCTAGCTATATGATAATCCGTTATGGGAGAAAGTATCTAGTAAGCCCGTGGAGTACCAAGTTAACAGACAAATCCGTTACAAAACGGTATGCTTTAATCATAAAAGTATATTCTCAGATGTGAATACAAGTATTTAATATACTATCAATGATATTAATCCACTGTAGGTCTGTGTTGGTAGCACTATCAGAATATATATGGCCTGATATACTTCCAACTTAGCATAAAACCAGCTACATTGTGAGCCAAGGTATGGCCAAGTCAAGTTAAATGACGAAGAAATGACAATTAGGCAATTCGCCAAATGTCTAAGAAATATCCAAAGACAAGGGTGACACTCCGAAAAACCCTGTACCAAGTCTTGGTTAAAACGCCCAATCGGTCTTTAAATAAAAGTCAGTTAAGTACTGACAGCCGTTTACGCGACTACGTAACCGCTGAAGTGTACCCACTGTAGGTAGCGTCGGCCCTTTTATACGACGCGACCCACAGTGGGTAGTACAACCTACAAACTACCCACAAATGATACCCACAGCTACCTTGTAAGGTAGCTACCTTGAAATAAGACGTTACGAAAACAGCGTCAGAAATCACTAAGGTAACAACTAAAGGCGGAAGTTACCAATGACGTCACGCTATTTATAGCTTGACACGAAGAGTGGGAAAATCCCAGAATGATATAAATACAATGTAACAACGATGTGAATGAGTGTGAATAAGATAAGAATTAGAACAGATAGTTAGGTAATAATTAGATGAAGGTGCAAATTATGAGTTAGTTATCTGACAAATATAGGTAATACTACGAATATGAATGCATAAAGTACAATTTGTAGTGAGGAAAGTGATAAAAAGTTACCGATCGACGAAATAACAATGAATGCAATGTAATTAATATAGTAATACAACGGATGGTGCCCTGTAACTATGCTACAATATATTGAACTTATTATCATCTGTCAACGACTAATTGGTAAAGAAAGGCGCATGAGTCGTATTTAAAAACAAACTTACGTTTCTGGCCATTTTCTCTCAATTTCTCTCCATATATCTTTTTCAATCATCCACCCAAGACCAGGAAAGAAATCAGTCCGGTAGAGTAACTCTGAAAAATTATGTTACAGTGAGTTTCACTTAATAGTAGGACTCTCTGCAAAAGTTATTCCATGCAAGCTTAAATGAACATTCTAATATTTAGTCAATACATAATTCATTATACCAGTTTTTTATGGTGCTAAACAAAGTCATTTTCAAGGAAAATTCTCTGAACTTTAATTATTGCCTCTTTCACCGAAAATACATGCTTCATTGTCACCAATGATAGTTTTTCTTAGTCGCATCGTTATCAAACAATAAGATGACAGTAATTGGCCATTAGATGCAGAGGTAAAAAAAATATTCTGGGGGGGGGGGGTGAAACAAACGAGGTAATATTCAAAGAAATTTCTCTGAACTTTAATCATTACCCTTTTCACAGAAAAAACATGCTTCATTGTCACCTATGATAGTTTTTCTGAGTCAGATAAAGGAGAGTAATTGGCCACTACATGTTAAGGTAAGAACAATTCAAGAGGGAGGTGGGGGGGGGGGGAGATGATCAGGGTGGGGAGAGATAAACTGTTACATTCCGGTATGTCATGTATTGCATTCAGGGAGATTAATCCGCATTTAATCTTCGTCATGATTTCTATAGGTGATCATAAAATAAACCTTAGTGTTATTTTTATTGTGATTAATATTGAATCTATTTGAACATGCAAATAATTTATAATAGCTTCTTATTTTATTCATTAGTTGCAAAGCATGTAAGAAAATTATAAAAATATTTAATAAATAAAAACACATAAAACAGTGTCTAATCCCAATATTAAAGACATCAACTGCTATGGTACACCTAGGATCAAATTGAAGTTCCCAGTTGAAGTTGGTGATGTTTACCTATTGGGCACCTCGATTATGCATTTTATCTTCTGCAAATTAGGGGGCTATAGAAACTTCCCAGAAGGGAAAACGTAACTAAAAACAATATTAATTTGGGACTATATAGATACTTCCCAGAAGATGAGGCCTAAGCAGAATGAGGTTCCCAGAGGGTGAATTTAGTGAGTGATGCTAGCCCACTGTGCAGGATAATGTCACTAAATTCACCCTCTGGGGATCTCATTCTGCAAATGACAGACACGCTATTTTCAGCCTTGATTAAACAAGTAATAAGATATCTGAGAACAGCTCTATATGTGACTGTGAATATATGTTCATGAATAATTTATATCTGATTGAAGTATTTGATAATATATTGAATTCATAACATGGATCCATTACATCCACATATTGATAATCCACACGTAAACATACTTTTATATGTCATCAAATTACTGAAATGTTCTGCCTTCTGTGTAGAGTCCCCTTTCCAGGAGAGGCAATCTATCATTAATTTCCTCAACTATTTGAAGCAGCTTTGATCTGGGAGGTTTCCATCAGTGAACAATTTTTGTTGCTAATTTTGTTAAGAAGAAATCAGTCAGGACACTAACTATTAATTGGAAACACAAATGACTTTGTTATTCATCATCCAACAAAATTATTTAACATTTAATACAGAGATGTAGGATGAGAAAGGGGGTTTGGAAAAAAAGTTGTTATAAATTAGGGCAATCCTCTCCCGTAATAAGCCTAGTTTATTGGTCATAAGTGGACCACCCACTGGGCTAAACATAGTTTTGACTGTTGTGAGAATATTTTTTAATTTGACACAAAAAGCCAAAAAAAGGAATTTCTTCAACTTTTGGGGCTCCATACCTCTTCAAGAAACCTTGAAAATAATATTTTTTCTGAAGTTTTACATTTATATTCATATACATGAAGAATGCATGTCAACTGTTTAATTTGGACACAATTCCATATTTTAGGCACACCATTTTCCAGCTTACATTTGGGGAAATTTAAAGGCCTGTGTTCTTACTAACAGATGTGTTGACATGTGTACATACCTGGATCTTTGGTAATTAGGTTATTCTTTCCATTATCATTCCATGCGGACACACAGAATAGGTCGGGGTCATTGTGTAATATGTGGTATGTGGCAGCAAAATATTCAAAGAAATCAGGAGATATGTCCAAATCATCTGAAAGACATAATGATCTTTAGTAAAGTACAAGAGCATCAATGGGGCATGGCTAAATAAGACAGTTAGTATACTTGTAAACTGTTATTAAAGCAGGTGAATTAAGTTGAATAAGGGCCATAACTAGTGTAAAAATAATTGGACAAACTCCGAATCCTCCTTCAGAGATTCATGGGCATAATAATTTAATGGAAGCCATATTCGAACTTGGCCTGTATTTTTTCATAGGAAATACTTTACAGTAAAGGTATGCATTCAATATATATCGGTAGGAGCTCGAACACTTGTTTCAAGCTCTAAGATTGACAGACAGCAATTGCAAAACATTTGCTGAAATTTATAATTATAGTTAGTAAGGTTAATTATTTTATCCATGTATTTAGCCTTTGAATTGAGCATACCACTACATAGTTAAATTGCTCAAGAAAATGACAGGTAGGAAATATAATGAAAGTAGAATTCAAATACAGACTTGTAAACAATGGTACCACACCTCCAATGAGCTTCCAAGGGCTACCAATTACACTATTATAATAAAGCAGATGTTAGCCCGAAGTTAATTATTGCAGAGCAAGATATGTGTTAGGTGTATGAAACACAGTTATAACAATATGAAACAAGATCATGACCCAGTTATAGAAGGCTGTGTTGAAATAAATACATCCACTTCAAATTGATATTTTATTATTTTACTTCAAATCATGACTGTGAACTGTTTGGACCCCCAAAATATTGTTTTTTTCCCCAGCCCTTTAATTACAGGTAAGATGCTAGGTACCTTGTGAGTTACAGCCAGTAGTAATTAGGTCAGAGCGATCACTAAGTCAACATTTAATATATATAATAGCTGCTCTATAATCAAAGCTTTTGGCATCTGACCTTCCTTCGGATTTTCGGCTTCATATTGCAAAGTTACTTCAATTAAAGGTACACAATCTGACCCCCCCCCCCCTTTATCAGATTCCAACAACACATTTCTTCAAAAGAGGCTTTAGTTACCAGAATTGATTAATTACCAAAAGATAATGCTTACCACTGTCAACTCTAGTATAAATTTTCAAAAAACCTGTTATATATCAACATTTTGTTCAACACAATTTGGTATCAAGAGTATGTCGGTCCACTTGTCAAATATTTGCTAGGCCGCCAAATATTCCTGACGGTGAAAAATGACAGATTAAAAAAATTGATATCTGATAATGCGTGAATTGAACCATTTGCCATTGTGTGTGTCAAGTCTTAGAATCCAAGAATATTTTTTTATAAATCAACACACACAATTGCAAAGGTTTAATTTCCCACACCACTGTTATTGTGTCCATGTGAATATCTAATGTAATGACAGACAACTTTTGATGCGCAACAACTAATTGACATTAAGTGAAGTAACTTTGCTCTATGTACCCAAAAGTCCATAGATTATGAAACAAATTTAGCAAACTCTACCCAATTTGCTTAGTTCTTAACTTATTTGATTAATACCCACGACCATTGCAGGTCAGCTATTTATTAATTATATTTAATTTCTTAAAATTGATTTAAAATTACTATATAATTCTAGTTACATACACAACTCCAATGAGAAATTCATAGAATAATCATAATGAAATTTAGTACAGCATGTATTCCGAAAACATTGCTATGGCCTCATCGTCTTTGGCATATTGCCATTGCAGGCAGTAATGACAATACACTGTAGTGGTTGCTTCTATATATTTACATATCCTGTGTGTGTTACACAAAACACTGTTCATTGATTGATCAACTGCCAATTGGGTCATGCATTTTATACCCTAATAAAACACATCATTACACAACTGACTTCGCATCTTACTGACCTGAATAATTATAAGCAGTTGGTAAGAGTGTTAAGAGTGCGGCCATAGATTAATCGATCGAAAATCTGCAGGTAGAATATTGGGCTATTAACATACAGTGCTGCATGGTATATATCTTCATAATGTAAGCAGATTTCAGAACCAAAATAGTATGAAAATTTCAACTGATTTTATGAAAATAAATGAGGAAAAAACTCTATATAAATGAAATTAATGTAGTTTAGGTCTGTTTTATTTGGGGATATAAATGTTCTGCAGCCATTGGAGCACACTTGTGTAAACTACTTTGCACAATGCCACAGCATATTATCACACAATAAAACACAACCAAACTACATAAATTTCTTTTTAAAAAAACAGTGACTCAAAAGCGAGCAGAAAGCATATTAGCCCATATGTAAATATAAAGCCGGGATATTATAGTTATTAGATGGTGAAAGACGGTGGAATTAATGACTAATAACAAGTGATCCATTTATTACACATACAATGTGATATTAGACATTAATTAGTTTAAATGCGTGGCGTAGTTAATGGACAGGTTTAGATTGTAAAACGTTCCATTGTGTCTCAACTGGTTCGGATCGCTCAGAGATCATATGATAAATCCAAACGTGTAGCAGTTGTGTAACATTCTCTCCTCATAGAACAAGCACAGGAATTTCCCTTTCACTTGAGCATGTGTGCTCAGGCACCGAGGGGGGGGGGGGGGGGGGGTGTGCTACCATCACTAAGTTCACCCTCTGGGGACCTCATTCTGCCTAGGCCTCTTTTTTAGTTCAATTTCTTTATATCTCCTTATTGGCAGAAGACACTATGCATAATTGATGTGCCCAATGGGTGCACATCACAATATTAACCATCTGGGAAAATAAATCTAAAAATCTAGGTCTCCCATAGCAGATGAGGCCATTCAGAAGTCCCCAGAGGATGAATTTGGTGATGCTAGCCCACTGTGTGGGGTAGCGTCAATAAATCACCCTCTGGGGAGCTCATTCTGCAAATGTCCAGCACCGTATTTGAAGCCTGGCCATGGTGTGAGTTCTGTCATACTTGATAAATATGTTTCATATTGTTAGCCATTCAACCACAGGAGGAAGCAAGACAAATATGCAGCCTTGCATAGTTTTCTGTTTGTTTCTGTTAAGTCACTCAGTCGTTTGACTCATCGGCAAATGTAGAGGGTTCCCGTAAATATATAACGAGGTGTTCTCCCGCCAAGAATATTTCTATAAAAAACGAGGTTTGAAGTTGGACAATCTAAACCTTTCCATTTTCCTAGAACCGATTACTCAGATTGTGGACGACTCACCTTCCACTATAATGACCGCCGTGTCATTAATTCTATCAAATATTTGATTTAGGGCCCATTTGAAATGACGGGCAATTTTGTAGTAGCCCTTAAAGTTTTTCTGCGGCCAAGGCAGTTTGAGATCAGTCTGATCTGGTGGCTGCAAAGAAAAAGATTAGTTTGAATGAATCTAAAACTAAAACCAGGCCAGTCCAGATGTCATCCTCTCCTCATGAAACAGACAGCTCTTCCAAACTTATTAAATTTTCTTTACTGAATGAATTCTCCCATTAAGTATAAAATTATTCATTGGAATGATATATTATTTCACTATGAGGGTGTTCAAGAAAAAAATGAGCAGATGACAGATAATACAAGTATAGAAGGAGGCAAATGACAAGTTCAACAATTGTTGAACTTACTATCTGAACATTTACTGAGGGATAACTGCTCCTCAATTTAGTATAATAAGGGTTAAACAAAAGGTTTTTGAGAAAAATCTAAAATAAGTTCCACTTCAAAGAATAAAAAAATTCAATGGAAAACAATAGATTAAGAACAGAAATATTGAAGAATTCAGTGTGGTGGTTAAGCACCACACTGAATTCTTCAATATTTCTGTTCTTAATCTATTGTTTTCCATTGAATTTTTTTTTCTTTGAAGTGGAACTTATTTTAGATTTTTCTCAAAAACCTTTTGTTTAACCCTTATTATACTAAATTGAGGAGCAGTTATCCCTCAGTAAATGTTCAGATAGTAAGTTCAACAATTGTTGAACTTGTCATTTGCCTCCTTCTATACTTGTATTATCTGTCATCTGCTCATTTGCTCATTCAGTGTGGTGCTTAACCATTTTTAACTAAATGGATTCTTCCATTCAGTCAAAAAAGCATACATCAGATTATTCATATTATTCATCTGGAGGGATTTTCAGGAAATATATGCAATTGAAGGACAAATGAAAATATAATACAAGTGGAAAAAGATTCCTATCCATTGGGCGGGAAATGTTCAATTATAATTCCTATGGCCATTTGTTGAACTTATTATCTGAACATTTCCTAAGGGATAACTACTTGTCAACTCAGTATTTAGAACAGTTTGAATGAGAAGTTAAAATAGTCAAGGGTCAAGGTCAAGCCTTCAAACAAATGCAGTAATGCCCTAATTAATTGACTCCCTAACCGCAGTAGAATTATGGGTAACTTTTCAGGATTTAGTCGGAAATATGGCTTGAAAAGTTACCCATAATTCTGCTGTGGTTAGGGAGTCGATTAATTAGGGCATTACTGTAGGAACCTTAATTTTTCTTTTATCAATGAGATAAAAAAAAAGAAAATTTAAAAATTCAGAGTCATGCTTAAAATCCCCTCTTCTTAATCAACCAATTTGTATTAATCCTGCTCATCGGGTTTGGTGTTGTTAAGCTTATCATAATATAATAATATTTATAATGTGACGGAAAGAGAAAGGCAGCACATTTTATTTTCACTGGGGAATCACTCAACTGCACAGAGAAACCATGACCAAAAATGGACAACTGGACCATTGTGTATTTGTGGTAGTAAAGCAACATGCTAAATTTCTTTGCATTCTGCTTGATTGAACAAAAGTTAAAACAGGAAACGAGAAGTGAACAGATGCATGGATGATGGATGGATGGATGGACAAACAGACAAAGACAGACCATCGATCTGATGGTCTTTCTTTGTCTGTTTGTCTTTGTCTGTTTGTCCATCCATCCATCCATCATCGGTTTTAACTTAAATGTATTAACTTTTTCAAATCCGGCGTATGAAAAAGTGGGAAAAATATAACCTCAGAACAAATACCTGATCGGAGCTGCTTGAACATTTGAAGTCTCTCAATGCTAAATCATTATAAGATTTATAAACAAAAGCTAGACGAGCATATTAGGCCATTTGTTGGAATTATTGTCTGAACATTCCCTTCAAATTTGTGAATCCTATGTTTTCTGCACTTGTATTATCAAAACAAACCCAGTCCCACACCAAATGATAGCAGATCATTCCAATCCTATACTTTTATAATCAAAGGGAGAATTCATTGAGCAATGGAAGAGTTAAGCTTACCAAGCCTGAATTTAGTGTGTCTGATATTTGCAGAATGAGGTCCCCAGAGGGTTAATTTTCTGCTATTTTCGAGCAAATTACAATAAAGGTTCCAGGCCCTGGACATGACAAGATTTCATGAGGAGATGTTAACAGCTGGACTCGCCTGTCTTGAATACGGACTCACCTTCGACAATGATCACAGCAGAGTAATTAAATTTATAAAAGATTTGATTGAGGGCCCACTTATAGTGTCTGGCTATCTTATAATATCCCTTAAACTTTCGCTGCTTTGCAGGGAGTGATATGTCACGTAAATCAGGTTGCTGAAAACAGAAAAGCAGAAAAGGTCTAAAAATTTACTAGAAAAAATCTATATAGTAAAGCCTCTCCAAACTAAACACCCTTCAGACCGACCTTTTTGTTCAGTGTTTAGTTTTTGGAAAATTGAGTCATTACAAAACCTGATGTTACCTGCCAATAGTGATCGAAAAGCAAATTCTTCATTATTATTAATGTAAAGTTACTGAAGTACAGGAACAATTTTATAGTGCTGTCGAAGCCCCGTTCACATACTCATCTGCCATAGTCCTTGTGCCCAGATCCATTGGTGGGATTTTTCATCAAATGTAATCAATTTATCCTACATATCAATATAGATTGATATATTTATCGGAATGAGTGATGTATTACAGTAAAAACAATGTATTATAATCTAACTTTTATGTTTAAATACACATAGATTATGTCATGTTATTAGAAGTAACCATGCATTTTATCTGCTTTGTTTATATTCATTCTCCAAAAGAACTGACTTGATCGAAGTCCAATCAGCAACATTCAGATTTTCTCGAACGGTAGTTTCGACTCGCGACAAATCAAATGCACCCAATAAAAACAAACATGGGAATGCATGCAATGTGCTTTTATTATTTATCTACTGTTGTCACAGAATATTTTAATTGTAAGCGGAGCCATTACTGTTAGTTAAACATTTCTTAATATGTATGTATTTTCAGTTCCATTCTGCTTGATAGCATAGTGTTGGTGCAAGGGTTTTTCTATTTGATAAACAGATTAATCTTTTATACGAAATGCACTTTTATTACTGGCTATGTTTATCAGTATATTAGTTTATAGTTCATTGAAAAGACTGATAATTAATCATAATCTTTCAATCATGTCAATGACACTGTAGCTCAACTTGAAAAGGGAATAATTTCATGTGTTACAGTCAATGGAGTGATTAGGAATGCGGAAAGTTGAAATGTCTAAGTAATACTAGATTATCAACATGAAGAGATATATAAAGTAAAATCCAAGGCTATGTTTTCAAAAGAAATTCAAAAACATTTGATAGCTTCCATCTAGTAGATCAATGTCAAGATTAGTATGAAGTTTGGTGATGATCGGCTGAGTGGACTATAAGGGTGTGCCAAAGAATTTCGTCATGCAAAGAGTAAAATCCAAGATGACTGCCAGCGGACATGTTTTATGGCCGAATGACCCCAAAATGACTCGTTCCCATTACATGTCAGTGCAACGAACTTCAAAATGATCAGATGTAAACTCCAGCCTGTAGCCCGTGCTAATGGATTGAATTTTTAAATCCAAGATGGCCACTGGCGGCCATGTATTTTTTCCGAATGACACCAAAATGACTCGTTCCCATCTACATGTCAATGTCAAGAGCCATGAAAAATTTCATAGTGATCCAACCAAAGGTACGACCTGTAGCCCGTGCCAAAGGATTTAAAGTCATGCAAAGAGTAAAATCTAAGATGGCTGCCAGCAGCCATGTTTTATGGCTAAATGACTCCAAAAGAACTCGTTCCTATCTTCATGTCAATGTTAACAGCCATTACAAATTTCACGATGATCTGACCAAAGATACGACCTGTAGCCTGTGTCAAAGGATTTAGTCATACAAAGAGTAAAATCCAAGATGGCTGCCGGCAGCCATGTTTTATGGCCGAAGGACACCAAAATGACTCGTTCCCATCTACATGTCAATATTAACATGACAAATTTCATGATGATCCTACCAAAGCTACGACCTGTAGCCTGTGCCAAAGGATTTAGTCATGCAAAGAGTAAAATCCTAGATGGCTGCTGGCGGCCATGTTTTTTGGCCGAATGACCCCAAAATGACTCGTTCCCATCTACATGTCAATATTAACATAAATGACAAATTTCATGATGATCACACGAACAGTATGGCCTGTAGACCGTTCTAATGGCTTGAATTTTGAAATCCAAGACCCATGACAAATTTCATAATGATCCGACCAAAGGTATGACCTGTCACCTGTAGTCCGTGCTAAAGAAAATTGTTGACGAATCACGCACACATGCACATGCACACACATGGACGACGGATACCAAGACATGGCAATAGCTCAAAGTTGAGCTAAAAATTGTTGAAAAGTACAGCATTTTGCCAGATTTTTGAGTAAAATTCCTTGGAATTCTTATTCAAATAAGTGGAATTTCTCCCAAGTTCTATGCAAATATGCGAAAATAACATAGTGAAATATCTATATGGTTTTGAAAATTGATATTTTATTCTTATATCCAAAGTATTTTATTAAGCGATATGCGATTATCTGAAATTGACTGTAGTATAATAATTTGTTTTCCAAAGTGACCATGTTTCAATGTTTATAAACTGTACATACCTGATCGACGGAATAAGCTGAGGTTACTTCATAAGGTCAAATGAGTACTTAATCTTTTGAAATTATGTAAACATCATGGTGAAAGTATTTTTGACATTGAACTACCGCTTTCAGCTGACAACTGATGTGGAGTTTAGAACAAATATCATGCCTTTAAGGAATAAGCCGGTCACAATTACGACATTGGCGTACCATTATCAGTAATTTTAGATAAGCGGGTAAGTAAGACTTAAAGACCATTCTAGAAGAGTATGAGAATGGGGCTTCAACTTAAAACAGCACTTTAACAACTGATTACAACAAGCTGTTGTAAGTCGAATGAAACTTTAACTACATACAGCTGTGAAAGAGGGTGTGAGTCTAGAAATTAACTAGAAAAAATCTATATAGATAAAATGTCTATCAAAGTCGCCATTTGGTTGGTCAAAGATCATTTATCCAAAAAGGTCCTTGTCAAACAAGAGAGATGGTTGAAATATGTTACAGCTGTATGTTTTCATTTGTAGATTTTCATTAATTTTAATATTTATTGAAAAGCATAAAGATTACAGAAATGATTACTTGTCTAAAGAAGACTATGGCATAACAAATAATTTCAGTTTAGCATGTTTTGACACACAAATAAATGATTAAACTAATTAAATGACTAAGAGTAAGAAGATGGGTGTGACAGGAAGTAAAAGCAGAAAAGCCAATAACAAGAAATAGGAATTTAAAAGACATATATATAATTATATGGAATAAAATCCTTCATCTCCCAGTACTTTTCAGCCCTAAAAATTGATAACATAAATTTCTCTGATACCTAATTATAGATACCAATGTTACAGTAATAAACAAGAGGTTGCACCATGGGTGGTGGCATACCCATATGGTAGGACCCTGCAATTAACACTTTTTCACTTGAATTGAATTTTGAAACGAATACCCTTACAGAATTCAAAATCATATATCATAAAGCATAACAGCATGCTGTGTTAAATAAAGCATGAGTTTCCTGAATGTGAACAATTTATAACCTGCTATAAAAATCCCCACCCACCCACTACGCTCAATGTTTGCATCCATACTAGTTTTACACCTTTTAATGCCAACCTATCACTCAAATTTAACTGCAGAATGTTGAAAAATTCTATGAAACAATCACTTGTCATATATGTCTAAACTAATTTAAATTATATTAACCAACACCCCTTCACACATCAAATTGAGTTAATAAATGAATATAGGCTCAAACATTGACCGTAAGCCTAAAAGACTTTTTTGATCTTCTTTAATGTTCCCTATTTTCAAGGTACCAGTAGTCCATTTTGAGATGTTAATTGGCGTTTTTGGGTGTTTGTTGCCAATTAACCCTTGTTTGATATGTTTTGTGATCATGATTTTCACAGTTAAATAAGATGATTTTGCATAATTTCCCATGGAATTTTTCCAGGTCGCATGAACATTTCCAGGTAGGTCGAGAAACCAGAAACACATAAGTTTTTTTTTTAGGCCTAAACATCTGGACCAAATTTCATTGAACTCACGGCAAAGATAAATATGCAGATTGACAAAATATAATTTTAGATACGGCATCAGTCCGATTTAACACACTCTTACCACCATCTGTACATTTTCTCTACCAGAAAATAATTAGATCGGACACATGAGCCCGTTAACCCTTTCAGTGCCAAGTCCGATTTTTGTATCGACCCATATTTCCTTGATCATTTTTCAAATTTTTTGATTATAACAATGTGATACATTGATGGAAAGAGCTCTTAAATATGGGTCGATACAAAAATCGGACTTGGCACTGAAAGGGTTAAGAGGAGGTTTCAATTGCCAGATGGCCAGATATCGACTTTCAAAAGAGAAAATATAAACAATGTCTTAAATTTTTGTCAGCCTGACATAAATTCCAATGAAGCCTCTTTCGACATATTACTTATGGATGACTTTTTGTATTTTTGCAATGCCTGTATAATACAAATGATGGTGACGGCAAGTATAAAGCCCGAGTTTAATATGCCTGTCATTTGCAGAATGAGGTCCCCATGGGGTGAATTTAGTGACGCTATCCCACATAGCAGGCTAGCATCACCTAATTCACCCTCTGGGGACCTCATTCTGCTTAGGCCTCATCTTCTGGAAAGTATTTATAGTCTCATATTAACAGTTTTTCAGTTACGTTTTCCCCTGCTGTTGAGTTTCTATATCCCCTAATTTGCAGAAGATAACATGCATAAACGAGGTGACTAATGTGAACATCACAAACTTCAACTGGGGAAAGCCAATCTGATCCTAGGTCTCCCATAGCAGTTGAGGTCTGAGCAGAATGAGGTCCCCAGAGGGTGAATTTTGTGATGCTAGTTCGCTATGCCGGATAGCATCACTAAATACACCCTCAGGGGACCTCATTCTGTCAATGATAGGCACACTAAACTCAACACTAACAATCGGACAGTGGATCTTTAACAATATAAATACCTTGATATGCTCGATACCATGATTCCGCACATAACCCTGTATGACATCCGATGTGGGCTTGTGGCTGCAATCCTGGCTTACAATAATTGGAAATTTTTCAGCAGATGGTCGGTATCTGTGAAGAAAGTTACCAACAAAATGAAAGTATACTTCCAGGAAGCATTGAGAAAACCAGCATCAAATAGAAGACAGTATCATTGTCCACAGATGTCTGTACGCAATTATACATCAGGGCATTATATATCAGACTGTGCACTGTATATATGTATATATATATATATATATAAATTTATTTTTTGTGTACTAAACTTTCGGTCTTTCCCACATACATGTATGTGTGTTATATATACAATAATAGCAGAGTGTGTTTTGAAATGTGTGTTATCTCAATGAGTTAGAATAATGATTTTTCGCGAGGCTTTGCCGTGCGAAAAATCATATCTTGTGCCGACCGACATTATCATTTTTGGGCAAATTAAACAAATTTATGTCACTTTTGAGATAAAAACAACATACATTTTGGTCATTTCGAAGAGTAATTTCCATTACACATGAATATGCAGTTAGTGTACATGTATTGCTACGAACTGGGATATCCTTTCTCCGGTGATCAAATCTGTGGGAACTTTCCATGGGGTTACTTGGAGCAGTGCCCAGACGACTTCTGTTGTTAAATGTGTCTATAGTAAACAACTTTCCAGTTGAGAGTTGAACTTGATTACATGACTCCTGGCCCAGCGAAAGATGCTTGTGAATTAAAATTTAAAAGCAGCTCTCGACCAATCAGAATTTCAACTTGAATTACAATATCAGTTCGCTAATCTTGATACATGTGCAATTTCATTGCAGCTGAAATTTCTTCCTAGTAGTTAAAAGATGACATTGTTATCATATGCCCCATGACTCGAGTAATAATTGGTGTCTGTTGAATGATATAGTGCAGTATACGGTATATACGAGACGTGATATTCCAGCCGATATCATTTCACTGTAAATATAAAGAGTTCATTATATGACTTATGAGACTAAAATTTTGGCAAGAATTCATTAAATTACCAAAACATATCTGTAGTAATAGATCATATCTTGGGACTATATTTTCTATCAGTATACCAGCCTCGTTCTCATTTCAAAGGAGCATGATACGGATTCGGAAAACCACTCTGAATTCCAATGCTCCGGAAAAAAATCAACAAAAATACTGTATTTTAGCGAGAAAAACCAGACATATAATAAATAAGTGCATTACCGTACTGACCCGGTTCAAAGCCCATGCCCGTGTTTAAGCCCACCCATATATTTTGGCCAAATTCCATGCACAGGGGTATATTCGTGTTTAAGCCCACCCCAAATTTTGTTCAATTTCAGCAGTGGTAAGTAAGTATTTGTTAATGATACTCCCCAAATAAATAATTCCAAGAAGTATATTCACAAACGATCGGTGACGGCGAGAATGCCACGAAAAATGGAAAGTTATAATTCGTAGGTAAGTAATAATATTAAATGAAATAAAATAAAGTGAATCTTAAATTCACATTTCTTTATTCAATTATACTTCCCTGGGGAAACCAAACGTTTAACAGACATAAAATACAATAGAACCCACTTGCTAACAGTGTATAGCTTTAAAAGCCATGTGCGGCTATGCGCGTGCAATACTTTTAAGTTTAATCAAAGCGCACCTGTTCCAACTACAGTACCGGTACTGTAAAAACATATTTTTCGTGTTCAGTGACAACGTAGACCTATGTGTTCCTACATGTGGCCAAACACAAAGAACTGGCCTCTTGGTTATGTAAACACACAGTGGGTATCATAATGGAGCAGAAGGGGGAACTTGTCAATTAACAAAAATGTCTTCCAAACTGCGTCAACTTTATTCACTCGAAACCAAAATATTCAAACACGTGCTTTTGTATACGTTTATACGTTTTAGCATTCGGCAAACCTCGTCAGATTCCGTCACCGTTTGCCCCCAGAGGTCACAGGTCGAGGAGTTCAGAATGCCGTTTTAGTAGAAATACAACTGCCTTGTCAGTGCTGTTAAATAATTACACTCACTGGCTTTTGTTAAACATGCAATTAGTCGCCATTGTAACATCCTCTATGTAGACAATGGATGACGAATAAAGCGCCGGGCTTATTGTTTTCCTAATCAGTCCTAATCGGATTAAATCTGAACATTGATATAAACTATAGTCAGACTATAGATAACCCACATTGCCGCTTACATAATAACCAGGGCATTCCTGACTCCAAGCATACACTTTGGGAACAAGACGGCTGTCAGTCAAGACTACATGTACTTACATAATAGTGTCATTTTAACATGGGAATGTTGTCCAATAAAACTACAAGACTTAAAGTGTTATTATAATATTTTAATATTCACATTTAATTGAAAAAATTCCCAAATAATCGGCGTCAGATCGGCTTTCATTAGTTTTACTGTCCCGATTTCTTAGGATTTTTGGTTTGCATTTTTGAAAGGGCCATATCCGAGTTTAAGCCCACTTGGATTTTTGAGCTCAAATAAAACAAAGGCCCCCTGGGCCTAAACGCGGGTCAGTACGGTATTATTAATATTATTATATACTTACTTTAATAATTTATCTAATGATCTATCAACAGTAATTCTATCACAGGCGATTAATAACACAGGTAAAACAACATCCTTCGAGCCATTGGCATCTATAGTCTCTATCACATTTTCCTTTTTATATGAATTTTGTTCTCGTTGAATTTCTGAAAAAAAGACCACGTTAATGAAAATGAATAATATTTAATACTATCCTGTTAAAAGAAATTTGATATAAGATGAGAAGTTGAACAAATTATTTCATTGGGATATTATAGGCATAATAATTATTCCCAGACAGCGACTGCCCCGTTTTCCGGATTCCCGCTTTGAATTGATCTGGAAATTACTATATATCTCACGAACAGCCTTTACCTTCATGTCATTTGAAAATAATTTTGACAGTTGGACATTTGATTATATTTCAATACTCATTTGTGAACAGCTATAAACTGGAAACTAACTCATTTATTGACTTGAATATTTAAGATATGTAAAGTTTGAACTTATGCCCATATGGGAAGTTGACAATAAGTGATAGCAGTAAATATGAAGTCAATTGATATGTATTTCCTCATCTTCATCGCTAATTGTATTGTGCGATAGATTTGTTGGCGTCTGTAATCTTTATGTCAGAAATATGTCTGATGTTCTGAAAGTGAGCGAATGATGTGAGTTGAATGACAGTTGTGTGTTGATGGAGCTGAATGTAATGTAAACTAATGGATACTTTGTAACTGAGCTTGCCTCATTCCTGCCATAATAAATAATGTACTCGGCATTGAGCCTTATTGTCTATCCTAAACATAGAATCACATGTATATGTCGTAGCATTACCTCAGGAGTGTCCCTAAAATCAGAATTAGTTTCAGAGCTGCATTTTATATTAGGGAGCAAGAGGAGTAATTCTCATAAATTACATGAAAATTAGTAAAATTTACTTGAAGAAAAGTTTAGCTATATTTTTTACTTCTGAAAATTAATTTAGGTAATGTGCTGCAGATCTAAAGATACATGTATTCAGTCTTAGTTGTTAGTTTGTGGGACTAATTTTTTAAACTGGTAGCCATTTTATGTTTCGGCAAAACAAACAAAATGAACTACTGTAAAAGCAAACTTTTTCGTGGTATTCCAATTTTTGTGGTTGCACTCAAACATGTGATTGTAAATTTTTGGATAAGGGACCTTGTCCAATTCCGACGGAGTTTCCGTCGGTGATCGGAGCTTTTAATCGGAGTTTTCTCCCTCATCATCGGAATTTCTTAGATCGGAGTTTTTTCTCCGATCAAGAACTCCGATCAATTCCGGTGAAAATTCCGATGAACTCTGAACAAAACTCCGATGAAATCAGAGTTTTCCTCCGATATGAAAACTACGATGTTAAAACTCCGATTTAATCAGATTTCATCGGAGTTTTCTCCGATATCAAAACGGCGATGTGATTTGAGTTTTGTGTAATAATTTCATTTTTATTTATGCCAAACTTCCTCTGAAAAGTTGAGAAAGTCACCAGAAAAAGTTGAACAGACGGTTCGTTTAGGGGGAAATCCTTGTGATGAAGGGAATACACATCCCATCTCCGATTATAATTTAAACTTTTGCGGAGAAAACTGGAAAAATCTTGCTTTAATATCGAGTAAATCATAACATTTTATTACGTGATTGTTGGTTGCGTCATTTTCAGTTTGTCGCTTTCGCAAAACACGTTGTTTATTTATCTGGTGCGATGGTATTACTCGTCTCTTAAATATGAATAATCCCTACGATTCCCAATATAAAAAAAAATAAAAATAAATCCAACTTCCTTATTTGGGTGAGGCTTGATTCTGCCGTCACTGGATTGGTCCGGCTCTTCCATCAATTATACAGGCTCTTCCAATAACCTCCCGATTGATCCACTCTTCCGGTTTGCAACACAACACACACACGTGGTTTTCACTCAACCGAAGTTGAATTAAGAATCGCAAAGTTGGTTCAAACGATATAATTATTCAGAAAATGGCAACAAGAAATAGATCTTTGGTTTGTTCAGGCGGATTTGGAAACATTAGAAGACAATTTCAGTACTGATACCAGTACGTTGTAATACCTGGGTACCGGTATGTCATTGAAAATGGAATAATTATTTGCACCCCCAGCCGGGATTGAAATGGATTATTCCATATTAAACTGCACTTAGCGATATAAACTATATTTGCAACATCGTCGGATTCTGAGAATACCGTAAACCCAGTGTATTTCAAATCTTGTATATGCACCCAATAATATACTTACCAGTAGATATCATATTCCACCGGTTCAAATCCTGCACGCATATAATTATACAGTCGACATAAATTTCGACTCAGTATATCATATAAATTCATCTGATATTATAATTATTACAGAGATGTTTACGTCGACTGATAATTATAGGCCTATTTTAGCATTGCGCGAATATGGTTTCTATTTATGGGGAGGTTATTTCCTCAGCGAAGCGGAAATGGCCGAGTCGCTGAGAATGGACGTAACATGTTACATGTCTTTCTCCGTTGTGTCTGGTATATATATAAACAATATACACGAAGAACCGAAACGACGATTTATTAAAAGCTCCTACGAAAATTCACGGGATCGGAGTTTTCCAAAACATACCGCACTTGAAGAACGGGAACTCCGATATAAAACTCCGATTGAATCGGATGATTTTACCGACGACACAGCGAAAAATCTCCGACAGAATCGGAGTTTTATACCGATACAAAAACTCCGATTGCCATCGGTATCGGAGATCGGAAATATCCATCGGAAACACCGATTCCGACGGAAACTCCGTCGGAATTGGACAAGCTCCCTAATATTATGCAGGTGATACACAGTCTGAGTGAAAAGTATCCATATCAGAGTATACCAATGAATAGTTTGATTCTAAGTAAAATAGTCATTAACCCTTTCATAATGGGAGCTGCGCTGTGCCAGTGCATTCCCTTATATATGAGAGTCTCCCATAGGAAGCCCCACATATATAAAAGAGAATGCACTGGCTTACAAGATCAAGGTAAATATTGTTTGGCCAATGTATTATCTAATATATGCGAGGCTTCCTATGGGAGACACGCATATATAACAGAATGCATTGGCACAGGGTTTTTGCAAAATTTCAGGAAGCTCCAGTCATGGAAGGGTTAAACTAACTTACAGGCAATATATTAATGCAAATTCAAACATAACAACTGTAAATAACATGGCAAATAAATCCCATTCTCATTGAATGTTTTGTTGGAATTATTTTCATCCAGCTTAAGATGGCTTATGTATTAAATAACACAATGACCATTGTTACTTTACGGATGATAGGCAACAACAGACTAATCCTGCAATGTGCTAATTAAGCCTGCATTCGCCTGCTCAACTCTCGTCATTCCACAAAGGTGTCTGCCCTTCTAATACTTGAGCTAGATGGCCCATTATTTTTAAGGGTGTGGAGGTGACGGTTAATAGTGGCAGACCCATAATTTTAAGAACCCACAAAAAAGTTGTAAATTGCTAAACCATGTAAATATATACAAATGAAATTAGACGCATTTGCAGTAGCAGATTACAGCATTATTAGATATGTATTTTGTATACAATATAGAGGTGTTTGAAAAAAAATGTTCAGCTGTAAGTACCACTTTTGCCTAGATACTTACAAATTCCTCACTCAAGTATAGATTATTTCCTCACATTATTCTTCTAACAGTTATTTAGGTTTAGATACAAATAAAAGGTATGCTTCAATTCTGTTCTTATGTATTTAACCCTTTATTTATCAAATGGATTCTCCCTACCAGTTAATAAAAGAATACATTGGACTTGTCTATTAATTTCTTCATTTAGAGGGGTGTCCAGGAAAAAATAAGGGGACAACAGACTTTGGAAAAGATCATAAAAGTGCAGAATTCCCCAAAATGCAAGAAGGAAAAGTGTGTGTCCAAAATTTAGAATTATGCCCAAATGACCCAAGAACATATGCCATCTTCATGTATATGAATATAAATTTGAAACTTCAGAATTATCTCAATTGAACAGAGAAAAAATCATTGGTAAGTTTTTCTTCAATTGAGTCCCCAAAAGTAAAGGAATTGATTCTTTGATGTCAATTTTTTTAATATTTCACAGAGGGACGAACCATGGTTGCCCAGTGGAAGTCCATATTCCATATTACGCCATTGTGTGCCCAAATGACGGAAATCTAAAGGCCTTGAATTACAGCGAATGGAATAAAATCATGTGATTCGCTGGCGACACCGTTATTTCGGAAACAAAATTGAGCCCAAATTTTAACAAAGGGCTATAACTCTGATAAACATGGGTGGCCGGACACCAAAATTAAACTTGGCCTTTATTTTATGGTAGTGAACTTACATACAAAATGTCATTGAATTTAGTTCAGTTGAACTAAGTTAACATCAGAAACGAAATATGAACGGAAAGACAGACAACGAGACAGACGTACTGAGACCCAAAATAAACATCCCTTTTTTAAAATGGGCATATAAAAATGTATTGCTGTTGAATCCTTGGAGCAAGCTCCTTACGACAACCATTAGAATGTTTGTTGTGGTACTACCTCTAAGCTGCCGTAGAAGTTCTCCATTTTCCTCCAGCTGTTTGGAAATATCTCCCTCCAGATCATCCAGTCGATTCTGAATGGTAAGTGGGCGTGACTGAAAATGAAAAGAATTTTAGATAAAATAACAACGTCAAAAACACATCTTTTCGCTCACATATATTAGATATACATGTATCCACTTAAATACCATGGTAGAACTTATTTGAAAACTATGCAGACCGAATAGACATAAATTTGCTATTAATGGTATGAGAAGTAAATTTATTGCGAAATTCCGGCTCAAGAATTTAGTTTTATTCTTGGATGAATGAGTACCTAATTCTGAGTCAGTGCCTCCATCACTCTGATTTTAAATATTAGTAAATAAAACCTCAAAATAATTTGTTCACATAGCTCATAATACTGAGGATAATAAGTCATTATTAATTAAAATAGCCATTCTTTTGCGGCCCTGTTTTTTTTTATAACAACAGGCCTGTCTCAGCAAATAAGATGTTAATGATGTGAGAATATTACTAATGTAATATAAGTGCTCTTCCTTCTGGAATGCTTAACCAACAAGAAGGCCGTAGATTCATTAAGATCAATTGCCCAGCCCTGAGAATACTAATAGGAAGTATGCCGATGAATTACTGACCTTAGCTGACCAATTGGACAGCATATGATAGATGATTCTAACATTAGCCGATGTTTGGTCTTTTTTGTCAATAGTAGAACACAATCTCTTTCGTAAACAAGAGCATTGCTAGGGCGTAGGAAAAGAAATGTAAGCCCGTGGTAATTTCAACAAAGGCCCATAACTCTGGTGAAAATGGCAAACCCAAATTCGAACTTGACCTTTCTGTTGGGCTAGTAAACTCACATACCAAATTTCATTCCATTCAGTTCAGACTTTATACAATAAAAGTTATCATCCGTAAAGGAAAATTGAGTGCAAATTCCAAGAAAAGGGCGGCAACTCTGGTGAAAATTGGCGGGCGGAATCTGAATTGGAACTTGACCTGTATTTTGTGCTAGTAAACCCACATAACCAAATTTCATTGCATTCAGTTGAGACTATCTAAAGTTATCATCCAGAAATGAAAAAAGCGAATGGGACGGACAGGACAGACCAATAATATAATGTATCTCATTTTTTAAAACGAGCATTGCCATTACCATCATTGCAGTCTGGGTTAGATGACGGGGTCGTGGGTTCTAACCCGAGATAGGCAAAAATAAGTGCCATTCCAATCGAAATAGGGTCTTTTTAATAAGAAATGACAATTTGTTTATGTATTGTACATGTCTAATACACATTACAAACATAATACCTAATACTGAGCCAGCGCATGTATCATTCTGAAATATAAATACTAGCTATAATAATTTAAAATTATTTGTTCTCATAACTCATAATACTGAGGACAATCATTCATGAACAAATTAAAATGGCCATTCTTTTGCAGCTCTGTCTTTTCTAGAACACCAGGCCTGCCTCAGCAAATAAGACGCTAATGATGTGAGAAGGAATTGAGTTGATACTAATGTAATATAAAGTGCTCTTCCTTCCTGAATGATTACCAAACAAGAAGGCTGTAGATTCATTAAGATCTATTGACGAGCCCTGGGAATACTAAGTATGCTGATGAATTACTGACCTTAGCTGACCGATTGGACAGCATATGATAGATGATTATGTTCCATGACAGGAAGACAAACACAGCAATGGCAGTCCAATGTTTCTTCCGCATTACTTGATAACGATCGACAAAGGTGGTTCATGCATGGAACAGAATGACTTCCTTAATTCCATTCCAATAGCTGAAACAGAAATTTATTTTATAACAGTTTGTTAACGATAATTAAATATGTAGTCAGTGGACGTAACCAGGGGGTCTAGATCAGAGGGAGTAATGTATGACTTGGAATTTCCAACTGAAACTCTTGTCACTTGAAAGATTCCCGAATGTTCCACACAATGCCACTGTGAATCAGCTTAGCATTTCTGTTTCCAATGCCATCTTTATGCCAAAATGAGATCAGAACTGCTGAGAATTTCATTGATAAGCATGATAACAACCAAAGTATTATTGTACAGATCCCAAGATCTTACCAACAAATAAGCCTACTGGTATAACCTCAGTCGCTGAAGGGGTCACTCTCACCTACAAAAGTGCTGAAGGGTACATAGGTATCAATAATGTGCTGAAGGGTACATAGATATCGATAATGTGCTGAAGGGTACATAGATATCGATAATGTGCTGAAGGGTACATATATATCGATAATGTGCTGAAGGGTACATAGATATCGATAATGTGCTGAAGGGTACATAGATATCGATAATGTGCTGAAGGGTACATAGATATCGATAATGTGCTGAAGGGTACATAGATATCGATAATGTGCTGAAGGGTACATAGATATCGATAATGTGCTGAAGGGTACATAGATATCGATAATGTGCTGAAGGGTACATAGATATCGATAATGTGCTGAATGGTACATAGATATCGATAATGTGCTGAAGGGTACATAGATATCGATAATGTGCTGAAGGGTACATAGATATCGATAATGTGCTGAAGGGTACATAGATATCGATAATGTGCTGAAGGGTACATAGATATCGATAATGTGCTGAAGGGTACATAGATATCGATAATGTGCTGAAGGGTACATAGATATCGATAATGTGCTGAAGGGTACATAGATATCGATAATGTGCTGAAGGGTACATAGATATCGATAATGTGCTGAAGGGTACATAGATATCGATAATGTGCTGAAGGGTACACATGTTTTGAAATGACATTGTTTAGCTTTTGCATCCTACACAATTTCTGCTAAAATAATTGTTTGTGTTCCATTGAAATGAATTGACTGAAAACAAATTGCTGATGGGCACCAGATTTACAGCATACAGTTGACGTAACTAATTCAGCGCCTATAGCAAACCCTGTGAACCCATAGCCCATTTTCAAAAACTTTGTACCCTTGAGCACCTAAAAAGGTGAGAGTGACCCCTTCAGCCTCACTGTCTCACCACCTTTGATCTTTGATTTCATATTTCAACACCTACATGTGCAGACACCAGCCATCCAAGCATGTGTCATATATGTCCGCTCTCCTCCTCTCTGACGTATACACAGATTATTTCTTTCACATTGAACAAACATTTTCGGTTCAAACACAAACTTAAAAATACAATTTTATTTTGCTGATAGCCTCCTGTTAACCTGAACATTTTCAGCAGACATTTTCGACTCAAATTAATTATTTTTAGATATTTTATTGATATTAGATTGCTGCTGTTACTCGAAATTTATTGAACTTGGGGTACAGTGTGCTTAACCACAATTTTTTTCCTGTGCATATATCAGTGTATCTTGCATAATAATCCAAAACTATTTCTATAAAATTTTGAATTAAAAAAAGAAATCATCACAAATATAATAATTCTAACACATTCCAAGTAGTTGAACTAGATCGTGATTAGTGAATCATGAATGTTCCCAAGTGATAAGTGTTTCAAGAAGTTAGCCAAGTTGAACTTATTTCCATTGTTCACTCTCTAAATACAGTAATGCCCTAAATAATCGACTCCTTAACAACAGCAGAATTATGGGTAACTTTTCAGGATTTAGTCGGACTGAGAGCTTTCCGATGAATGGCAACAAGCCATATTTCCGACTAAATCCTGGAAAATTACCCATAATTCTGCTGTGGTTATTTAAAGGAGTCGATTATGTAGGGCATTACTGTAGCATCAGTGGTCTGTAAATGGCACACACAGGGCTGCCTACTGAGTTTGACCATTTAAAAGCCATCAAAATGTAAAGCCTGCTATATTAATTGACATGTTTGACAAACCTATGCAGATATTCAATAGAAACTTAAACTTATTTAACCCTTCCATGACTGGAGCTTCCAGAAATTTTGCAAAACCCTGTGCCAATGCATTCGCTTATATATGCGACTCTCCCACAGGGAGCCTCGCATATATAAGAGAATGCATTGGCCTAACAATATTTACCTTGACTTTGTAAGCCTGTACGTGCTTTCTCTTTTTATGCGAGGCTCCCGATGGGAGACTTGCATATATAAGAGAATGCACTAGCACAGGATATTTAATGCTGCACCAGCCTGCACCAGCAGTGTTTTACTTGATCATAATTCCAAGATCAAACAGTCATCAGAAGAGACAACAAATATTCATTGACGTGTCTGAGAGGACTGCAAAATAAGACCATCAGTATTTTGGTACATTTCATATTTACGAAATTTCATAACGAAATGACTTTGTGACTGACGTTACACAAAAATTATATGAATTTTCACATCTTATGTCCATGTGTGATTTCCTATCAACTGACATATCTATTAGTGATGGATCATATTTTCTTATGTTGCCAATTGATTTTTCTTCATTTAGATATTATTGTCATTTCTGAGAAGCATATTATAGTATTTGTCAAAAGTTTTGTTTCCATGACTGACGTTACATTTTAATCAGTTATTTGGATCTGCATTGACACAAGATTTAGTCAGGGTTATTGTTTGTGTATGCTTGAAAATTTACACATATGATTATACCAATGTAATTGATGGTTACAAAAATATACATAAACGACCATTATATGTAACCTAGGCCAGATTTGTTATAGCAATGTTTAGTGTGCAAATATTACTAGCAAAAAGCTCAATCCGCTGGCATTCAGTAGCGTTCTTAGATACCAATCATCTCAGCCAAAAATATGGCATTTTGCACTGCTATAGTTGATCAGGGTAATTATTGTCATATGAAGAGGATAATATTGGATATTTGAAATAAGGATTTGATTGTGCCATATCAGATGGTCAGACCTTTTCTCAGTCTATGTTACCTCATATAACAATGCTGTACAGGTACATGTATCTGTAGCCCATTTTGAGATACATGTACTGGTATGTCAAATAACAACAGAATTTTTCTCTTTATGGTCTTTAAATTTAACTTGCTGCCTCTAAAAAACTCACAATACATGTAGTACACGCATGTACATGTAGAATGGTGTTAACTACCTCATTCATCAGTTTACAAAATTTACATTTGCTCAAATAGTGGGGTCTGCATTCCCCGCAAAATATCGCTACTGACCCTCAGGATGGCATAAATTGCCTGGTGACAATATAAATAAATCAACTGGACATTTTCTGTTGAAATTAATGAAATACCTGGTACAAAGGCTGTCTAACCATAAAGAAATATGATATTCAAAGGTATTCAACATGCTGGTTTTAATACTATATATATGTTATGATGTGACTGACATTATACACAGTGTGATTGATGTTACACCCCATTTAGAGCATAAAATTGTAAGAATTTTGTTCAAGGAAATGTTTTCTTCTGACATTCCTTATTCCAAATTTTAAGAGATAATTATAGTGCAAGAGCCTAATATTGTTACCAATATTTCATGAGTGACATTGAAAATTGTCAAAAATCCTTGACTGATGCTTGTCCATCTATTTGGACAAGACATTCCACCAAATAGTTTAAATTTTTTTCCAACTGAAGCTTATGAAAATCAGATCCGTTAACTATGTAGATTATAACAGTTTTCAACTAAATGGCTCAATATCTAAATAAGCTTTTTTCATGAGGGGTCATTTTTAGGGTTTTGAGGGTGTAAATCTGTATACTTTAAACCCTACTAAATGATATATGATAAGTATCATTTAAGAAGAAGAAGACAGACATAACCGTTAACTGATTGAGAAATTCAATATTCAGTCATAATGATTAACCAGAGAACAGATATCCAATTCAAGTTGGTCAAACCCTGTGTGGAATTGCCCATAACATGACTTCTGTTCAACCAAAAGCTACAGTAATGCTCTAAGTAATCAACTCCTTAATCACAGCAGAATTATGGGTAACTTTTCAGGATTTAGTCGGAAATATGGCTTGTTGCTCTCCCCGAGAGCTTTCCAATGAATGGCAACAAGCCATATTTCCGACTAAATCCTGAAAAGTTACCCATAATTCTACTGTGATTAAGGAGTCGATTACTGTACTACTCTGTAATACTAGCACATCTCTAATGTTTTAACCCTTACTGTACTAAATACCCACTGATGAGTAGTTCCCTTATGAAATGTTCAGATAATAAGTTCAACAAACGTACATGTAGGTCATTTGTTGAACATTTTATCTGAACATATCCCACAAAAGAATATGAATCGTTCTGCACTTGTAAAAGCCTTTCGTCTGTCTGTCGTCTGCTTTTATTACCTGAACATCCCTCCAACAGAATAGTACACCATTCCAATGTATACTATTATAAAACTGATTTGGCGAATCCATTTTGTATAGAAAGGGTTAAACTACTTCTGACTATCCGTAGTAATACTCTTACCTCAATAGAAGGTTTATGATCCCTTTGAAATCAATGGTATTTACAATGATTACTACATAGAAAAAAAGCTTTATAAGATACAAAGATGCGCATCATAGATAAGTAATACTATTGTATTACTTCAAGTTCATAAGGAGCTACGGATAATTGGCCCCTCCTACTGGCATCAAACAATGGATATTAGGAGCCGACCGATCGAGCGGTGATAATGAGCGAGGAACTCTGATTGATTTTTCTTCACCGATAACTGCAATATCATGCTTTTTACAAGCTGAAATGAAAGATTGTGTCTATAGAACTTGTTACAGTCGAATATATTAGCGGCAACTATTGAATTAATCCATCCCCCACAGGAAAGATAGCTGTGCGTACAAGGTTGCATCACAATTACAATGGCAAACACACAGCTTCATGCTCAGTAATTTGGTAGCAAAAGTGGATTTTAAAATCCCAGAAGCTCTCATTGAGTTATTATGCATTCTGCAGTTTTCACACTTCAGATTTTCAATCAATAATTTGTTGTTTTTGCAGATGAAAATAATTTTAGGCAGGACAAATCAATGGAAGGATAGCACATTTTTATCACTGCATGAAGTCGAGAGTGGGACGAGTGTGACAAACACAAATTTAACCCTTCCATGACTGGAGCCTCCTGAAATTTTTCAAAAACCCTATTCCAATCACAGGTCCCCAGAACAAAGATTGACCCAAAGGTAGCTTCTTCGGGGCTATAATTTTATAAATTTTTCAAAGTCCAAAACTGGTTCAAAATACACATAAATAATATTTGTTACATAAGCGCCTCATATATAGGTTGAAAGATATATTATTACTCTTCAATACTCCATGTAAAAATTGGTTCAGAAGATCTCAGATTATGAGTGCAGGTCTGATGCAGACCGGCTGTTATTTTTCACTTGTTCGACATGTCAGCTCAAGCTCAGGTAAAGACTGACATTATTATACAGACATTCACCTGAAAGACACCCTCAATGGTATGTATCATATATATATTCTACACTCACTGAGAGCTTTCCAATGAATGGCAACAAGCCATATTTCCGACTAAATCCTGAAAAATTACCCATAATTCTGCTGTGGTTAAGGAGTCGATTATTTGGGGCATTACTGTACGTGGTCAGT
The DNA here is from genome assembly GCA_032622095.1 of Siphonodentalium dalli. NCBI lineage: Eukaryota > Metazoa > Mollusca > Scaphopoda > Gadilida > Siphonodentaliidae > Siphonodentalium > Siphonodentalium dalli. The sequence continues at coordinate 107,884,731 of CP136066.1, forward strand.
TTTATGGGTGAAGGAAAGATATATATAGTTTATTTCAACATAAAATCACTTCACTACATGTAACAAGACAGTCAAAGACTGTGGGGTCGCTCACCAGACTGCAAAGACTTTGGAGACCATAACAGTTAGAACTTTTCATAATCACTTTAAAAAAGTAGATCTAAACAGGATATGTAGATAGAGAGGCGTCATGTACCAACTGTACGCTACTGATCACCCCACCCCCCCCCCCCCCCCCCCCCCCCCCCTCCTCCAGCTCATGTCCCTTCCCGACCAGGCTCCAGACTCCCAAGTCTTAGATTGGCAACTGTCATCTCAAACTTTCTCTATTGTTGGAAATTTCCAATCTCACAAGCACCTTTTTAAAAAACTATTTAGATATGTTTGAAGCCCAATTATCCATGGACCCAAAAACAGCATATAGGTATGTCAGATTAATCAGTCAAGTAGTTCCAAGGTAGATGTTTTAATGAATTTTGTATTTTAATGATTTTATTAGACACAAAAGTGTTAAGTCCCCCATAGCCCCGTCATTTCTTAACAGGTTGCCTTATGTTAACAAATCTGAATCTCAGTCACTAAAGGATCCTCCATACTATATGTAAGCTAAATAGTCCAACCTCTCTTGAGAAGACATTTTAAGTATTACTATAGAGGCATACAGTTATGTCTCGGGTCCCACCCTATAACTGATGGTAGATGAGAAGAAGTCGTTTTTAAGAATTACCATGGAGGGCAAGAGTTATGGCCCTGGCTTCACAACCATTTGAAAGAGTGACCTCATTTGAACAAATCTGAATATGAATCACCTAGGGAAAATCCACACCAAATATGAACCCATTCAGTCTTATGATCTAGAGAAGATGATCACAGAATTGTTGACAGATTGATGGACGGACAGAAAGATGAACAGGTGACAGATGAGAAGTGATGACTATAGCTTCGTCTCAGGTGAGCTCAAAAATTACATTTCATTGAACAAATCTGTAAATCACCTCCCCAACACTGTGGGGACATCCCTGCAAGAATATGACATTATCTTATTATACCAGTAGCGTACAGCATAGATACAGGTAGTGTGGGTGGGGTCTCTGCCCCTATTTGAACAAACATGAATTCCCATCTCTGATATCTATTCATTTTATAATTATAAACATTCGCTTTTAAGAGTTGAAGTTAATTGATTTTCCAAAAAGGCCCCCCATTGGAACAGATCTAAACATGCCACCCAAGGACCCTGCATACACAAATATAAGCTAAATAGACTTGATGGTCCTTGAGTAGTAATAGTTGTTAGAATTACTATGGAGGGAAAACGTTATGGCCCTGGCACCCCTCCTATTTGACCTGGTGAACTTATTTGAACAAATCTGAATGTGAGTCACATACAGGTAGGGAATTCATATAGATCTCGAGAAGAAAACAATTGTTGATGGATGGATGGACAGAACAATGGATGGAAGAACACTCCGACAGACCAACAGATTTAATCCAATATACCCCCACACTTTTTTGTCCATAATAAGGTATAATGAGGTCACATAGCTAAGTGGTTAAGAAAATAACATTGGAACAGCCAAGCGTGAATTTAGTGTGTCTGAGGTCCCAAAAGGGTGAATGTAGTGATGCTATTCTGTAAGGTAGGGTAGCATCACCAAATTCACCATCTGGGAACCCAATTTTACTTAGTCCTCAACTGCTATGGGAGACCTAGGGACAGACAGAAGTTCGTGACATAACTGACATATGACAGTATGCACACCCATTTGACACCTCAATTATGCATTTTAAAATCTGAACAGAAGGGAAAAGAGCTGCTAAAAATGTCAATTTGAGACTCTAGATACTTCCAAGAAGATGAAGCCTAAGCAGAATGAGGTCCTCATTGGATGTATTTGGCGATGCTAGCCTCTGGGAACCTCATTCTACAAATGCCAGACACACTTAAAGCTCTGAGAAAATGAATTTAATCTGATATTAATGACCATTGTATCAGCCTTCATAATTGGCTACAGCAATCAGCATTGCCGAAGCTATTTGCTGAAGCAAACTGGGCCATGGCATACTGTTGCCGTAGCGGATTGCCGAAGCCAAACAATCTGAATTAAGAGGGTTGATTGTATTGTAAACATTGATGGTGCTACTGACAACTTTAGAAAACAAATGTACAACACCATTAATCTCATTTAAATTATGAATGACATGAATACACTCCCTGGGGACTCTGCCTATAGCTACAGAAGTTCTCTTCTCTATCTATCTGGCCCTGATTATAAACAACATGTGTCATGTCTGTCAGTTCAGAGCAGTGTTGGCTTGTAATGGGAATGCACAGATACTAGTATTAAAAGGAATTTACTGAACATTTCTGTACATCTGTCTGTTCAACTTTTCTCCCAAACCCCTGATTTCAACCAAATTTAGTGGGGAGACTAGAGGTACCTACCCCCCCCCCCGAAGATGTAATGTCATAAGTTCTTCGAAATTTTAATTAAATGTTTTTTATTTTATTTAATAATTTTTTTTTTTATTAAAAATAAAATATATATAATTTTTTTTTTTTTTGGTTAAATTGAGCAATAAGTTAAATCTAAAAAAAAAAAAAAATCTTCAGATTTATGTCCATAGCCCCACCCACATTTGACCCAGTGACCTCATTTGAACCACAGTCACCCAAGGTACCCTCATACCAAATATGAACCCAATCGGCCCGACAACTTCAGAAAAGAAGTCGTTTTAAAGAATTACTATGTGGAAAAATAGTTATGGTCCTGACATCAAAACTATTTGACTTGGTGACCTCATTTGAACAAATCTGAATAAGAGTCACCTAGGGAACATCCACACCAAATATAAACCCAATCGGTCTGATGGTTTCAGAGGAGAAGATGTTTAAAGAATTGTTGACGGACGGACAGACGGACGACGGACGAGGAGTGATGACTATAGCTCCACCGGAGACTTCGTCTCAGGTGAGCTAAAAACCACCGACCCCCTGAAAAAAAACTGACAAACTTTCCCAGATACACAAAGTACACACACTAATTACCTCCCCTTTGCATGGATCATGACAATTTGTACTTTTGTAAGTTTTATGGACAAAGTTCAGACTTGGCCAACTATAGATCAGGTCACCCCCTGGGGTTAAACAAACAAATGAATCCAAAGTGGTTTCTCTGTCTTGTTGTCTATGATCTGAACATTTCTATAAATAGAATGTTTACTTTATATATTAATCTATTCAGTAAATGAATGAAGGGTTATAAGTTTACTCACTGAAATTGGACCCAAACAAATACAAGACAATAGAATCATGCTTGAAACTTTTATGTATAGCATGATCAAGTCAAAAAAATCCCTGCACAAATGTGCACATCAAAACTCGTTTTAGTTTAAATTGAATGTAATCCAATTATGAGTGATATTCTTCCACTTTTTCACCAAGATCAAGATCAAATCATGAATAACTCATATATGTTTATGTAGAACTGCCATGAAGAATTAACAAAGTTAATGAAAATAATCACATTTTTATCCTTCATTAACAATAAATCACATGAAATATATATGGGTAATCCTCAGTAAAAAGAATAAGCAAGTGTAATTAATACAATGCATGACTTACATGTAGACATAATAAAAACAGGTGCAAACTTTAATAACATGATCATACAACATCCTAGTATATGTGTCCAAAATTCATCACAATTAAGTCACTATTAACACTGTCAACTTTTGACTTGGTATGGTTAAAGGGGGTGCTGGGGGTACTGTCTGCTAAATCAGGTCATTTATGGGACCATCTCCTTTTATACTTATAACGGAATATATGAAACAAAGGAATGAATTTGAGCCACGGATTAGTGCAAAATACACTCATGTGCTCTATGAACAATGCCAACAACATGGTAATTATAATATATTTACAACCACACATGCATTCGTGTTGTGGAACATGAATGCAGGATGTTGGTTGGTCGAAATTATGTCACGACGTCGCACGCTGACCCCAACTTGTATCCATTTTTGTGTAGACGCAACTTGCATCAAGTCACGAGAATAACGTTAGAAATGGGCGCTTAATGCTCTTCTAATCTGCTTTCAAGTTTCCACACAAAATGTCAGACCAACTTGCATCCATACTCTATGGAAAGCAAGCAAATCAACATCCATTTCTTTAGTAAATGAGTTTCATAAACTCATTTTCATTATAATTACCATGTTGTCTACATCGTTCGTAGAGCACGTCAGTGTATTTCACACTAATCCCAGGCTCAAATTCTTTCATTTGTTGTAGATATTCTGTTGAGTATAATAGGAGATCGATAGTCCCATAAATGGTCGGATTTAGTGTACAGTACCCCTTTAACACATTGAGTACCGGCTCCCATTCAATTACATTAATAAAGTATGAGATAACTCGAAGTTGGTACTCAACATGTTAATAATTTTTTATCTTATCCTAGATATTTAGCCACATCTAGCAGGAGTTAACACTTTCTTAACTAACTACAGATTGACTAGTACAGTAATGCTCTAAGTAATCGACTTCTTAACGACAGCAGAATTATGGGTAACTTTTCAGGATTTAGTCAGCTCAAGCTCAGGTAAAGACTGACATTATTATACAGACATTCACCTGAAAGACACCCTCAATGGTATGTATCATATATATATTCTACACTCACTGAGAGCTTTCCGATGAATGGCAACAAGCCATATTTCCGACTAAATCCTGAAAAGTTACCCATAATTCTGTGTCGTTAAGAAGTCAATTACTTAGAGCATTAGTTACCTTACAAAGTTTTCATATAAAAGTTCAACAAACAGAAGATTTGTTGAACTTATTTAATATCTGAACATTTCCCACTAATGAATAGGAATCCTGTACTTATATTATTTTTTTCGTCTGTCTGTCTTCTGCTCATGCTGTCATTTCCTTAACATCCGTCAAACTGAATAATACGTCATTCCAATGTATATTTTTATAACTGACGTGAGATTCCATTCAGTTAAAAAGAGTGGTAAACTGATGACTGGATACTGGTTCACATGGGGGAATCATTCAGATAAAGTTGAACAAACTGCATAAAGCTTTGTTGATAGTGTTATATAATTTAAACATTCCCTAGAAATAAATGAATGGGAATGTTTCTGCCATTGTATTTATTAGCACACCCCTCCCATTTAATATAGACCATTCTAATGACTATTTTAGAACCGAGTGAGAAATCCATTTAATAAATGAAGGGTTAAAGTTTTAATACTCACCCTAATAAAACCCGAACTCATCGGAGTCAATAGAATCGCACTTGACGCTTATAGGATGATCAATTCAAAGAAAATAGCCACACAAATGTCACAACATCCATCAGTATATAAAGACAACAGCGATAACACAAGAGCAATTTGGGTATTTACCAGGCCTTCAATGAAAATCAATACCATCGGAAATATGCCGAAGTCTCTCAAACGTCGTCACAAATGGTTCCCCGTGGAGGATTCGCCACTTCTCTTACGTTCCTCTCCACTGGCTTGTCATCGGAATATGGTAATTGTTATACCAGCCTTCTCATCAGAAACCCCATGAAGACCCTCATTATGTCCAATTTGGCAATATACTGACTTGATTCATACATAGTTTTTTATTTGTCTGATGTCTTGGCTTAATGATAAGCTACAGTAATGGTATGATTTGGGTGTTTTCAGTCCTTCCCCTGAGAGACAAGGGCAATAACTCTCGCAATTGTTATAGCACTCGTATCTTCCATAAAATTCTGACGAACTGATTCGTGAAAAATTATAAGTGTATGAAGATAAATTATTGTGTCATCTAATTGGAAATATACTGACTTGTGTATACATATTTTTTTTATTACGGACCTCATAATCGCAGATGCACACATTCACATGGTCTCGGACAATGTTGTGTCTATCTACACACAGAAGGCCAACCTGGGTGCACTAAGTGTCTACATACAGAAGGCCAATCTGGGTGCACTAAGTGTCAATAGAACTTCATTTAGAATGAAAGTGTCAACGACACTCTAGCTAAACTTGGAAAGGGAATAATTTCATGTGTTACAGTAAATGGAGCGATTAGGAATGCGGAAAGTTGAAAGGTCTAAGTAATACTAGATTATCAACATGAAGAGATATATAAAGTAAAATCCAAGATGGTTGCTGGCGGCTGTTTTCCAATGAAATTCAAAAACATTTGACAGCTTCCATCTAGTGGATCAATATCAAGATTAATACGAAGATTGGCGATGATTGGATGAGGAAGTGGACTATAGGGTGTGCCAAAGGATTTAGTCATGGAAAGAATAAAATCCAAGATGGTTGCCAACTGACATATTTTATGGCCGAATGACCCCAAAATGACTCGTTCCCATCTACATGTCAATGTTAACACCCAAGCCAAATTTCATGGTGATCAGACCAAAGGTACGACCTGTAGCCCATACCAAAGGATTTAGTCATGCAAAGAGTAAAATCCAAGATAGCTGTCGGCTGCAAACTTTTATGGCCGATTGACCCCGATGGCCGAATGAAATGTTCCCATCTACATGCCAATATTAACATTTTGAAGATATTTTGAAATCCAAGATGGCTGCTGACAACCATGTTTTTTTGCTGAATGACCCCAAAATGACTCGTTCCCATCTATATGCCAATATCATCAGCTATGACAAATTTCATAATGATCCAACCAAACATACGACCTGTAGCCTGTGCTAATGGAAATTGTTGATGGATGTCTCCACACACGCACACATGCACGACGGATACCAAGCCATGGCAATAGCTCAAACTTTACAAGTAAAGTTGAGCGAAAAACTAACAAAAGGAGTGAACATTTAATACCCTGCTGATTTTTCATCATTGTATAATCTGATTTAATTGGGAACTTATAATTGTCAAAGACAGTACAATCATGGGAAAACTTACATTCTTCAAGGAGGTGAACTATCAGTTTGAAACATTGAAATAGGCACACAGTAGGCATTTAAAGGCCCACTTAATTTTCAAATCATCCAGATCACATTATATGCAACATGTTCCATATTATATACCATTTGAAAGAGGAAGCTCCAAAACTTATCCCATCAAATAAACTGTGAACATGTTCTTTTTGTCAAGGTACCAACGTGTGTTCTGTGCTTATATAATTTTTATCTGGTCTGTACTGCCAGTTTATTATTCTCAATGAAAGGGGAATAATTCTATCTATTAGATGTGAATTATGATGCATTCTGGGGCAAGTAACAGGTGTAGTCTTGGGGTGAATATGAGAATCTCTATCACTTGGTGGACACTCGATAGGCCGCAGCTGTTCCATATACATGTACGCTAGTGGAATATATATATTTTTGGTTCCTCTTCCAAATGGTATATAATATGGAACAGGTTGTGCATATTATGATCTGGGCATTAAAAAATTATATGAGCCTTTAAACCAATATTATTATAAATGCTGAGAGAGACAGTTGTGCACCAATCCCATTTGTAAACCATATTTGTGCATTACTAGTGCATCAATTACATGTAATTATTATGTGGGTGTTTCAAATAAAGTATATTTTAAATCACACACTTTTATATAGTCTGCACACAGATGACAATACTTCATTTTAATATTGGCAATGAATTTATTATATTAATGTATATGTAGTAAAGATTGACTGTTCATCTAGTGTAGTGGCCCTGTGGTCCAATGATTACTTGGTTGGACTCATTGAATTATGGATTACTGGCATCCGTCTCAAGATCTGTTGTTCAATGAACTAAATATATAGTTAGAATGACACAAGTGTGTGAACTGTTTCAGGTTATTGCACGAATTTGTTGTGACACGATGGTAAAATGAGAACCGTAGGTTCGAGTTTTGACAAACAAATGCAATAACATCAACATGTTCATACAACTATGCCATTTTATATTTATTGCACACTCTGAAGATTGTAGCTTGTAATATACTGAAATTTAGATTGATATTATTTTATTAATTGAATAACATGCGATTAAAGTAGGCTATACCTCATAATATAGTGAAGAAATTTTCTGTTAAAGTTGACGTCGATAATGACATTTTTGACATAATCGGTTTGTATTGTTCAAGGACACTTTTTATTGTATGTTTTGAAATATTCGATATTTTGCTGTAATTCGCAAAAATAAACGAATGAGTGTGCAATAAATGCTTTTATTCACTGATCCATGGAATCATTACAGGATATTGAGAAAAGAGGAAAATTTGTACAATATCCTGATCAGACTTTTTTTAAGAAGAAGGAAGATACATCTATGTACGTATGGTGTATGTATGTATGTCATCTAATAAGCATCATCATCATCATCATCATCGTTGTCATCTAGATATTCAAAATCTGTTATGGACTATTCTGTAAATAGCTTGTTTCCTCCATATGAGTTATGACCACATCTCTCACAAATGATTCCAAAACATTACACAATATGCCCATGAGACTGACTGGTCGATATAATCCAGGTTCATGTTTCGCACCTTTCATGTATAAGCAAGTAATATAATCTATTGACACAATACAGGTGACACAATCGGAAGCTAATTTCAGATACCACTTCTTTATCAGTATAAATGGGTCCATAATTTCTATAGGTGTTCAAGTGACTTAATTTACTTTCTACTGCTGCTGGTGCTAATTCAATATATTGGCAAAAAAACATTGCTAAGTACATCTCTAAAGTTACAATTGTGTCCTACACCCTGTGGATATATTCAAGATTTTTTTAATGTTGATATCGCCGGTGTGATTTGGTGTAAAGACCGAATCGGACTCCTGATTAAAATATTATCAAGTTATATAATTAACATACAATAGAAAAAGTTCTTCAGTACTGCCCTGCGGATATATTCAAGATTTCTTAATGTTATTATCGCTGGTGTGATTCAAGGTAAAGACCGAATAAGACTCCTGATTCGAATATTATCAAGTTATATGATTGTCTGACAATAGAAAAAGTTCTTCAGTACTGAGCTACGGATATTAAAGATGTTGTTATCGCCGGTGTGATTTGGAGTAAAGTCCAAATTTTGCACATGGTGATCATGAAATAAAATTCAAATACCAGTGATAATGGTGATAACAGGCATAGTGTGTTAGAGTTTCAGAAACCGGTTTGCTTAGGAAATGTCAAAAAGCGTGAATAAGAGATAAATTTTCTAAAATGACCTATCTTTTTATGGTCAGTCAGTAACTGCATACATGATTAATTGTTATTGGGTTGTGTATACATGTATGCATATTTTCGTAAAATGCAAACAATTGTCAGTCAGGGAATATTGAGGGCTGTTTTGATACCTGTTACAGGTATGGGCATCCAAATTAGAGAAACCAAAATGTCTCCAAATTTCTTGTGAACAGTATCGAGTCAACCTGAATTTCTGCTTTTTCAAGGCAAATCAACAATATGCTATGTAAATACAAAAAAAATTATAAATGGAATTATTGTATTGGATCCTAGAATGGTGATGTTGAGGTGTAAATTGAATTTGAGCCATTATAACTTCTCCCTGACAGTCCACTTCTCCCTATTAATCAAATAAGGAGAAGTGATGATTCGCAGGGCCCTATTATTCAGAATGTTTATATGCTTAACTCTTCTTTTGTCGCAAATCATTTATGCAATTGAAGGACACTTCATATCTGCTATGCCATGATTTATTTTTGTTCTTACATTGACATACTACAAAAAATAACTTAGGATAATATTTACTAAGTATTCATATGCTTATGCTATTATTTCTCTTATACTGGATGTCACAGCTGTGGCCAGGGACCAGTCAAAAGGCCAATTTGGGGACATCTTCACACTAAATAGTGTCACCTCTCCCTGATGTTGGCCTAGAGAGAAGTGACCTCTCTCATACCAGTATGCATATGTCCCTACAGCATATTGTACTGTATTTTCGGATTATAATGGTGTCTTTACTCATTATAATGGTTTTATAAATGGAATTATTGTATTGAATACCACTTATTGGATCCTAGAATGGTGGTTGAGGTGTAAATTGAACTTGAACCATTATAACTTCTCCCTGACAGTCCACTTCTCCCTATTAATCAATTAAGGAGAAGTGACTTCTCCCCAATTTGAAACCTCAAGGTTGGTCGCTACTTTCTTATTATCTCTTATAGATTGGCTTTTGCTCTATATTCATGTGACATTTATCATGTTGTCTCACCAATCCTGGTGGCGGTTTTGTCATAGCAAATTCGAATAGAAACAGTCTCTTTTCATGTGATCGAACAAATCCCACCTTGGGCTAAAATATTTTGGTTTCTTATGGTCTGTTCATTTAGCCATCTACTCAAGTTATAAATAGATTTATTCGATTTGATGTATACCAATATGTTTGAATACAATATTACAAAAGGTGAAAAGAGAACCAGTATTTACAATAGTCATGTTGTATACAGACAAATATATCCAACCTTTAAACTTTAGAATGAAATTGAAAGAACTATTTCATATGAGAGATATGTAAGTTTTAAAAGGAAGTGGTCTTGAGACTCACCCATGGTCCATCAAACAAGGAATAGGATTGAATAGACTGTCCTATATTAATGGTCAGAATTATTTTCCACATTGAATGATCATCAATTGATTGATCAATTTCTGAGAGTCTATTTTCATTCTATGGATCTAATGAGACAACATAGAATATATCAGAATTTCAAGAGAAGAAGGAGAAAATATTATTATGAGAAAGTTACATGATTTATCTGGGAAAGTTAAAGACTCTGCAAATAGAGTAGGGTCTTTAAGTGCCTGTTTGTATTTATGTTTTTCAATTCATTCGTTTGATGTCATTTTGTAACTCAGTTTGTTTGGTATTTCGATATTCTTTTAGGTCTTCAGCTTGACATGTGTTTTCATACAAATCTTTTGGAAGAAATTATAGAAAAGGATCCATCTGTCTTTTATTCGCATTGAATACAATTCTGAACTGCTTTGTGTTGACGTTGTCACCAGGAATGATAATGTCAACAATCCAATTTTGGTGATTACTCAAAAATTACCAGTTTTCCATCATACTTAAAAATCACATTAATGGTACCGGTAGTTATAGTATCAATGGTGGCCATGCTTGAGGATTGAACTCATCCATCACTGAGAGCTTTCTGATGAATGGCAACAAACCATATTTCCGACTAAACCCTGAAAAATTACCCATAATTATGCTGTGATTAAAGAAGTCGATTATTTAGGGCATTACTGTAATTGAATAGTTTTTCCATGTTGAATTTAATGAAAACTATTTGTACTTTGTATTTGTATTTCTACTCAATAATTCTGGATGAATGTTTCGTCGATAAGCAGACAGCAATGATTCCACAAATGTGAGTCACTGCTGTTAATTCATATACAGTAATGCCCTAAGTAATCGACTCTTTAACTACAGCAGAATTATGGGTAACATTTCAGGATTTAGTCGGAAATATGGCTTGTTGCCATTCATCAGAAAGCTCTTGGGGGAGAGCTTTCCGGTGAATGGCAACAAGCCATATTTCCTACTAAATCCTGAAAAGTTACCCATAATTCTGCTGTAGTTAAAGAGTCGATTACTTAGGGCATTACTGTATAAGAATGTCGTTGCTTGTGATTGCCAATTAGATTCATACTAAAAATAACTACTTGGAGCAAGATTATACATTCACATTCGATCGTACCAACTATAGGGTTGATCTGGTCAGTACTAGCACTAGAAGAGTTAAACCAACATACGGTTGGGTGATCACTGGATCAGCATGGATGCATACAGAATTAAATGGTGCAGGTCATGCATGGACAATGTATTTATGATGAATGTATAATTAATAAAAGCAGGTACATGTACAGATATGTTGTTTAGAACTTACATCTAAAAGTTCTATCCTTCTCTACATGACATATAGGACTACATTTTTAACATTTGCATATGTATGAACCAGATACACAACAAATACAACCATGACAACTTTCATGTCAATACGTTTATTGACAATAAACATTAAAAATATAATATTTATGAAGGTGTGACCAATGAATCACAATCACAGATAAGGTAATGATGGGCCATTACTATACCATTACATGGATCAACTCAATGCAAAGTAGCTATCTCTCTCTAGTAGAGAGTCTCTACTGAATTCATGTTGTATTGTCCACTCTGCTCTGTATTTATGTTGTACGCACTCTTCTGAATTTATGTTAAATCGTGGACACCACAATAAAAAGAAATGGCAACTACAACAAATGATCACAATTGAAATAAAATGTCTTTCAACTGCTTTAACCCTTTCATGACGGGAGTTGCGCTGCTGCAGCATTAATGATCCTGTGCCAGTGCATTCTCATATACCATTATATGCGAGTTTCCCATAGGGAGCCTCGCATATAAGAGACGGGAGCTGCGCTGGTGCAGCATTAATGATCCTGTGCCAGTGCATTATCTTATATATGCGAGTTTCCCCATAGGGATCCTCACATATAAGAGATGGGAGCTGCACTGGTGCAGCATTAATGACCCTGTCAAGAAATAAAATGTCTTTCAACTGCTTTAACCCTTTCATGACGGGAGTTGCGCTGCTGCAGCATTAATGATCCTGTGCCAGTGCATTCTCATATACCATTATATGCGAGTTTCCCATAGGGAGCCTCGCATATAAGAGATGGGAGCTGCGCTGGTGCAGCATTAATGATCCTGTGCCAGTGCATTATCTTATATATGCGAGTTTCCCCATAGGGATCCTCACATATAAGAGATGGGAGCTGCACTGGTGCAGCATTAATGACCCTGTGCCAGTGCATTCTCTTATATATGCCAGTTTCTCATAGGGAGCCTCGCATATAAAATAGAATGCACTGGCTTACCATGTCAAGTTAACTATTGTTAGACCAATATATTCTCATATATATGCAAGACTCCATATGGGAGACTCACATATACATGTATAAGAGAATGCATTGGCACAGGGTTTTCGCAAAATTTCAGAAACTCCAGTCATATAAGGTTTCATATTATGCTGTTCTATGGTTTTTGTGCATTCAACTTATGGCAGCTAGCCCCAGGAAACTTGATTTCAGCCTCAGTTATTATTAACCCTTTAATGATGGGAGCTTGCGTTGATGCAGCATTAAAGATCATGTGCCAGAGCATTATCTATTATATATTTTGGAAGATCTGTCTGTCTGTGTGTGTGTTCGCGATGAACTCGAAAACGGCCGACCCGATTTCGATGAAACTTCGTATGAGAGGGTACTATCGGCTGGGAAGTGGAATAGGCATATTAATTTTCAGATCCGAGGTCAACTTTTCACGTGCCGAGGTAAAATCTGTTTTTACGCCGTTTTGCGCAAATATATTTCAGTTCGGTGCTCACAAATCGATTCGATATAGCGCGAATAATAAATTTGCACGGTTAGAATCTGTGGCGCTTCCTCTTTCCAATGATGTATCACACGCCTGTATATGTTTAAAGTTTCTACCTTAATTATCGGGAAGAACGCAGGACCATGCTTCGCTCATCGAAAAACATTCCGTAAATATATTACGCGTCAACAGATCGTGACGTGATCGCGTTTAACTCTTAACCGGCCGATGTCGCGTTAACTCATCACCGGCCAAGGTATCCGCAAAAGACATTGGGCAATATATATATCTCGGAAACGGGTGGAGCTATCGACTTGAAATTTGGTATGTGAATGTATCTTGCCCCGGATACGAATTTTATCGGGTCGCCGAGCCCGTGCGACGCCAGCTTCGCGCATGCGCAGACCAGATCTCGGAAACGGGTGGAGCTATCGACTTGAAATTTGTTCGCGATGAACTCGAAAACGGCCGACACGATTTCGATGAAACTTGGTATGTGGGGGTATTTTCGGCCGAGGGGTGGCATGGGCCTATTAATTTGTCCGTGCAACGTGACCTTGACATCGGGTCATTCCAAGGTCAAACGCCCGAATATCACGGGATTTCGATGAAACTTGGTACGTGGGGATACCTTCAGCCGGGGAGTGTCATAGGCCTATTAATTTGCCCGTGCGACATGACCTTGACCTTGAAATCGGGTCATTTCATGGTCAAACGCCCGAATATCACGGGATTTCGATGAAACTTGGTATGTGGGGGTACCTTCGTATGGGGAGTCTCATAAGCATATTCATTTGCCTGTGTGACCTTGACCTTAAAATCGGGTCAATTCAAGGTCAAATCGCCAATTTTGATGGGATTTCGACGAAATTTTATACATAGGGTTACTTTTGTCCACTGAGTGTTTTGGACGGGTCAAATCGTGACCCCGACCTGACCTTCAAAATGATCAATTCAAGGTCAAATCGGGTAAAACCGGATGGATTTCGACGGGCCCGTTTGTCGGGTACTTTTGTCCGGGCAGTGTTTTGGACTGGTCAAATCGTGACCCCACTTGACCTTCAAAATGGACAATTCAAGGTCAAAGCCCGGACGAAGTCGGGTCACCTTCTAGTCTATTATATATTTTGGAAGATCTGTCTGTGTGTGTGTGTGTCTGTCTGTCTGTAATCGATGGTCTCGAAAACGGCCGAGCCGATTTCGATGAATCTTGCTATGTGGGGGTATTTTCGGCCGCGGAGTGACATGGGCCTATTAATTTGCCCGTGCGACGTGACCTTGACATCGGGTCATTTCAAGGTCAAACGCCCGAATATCACGGGATTTCGATGAAGCTTGGTATGTTGGGTTACCTTCGGCCGGGGAGTGGCATAAACCTATTAATTTGCCCGTGCGACGTGACCTTGACATCGGGTCAATTCAAGGTCAAATCGCCAATTTTGATGGGATTTCGACGAAATTTTATACATAGGGTTACTTTTGTCCACTGAGTGTTTTGGACGGGTCAAATCGTGACCCCGACCTGACCTTGACCTTCAAAATGATCAATTCAAGGTAAAATCGGGTAAAACCGGATGGATTTCGACGGGGACGTTTGTCGGGTACTTTTGTCCGGGCAGTGTTTTGGACTGGTCAAATCGTGACCCCCACTTGACCTTGACCTTAAAAATGGACAATTCAAGGTCAAAGCCCGGACGAAGTCGGGTCACCTTCTAGTCCTATATATGGAAGCCTTGCATATATAAGAGAATGTACTGGCTTACAAGGTAAAGGTAAATATTGTCAGGCCAATGTATATATTCTCTTACATGTAAGGCTCCCTATTAAAGGGAGACAATGTACTAGCACAGGGTTTTCGCAAAATTTCAGGAAGCTCCAGTCATGGAAGGGTTAACACTTTCACTGCCGACACCCATAATGACCCATTCAACTGCATGAAAAATAACGAGATAACTCATAGTCGGCAGTGGACGTGTTAAATGCTCTCTACTGTGTGCAATACATCGTGAGTATGGACCTACTTCAGCATACTAGAAGTTGGTCATATCTCGTATTACTGCAATTTATTGAAACACAGGATGGTGTGTCAGAACAATTAATTGTATCTCAACATTTGAAACAGTGTAGGATGTTACAGGAATGTGAATGATAATAACTTTTTAAAGGGACCCAAGGCACTCACAGTAGGTAAATTTGCAAAAATATATAATTACCTATAATTAACAGAACTATTTTATTAAAGAAGAACATGGGAGAAAATTTTGCGTATAGAACCCAATGTAATATAAACTGATATGTTCTGGTGATTTATCAACAAACATCGTTAATTGTTTAGAAAGTTAAAATATTTTAGTCTGAATGATTTTCAGAATATTTTTCAATGCTTTGACCATTTCCAATGTTTTCCATCACCTTTGGTATCTTATTGGCAAATTTGACTTTGATCGGTAATTCCACTGTAACAGTAATGTTTACATAACAATGGTTTTGACATGTGAAATCTAATTATTGGAGAGTTATTTATAATGAAAATAAGAAAAAAGTTTGTTTTTCATGTACTTGATGGTGCATGTAGTTGTTCTTGAGATTTTTAATTTTGGTACATGTAGTTGTTCTTGAGACTTTTAATTTTGGTACATGTAGTTGTTCTAGAGACTTTTAATGTTATATTATTTTGCATGAACCCACTTCGAAGACCTTTAGTCCCTTTCAATGGAGTCAGCTTTATGGTTTCCTGAATATTCCCGTTAGATTTGTCCACTGGAAAACGGGTCCATACAACATGTTTATCTGCCATTTTATTAAAGTTGTGAAGCACTGATAATTGAAGCAAGGGGAGGGGGAGCTGAAAACAGAATTTTCCAACATTGGAAACTGGCTAGAACTCAAAGGGGTGAAGGGTGTAATTGTAAATTCAGAGGTGAACCCCACCACAGGCTTGCAAATTTGTGGCGAACGACCGTTCAGTTCGCCTGGAGATTCATCTAAAATGAAAATGCAGTGAAAGAAAAACAGGTTGAGCCAAATTTTATAAATGCAGGTCTCGCAATAACTAATTCTCACCTTAATTTTTACTGAATCAAGTCCCAAAATGAGACATTCAAATTTATTATGGTAGTTCAATGAGTTGCCCATATGTAGTTAATATAACCATTTGTGATTGATTATAACAGTTTGTGTAACTCTCCTGCTAACCTACATGTATGGAATGGGTTACCTAAGCACAAACCAGGCGAACGAAAAATAGGTTACACCTAATTTTGAAACCTGCAGGCCTGTACTAATAAAGACCGATTGCTGCAGTCCTGGTATTTTAATTCTCATGCAACATCAATTGATACCAGGGTCCAGCCTAGAGGGTGACTTGGGAGATATCTTAACTCCCTAAATTGTGTCACTTCTAACAAATTTTGTCCTTGGGAGAAGTAAATTCTCTCTCATAAACCAGACTGTATATGTCCCTGCAGCAATTTTTTAAAATGTATTTTCTGAGAATATTGGTATATTTACTCATTATAATGGTTTTATATGTATTGCATAATACTTAATGCATCATAAAATGGTGATATTATGGTGTAATTTTAACTTTAGCCATTATGATTTCTCCCAATATGAAACCTTTAGGCTTGTCCCTGATGTAAACAACATGAAGACGAGAACATCATATACCATCAGAGCTCCAGGCCAATATTTATGAAACCTATTTTACTTCTAATAATAAGACTCAAGTGTATGAATTAACCCTTTACCCAACAAACCGGCCAAAACAAGCTTCAACAGCCTAAAATATCTTCGGTCTGTCTCAATAGAACCATACAAATATGGATATCATTGGAACCGGCTCATTGACCACATTGTGATGGTTACAGTTATGCCCTGTGCCAATGCATTCTCATATATATGCGAGTCGACCATAGGTCGCCTCGCATATATAAGAGAATGCATTGGCCTAAAAAAAATCTTTTTTTAACACTTTTTACAATTTTTTCTTACATTCTTGCATATATAAGAGAATGCATTGGCACAGGGCCCTTCTGTTGGGTAAAGGGTTAACTTGTTTGAGATGAGAAGTCAGAAGTGTCATCTGAAAACTTGTTCTGGTTTGCTATTGAACATTTTTCCCTGAATAGATATTTCAGTAATGAAACTGTATGATCAGAATAAATGAGGATGTTATCCATAGGATCTTAAAAGATCAATCAGATTGCATGGCCTGTCCACACAGCAACTGTTGATTGACGAGCAGATAGGAACAATGGAGCCCAAACATAAATTACGAACAATAACACTGTCCCTTCTGTAACAGACTGCCTGTCTCATACTGTGTAACAATATACATGTATAAGGTTTAGATACCATGCATATGTGATATGATAATAAGTACCATGTCATGACCCTCTCCAATATTAAAGGTACTCAATCCGATTCAATGGTCCCCATATCATCAGATTCCAACAACAAATTTTTTTAAATGCCACTTCAGTTATCAGAATCGATTAATTGCCCAAAAATAATGCTAACCACAGTCAACTGCAGTATCAAATTGCCCCAAATCTGTTATTTATCAACATTTTTTTCAAAAAGAATTTGCAGGTTTGTCAAATAGCTGACACAAAAAAGCCACTGATTTTAGAGTTATCCATCTTCATCCGCTATTTAGTCCGAGGCCGTCTTCTCCTTGACTTTTTACTGGGCCACTAAAAAGTATCGGTGGTGAAAAATAATAGATTTAAAAAATTAATATCTGATCACTCTGAGCTTTGATGGGTGGGTTCCTCGACTCGATTAAAATATTTGTTACCCTCTAAGCCATGGAAATATTAATTTGCGAGTGTTAATTCGGATTATGCATCTTTAAAGAGACCACCTTTCTACATTACCCAGTGCCTTTGTTCTACCTTCAATATTATTTTTCCAAATGGGCACTTTATACTGCTAGTTGACATTCATATAAATCTAGAGTATTCATGTCTCAGCAATTTATGCACAATGATCGAGCTCTCACTGCAACCTCTGAAAGAGAAGTAGTGCACTTCTGACAAATCTACACTCCATGCACCCACAAAATTGAAACAATAACATTAATTTTGCATAGAGATTATGAACCCTACGCAATTCATTTTCTTTTATAGTACCAGCGTGCACAGGCCCTTTAACCCGGGCCGGGAGTAGCACTGGTGCAGCGTTAAAGATCCTGTGTCAGTGCATTCACTTTAGGGAGCCTCCCATATATACATGTATAAGAGAATGCACTGGCTTACAATGTCAAGGTAAATTTGTTAGGCCAATGTATTCTCTTATATATGTGAGGCTCCCTTTGGGAGACTCACATATATACATTGTAAGAGAATGCATTGGCTCAGGGTTTTCACAAAATTCAGGAAGCTGCAGTCATGTAAGGGTTAAATATAGACGGGTCATTGGCTTCAAAATATTCTTGTGGAAATTCCGTCATGCTACCTTGGGGGTTTCTCTCGTTTGTTTGGCATTTTCAAATGGCAACTAAAAATGGCAGAAAGTCATAACATATGGTATATGTGGCAGATTTCCCCAAGGGCTTGTGGACTCATTGGTCCATAACACTGAAATAGCCTTTTTGATGCCTTCTAATAAAAAATACCAATTTAACAAGAGATGGACTGTCATCCGGTGCATACCCCCTTGTGACATACCGCCTAGTGTGGGCATGTATACCTATAACCTATGACTGATATACTCAGATAGATGGACCCAAAAATCAGCATTTTCAGATAAACAAACATGATTAACTATAGAATGAAAAAATAAACAAAATTAATGACATGCCATATTGAATGTCCACATAGTGGTGAACATCCATACCAAATTTCTTTGAGATCCAAGCACTATTGTTCTAGTTATGGCCTGAACAGACATCGGACGGAACAAAAAGCCAACATGTCCAGATAAACAAAGATGAATAAATCGCGAATGGAAAACCGAAACAAAACTTCTTCTCAATCTGACGCTCCCCTCTCTCTTTCTTCCTCTCGGTTTTGTCTTCTTACTGTCACTACCCTCATCCACCATTCCTTTTTTCGGATTATTGCAATTATTTCAGAATTATGGGTAACTTTTCAGGATTTAGTTGGAAATATGGCTTGTTGCCATTCATTGGAAAGCTCTCAGTGAGAGCTTTCCGATGAATGGCAACAAGTCATATTTCCCGCTAAATCCTGAAAAGTTACCCATAATTCTGCTGTGGTTAAGGAGTTGATTATTTAGAGCATTACTGTAACTTGCTTTTATAAGTCATCTACCCTTTGATTGTGAACATCTGGATGATAAAAAAAAAAAATTTTAAAGGAAAAAGAATGGAGAAAACAAAAACGAAAAGAAATGCCCATGATCTGTGCACGGTTATCATCCACTTGAAATAATTGCAATAATCCGAAAAAAGGAATGGTGGATGAGGGTAATGACAGTAAGAAAGACAAAACCGAGAGGAAGAAAGAGGGAGGGGATCAAGATCATGACATTTTACAGTCACATGGATGAATGAAGAGCGGATCGAACAATAAGCATACAGTAATGCCCTAAATAATCGACTCCTTAACCACAGCAGAATTATGGGTAACTTTTCAGGATTTAGTCGGAAATATGGCTTGTTGCCATTCATCGGAAAGCTCTCACTTACTGTATGCTTATTGTTCGATCCGCTCTTCATTCATCCATGTGACTGTAAAATGTGATGATCTTGATTGGGAAAAAATTTATATTGTTTACATTACAGTCTGGAAACCTGAATAATTAATTAATTTATAACATTCGCACATTGCTGTTAGAGTGGATCTAATTTAGGGTTGCATGAGCATATCCAGGGTGCCAATCAAAACAGTTGACCATGGCTTCTGATGTGTATCTAAAACAGACTCACAGCAGATAATCAAATTTACCATGAAAACAGAAGTGGCAGCCCAGTAATATTATTATCTGGCATGGTGCATTAATTTAGTACCAGGAGCAGTCACAGACAAACCTTCTCCTGGCTAATCAAATACCAAATCCCCACTTGACAGTGAGTGATTCTGTAGTGTCTCAAGTCTATAATACGCTTTCAATTAGTACTCATTTGTGATGCACATGTTGCGGGGGTGGGGGGGGGGGGGGGGGTGGAATGGTTCATTGTAACCTTTTTCGAAATGGCACTGTGATCAGTATGTCATATGAATCATAATTAGAATTATTTATCATTGGAACTTTCAAACTGTTCTATTAACACGTTCACTGCCGACAGACATTAAATTACATGCAAAAAGTATGAGATAACTCCTACTTGGCAGTGAATGTTTTAACCCTTTCTTTACTAAATGGATTTGCCCACCCAGTTATAACAGTATATATTGGAATGGTCTTATTATTCACTTGGAGGGTGTTCATGAAAAATTAATATATGACAGACATAAAAAGATAAAAGAGCAGAAGGATTCCTACAAACTCCATACAGCGCCCTCTACGCTATCGCTGCGATATAGCACTGCCACAATGAGTGTACTTTGCAGACGATAAATCTATTTTTACATATCATCGCGGAACTGTATTTACTACTATTTAGTCACCTATTATCTTGTTTTGACCACCAAATTTTTTTTTAAGTTTGCAATAATGGTAATTCTTTCGGTATTGATAAGAACAATATGAACTGAACCAGACATAGACAATTTAAATCCTAAAACATAAGAACTAAAAACACGTAAGAATTCCTTACAAATTAATGTCATTATGGCAGTGGTATCTCAGCGGATCGATGGGAGACAACTCTGCCTGGAGTTTGGGATTCCTATACAATGAACCTGGGAGACCGGAATACCGGTCCAATCCTTATATTCTTATATCCCGGGAGACTGGAATACCGGACATTACCAGGTCCAGAAATCATACGATATTTGACATGAAATTACAGCACAGTAAATGCACATATCAACTAGAGTTGTATTTCTACTTTGCACACATGTGTCACATATTTACCCTTGTGACTTTGACAGACAAACTGATGACAGAGGGTCTGTTTATTCGCGCAGCATGCGCAGATGCCTATTTTGAGAAAAACATTCACTTTTATCGTCGGAAAAGGGGAAGTATTTCGTCAGAAATTTCGTGATCAAAGTACAAATTAACCAGATTTCTACTTTGCACGAATGAGTCACATATGTTCATACCTCTGTTTTTAGCAGCCAAATTGGTGACAGGGGGCTGTTTCTTCGTGCATGCACAGAGGGGCATTTTGAGAATCGCCTTTTATCATAGGCAAAGGATACGAATTTCGTCATAAATATATAGCACGAACAAAGGGAGTCGCAATATCTACATGTATATTGAATGTGGAATAGACTGTCTCGATGAAATACCTTGACATACTTCAACACTATAGTTCAGTTATCATAGTAGATTGCCGTATAGTTGAGCATGTATATACGTTATACAACGCTATATAACGTCAGGTGCCTCGGGTGTGGACCATTTAACATTCAGGACATCAGGGTTCAAAGGGTTAAATGTGAACCACGTACCAGATATAAAGAAATTCTGTTGAAAATATTGCTCAAGTTATCATCTGGACAACCCCAAAAAAAAAAGGGGCATATAACAGTCAAAATTCATCGGACCATGACCGATATTGTCTATTGAACTTGACCTTAATAATGTGATGGTTAATTTTGTTATAATTCATACCAAGTTTTGTTTTGATCTGATAATTTGAACTGGAGTTAACATCCAGATAAGGAACTCGATGAACACACGGACGGACGGACGTACATAGCTGATTACAATAGCCCTCTGAAAATGTTGGGGGGGGGGGGGATTGGGGCAAATATTGGCAGAACGAAACCCAAATTATAAAGCAAATGAAAGGGAAAATGAAAACATTACCATTTGACATTACATTGAAGGCTGTTGTGATGGGAACCTCCAAACCAGATTTCAGTTGGCTTTTTAGTTACATCTAGTTTAAAAAAATATTGCTTTCTGCTCAAAAACATATCACATATTTTCACAATGAATTATCTCCCTTTGGGATCCAAACAGTTCCAGATGACATTCAATTCCAACAAACAGTTCCAGATGACATTCAATCCCAACAAAAATATTTTGGAGCACAACTGAATTTTTGCGATTATTAAAACCAAAATTGATTTTAATTTCGAAGTTGGAAAAACATTCAATATCCTGTTCAATAGATTAAACAAAAGTTTCTTTTGTGAAATTATTAAGAACTCTGACATATTTCCTCTAGATTCTTCCTCTTTTGGCCGAATGGAATTCTAATTGAATCTTCTTTGATTAACAACAGAAGTGGGTTATAAAACAAGCTCCTTTAGACTTGGTGAGAAATCAATTTGCTTTGATCAGGAGGATGTGAAGAAACACAGAGAGGAGGGAAACCTTAGCAGCCTGTCAGATATGATAGAAATTGGTGCTGGTTGAATAATGGAATCTGATTTATATCCACTTAGTGAAGGATTCTGTGCCTGGAGGCCTCGGATTCCTATCCGTGAGCCGAATGTTTGAGTTACGAAATTTGTCACAGATGACACTCAATCCTCATAAAAAATGCCAAGAATCAATATCATGAAGTTATAAGGTTACTCTCTGACAGACAAGAGAGTTGGCTTCCGGTCTCAGATGACTGTCGGGCTGATGACACATTCTGTGGGGGCTGCTCAGGGACTATTCCAGGATATTAAAGTAGCGTAGAAATGTGCTTATTTAACACAGATGTTCATGGAAAATTAATGAAAGAGTCAATGACACCGTAGCTGAACTTGGAGAGGATATAATGTCATACATTTCAGTCAATAGAGCGATAAGGAATGTGGAAAGTTTAAATGTTTAAGCAATACCAGAGGTCACCCCGAAGAGCCATAGGAAGTTTTGGATCAATTGGATGAAAAATTTTGGCTGTAAAGTGTGCTGAAGTATTTAGTCATGCAAAGAGTAAATTCCAAATTTGCTGCCGGCAGCCATGTTTTTCATTGAAAATTTATCCTAATTATGCCTGTAAATTTTCAAAAAATTTCTCCAGTAAATGTGGGCTGAAGGATGTGCCAATTGATTCAAATGTGAAACCCAAGATGGCCAATGGAGGCCATGTTATTTAATGAATATGGATAAAAATTGACGGCTCCCATCTAGGTCTCCCCGAAGATCAAAATAAAGTTTGATGACGATCGGATGAGGGATGTGGTCTGTAGGGTGTAACAAAGGATTATGCATGCAAAGAATAAAATCCAAGATGGCTGCCAAGGTTTTCATCGAAAATCGATCAAATTCAATAGCTCCCATCTGGAGGTGCTCCTAAACATGCCTGTAAAATTTCAAAACATATCTCCTATAAATGGGGGGCAGGCCCCAAGCTAGAAGGGGCGACTGGGGTGATGTTCTCGCCTTCAAGTTGGTGACTTATGGGCACTGAATTGGGTGCCAATGGATTCAAATTTGAAATCCAAGATGGCTTAATTCTTTCAGCGATGTTTTTTAATGAAATTCGTGAAAAATTGATGGCTCCCATCTAGAGGTCACTCTGAAGATCCATATGGATTTTAGTGATGATCAAATGAGAGATGTGGCCTTTAGGGTGTGCTAGAGGACATTGTTAACGGACGCACAGCCTGATGAAGGGACAGACTGATGCATGGACAACAGATGCCAACCCATGGCAATAGCTGATGTGATGGGAACCTCCAAACCAAATTTCAGTTTAATTTAATGTAGTTTCTTTTTAAATAATGCTTTCTGGTCAAAAACACTCTTCTGCTGATATTAATTAAATCAAAGCCAATTCAATTTGAATTCCATTAGGAAGAAAGCTAAATAAAATATGTGAACAATAGAAAAAAGAAAGTTCTTAATAATTTTTTTCAATATGAAACTGTACATAGCTTAACTTGGAAAGGGAATAATTTCATGTGTTACAGTCAATGGAGTGATTAGGAAAGTTGAAAGGTCTAGTTATGCAAAGAGAAAATCCAAGATGGTCGCTTGCAGCCATGTTTTTTTGCCAAATTACCCCAAAATGACTCGTTCCCATTTACATGTCAATGTTAACATCCATGACAAATTTCATGATGATCAGACAAACACTCTGGCCTGTAGTCTGTGCTAATGGATTGAATTTTGAAATCCATGTTTTTTTGCCGAATGACCCCAAAATAACTCGTTCCCATCTACATGTCAATGTCAACAGCCATGACAAATTTCATAATGATCCGACCAAAGGTATGACCTGTAGCCTGTGCCAAAGGATTTAGTCATGCAAAGAGTAAAATCCAAGATGGCTGCAGGCGGCCATTTTTTTGGCCGAATGACCCCAAAATGACTCCCATCTACATCTCATTGTCAACATCTGTGACAAATTTCATGATGATCCAACTAAAGGTACGACCTGTAGCTCATGCCAAAGGATTTAGTCATGCAAAGAGTAAAATCCAAGATGGCTGCTGGCGGCCATGTGTTTTGGCCGATTGACCCCAAAATGACTCGTTCCAATCTACATGTCAATATTAACACCCATGACAAATTTCATGATGATAAGACAAACAGAATGTCCTGTAGCCCGAGCTAAAGGATTGAATTTTGAAATCCAAGATGGCTGCTGGCGGCCATGTTTTTTTGCCAAATGACCCCAAAATGACTCGTTCACATCTACATGACAATGTCAACAGCCATGATCTGACCAAAGGTACGACCTGTAACCCGTGCCAAAGGATTTAGTCATGCAAAGAGTAAAATCCAAGAAAGCTGCTGGCGGCCATGTTTTTTGGCCTAATGACCGCAAAATTACTTTTCCCATCTACATGTCATTGTTAACATCTATGACAAATTTCATGATGATCTGACCAAAGGTACCAAGCCATGGCAATAGCTCAAACTTTACAAAGTAAAGTTGAGCTAACTAGAGGTGTGACTGTCCCAATGGGACTACGGATACCCCCCTTTTTTAAAAATACTAAGATGTTTGACATGTCAGTAAACATTTAGTTAAAATAATGAAATAACAGTTCCCATTGCAGGTGTACAACCATAACCCTAATGTTAAACCTATTGACCGAAAATTGTAGGAATAAAAGCTTGGACAAAATTATGTATGTTGCGAAATAAATTCTAAGTCGAAAATGGGGAATAACTCCACACAAAAAATGTCGGACAGACGTCATAATTGCAGGTGCATAGGTTCCCATGGTACTAAATATCAGTGCCAAGATTAAAAAACATTGACCGAAAAATGTAGGAATAAAAGCTCGGACAAAATTATGCATGTTGCAAAAAAAGTTTCTAAGTTGAAAAAGGGGGATAACTCCACCAAAAAATGTCGGACAGATGTCATAATCCCAGATGCACAAGTTCCAATGGTACTAAATATCTGTGCCACGTTTGAAAAAAATTGACCAAAAAATGTAGGAATAAAAGCTCGGACAAAAGTATACATGCTGCGAAAAATTTCTAAGTCGAAAAAGGGGGGATAACTCCAAAAATAAAAGTCCAACAGACGTCATAATCGCAGGTGCACAGGTTCCCATGGTGGTTGATGTCTGTGCCAAGTTTCACGGAAATTGATCAAAAAACGACTGAGAAAAACTCCGGACAAATTTGTGTCCACGGACGGACGGACGACGGACGGACGACGGGACGGACGGACGGACAAGCTGACTCCAGTATACCCCCCCTAACTTCGTTGCGGGGGGTATAATAACTAGCAGGCTGAAACCTTGAATAGATCTTTAAACTGTAGAGCAACTACCGGTATAGCAAACTTTTAGCTGAGTCTATAGTATCCAGAGCTGCCATTCAATGAAGTATGGGGTTTTGTTATAATTTTTATAAGATGATAACAATATTTAACTGACTGCAAAAAAAATGAAACAAAAATTCTCAAAGTATACTAACATCAAATAATATAAGAATAATCAATTTCTGGCTGAAACCTACACAAGTCAGATCACTAAGGATAGGAAGGTTCTCCTCCAAAACTAATTGATACATGTATAGATTCCAATAATGGATCTTACATTTTACACTAAAAGAAACAGCTGCCTTTATATGATATACATGAATGCCATTCAGAAAAGGTTTTTGGCGTTTTGTTATTGTTTTTACAAACTATATTTTAAGTTTAAACAATTATAACTCCTTTTTTACTATCTTGTCCAAAAAACATTATCATTATTTGGAAGCACACTAAACTAGTCATATATAATAACTGAATTTTTTTCAGCTTAAACCTATCAAAGTCAGTTCCTATAGGAACTTAGAAAGGTTTTGCTGAAGAACTCTGACATTGACACCTGCATAGACTCCAATAGAACATCTTTTATTTTTTGACAAGGCTGTTTTCAAAACTGCCATTAGAAGTGTGTTTTTTGTTTTTGTTATTATTTTTACAAAATATGTTTCAAGTTTTAAAATTATGACTTTTTTATTATCTTGTCCGAAAAAGAAAAAAAATGTTTAGAAGTACATGTACATGTGAATACTAACCTCAAATATAAGAACATAATTGATTTCCAACTCAAAGTTACTAAAAGTCAGTTCCCATAGGAAACTAGCAAGGTTCTGGAGAACTCATTGACACATGTATAGATTCCAATAGTGGATCTTTCATTTTTTGACAATACAAAACAGCTGCCTTGATTAAGTTGATTTCAAACTTCTATTAGAAGAAGTGTCGTTTTTGGTTTCTGTTGTTATCATTTTTACAATTTAACATATTTCAAGTTATAAAATTATGACTTTAAACAGACTGTATAAATTTTTTTACTATCGTGTCCAAAAATAAATGTTTGGAAGTACATGTACATATGTATACTAACCTCAAATATAAGAACATAATTGATTTCCAACTCAAAGCTACGAAAGTCAGTTCTGAAAGGAAGCTAGCAACGCTCTGCTTGAGAACTCATTGACACATATATAGATTTCAATAGTGGATCTTTCATTTTTGACAAGACAAAACAGCTGCCTTATGATATTCAGGAATGCCGTTCCAAGGAGTTTTGGGTTTTGTTTTTGTTATTACAAAACATATTTCTTTCTACTCTTTTTTACTACCAATATCTTGTCCAAAAAAACCTCTCTTTTTTCAAGTACACATGTATACTGACCTCAAATATATAAGAACATATTGATTTCCACCCTAAACATACAAGAAGTCAGTTCCCATTGGAAGCTAGCAAGGTTCTGCTGAAGAACTCATTGACACATGTATAGATTCCAATAGTGGATCTTTCATTTTTTTTAACAAGAGGAAACAGCCGTGTTATCTATTATTTCTAAGTCTCAATAGAACTTAACTCAATTACCAGGAATATGTCTAGCACCCTCTAAATGGGAATAATTATGACCAGATTATCTCTATCACTTCCAGACCACTCCAGGTGCAAAGTTGCCCATAACTTGCACACAAAAATGTCCTGTGTTTAACCCTTTACCCAACAAACCGGCCAAAACCGGCCAAATAAAGTTTCAACAGCCTAAAATATCTTCGGTCTGTCTCAATAGAACCATACAAATATGGATATCATTGGAACCGGCTCCTTGATCACATTGTGATAGTTACAGTTATGCCATGTGCCAATGCATTCTCTTATATATGCGAGTCGACCATAGGTCGCCTCGCATATATAAGAGAATGCATTGGCCTAAAAAAATCTTCTTTTAACACTTTTTACCATTTTGTCTTACATTCTTTAACAATTTTATAATTTTTAATGTGTTAAGCCAATGCATTCTCTTATATATGCGAGGCGACCTATGGTCGACTCGCATATATAAGAGAATGCATTGGCACAGGGCCCTTCTGTTGGGTAAAGGGTTAACCCTTTCTATACTAAATACTCATTGATATAATAAGTAGATCCCTTAGGAAATATTCAGATAATAAGTTCAACAAACGACCATAGTTCGTCTGCTGTCATCTGCTTTTGTGACCTCACCACCCCTCCAAATAAATAACAGACCATTCCAATGTATACTTTTATAACTGAATGGGGGAATCCGTTCAGTATAGAAATGGTTAAAGTCCTGGGTTTAATGAGGTTTCTACAGTAATGAAAGCTCATATGAATTTGTGCAATGAATCATGAGATCTTGGCACCAACAAAAAGCCATCAAATAAAAGGTGTTGTAGTCTGTTGTAGTGTTGAGAAAAGGGAGAGAGTGCCTGCATTCTAATGAGGACAGGTCTGGATAAACGACCCACTCCACTGACAGTTCTTGTCAGCAGAATTTAACCCTTGTTGAAAAACAAATAACGGGACTATACAGGCAGCTCCTGTCAGACTCGGTAGAATATTAACCATTGTTAACAGAATTTTAACCTTGTTAAAACACAAATAAGGCGACTTTAATACAGACAGCTCCTTTCAGATTCAGTAGAATATTTTAACCCTCTCTTAGCACATATGACGATAATTATAATGTTCATATCAGTAGAAATTTTAACCCTTACCCGGTAATAAAACACAGATAATGAGTCTAACCTTTTCTATACTAAATGGATTCTACCACCCAGTTATAATTGTATACATTAAAATGGTCTATTATTCATTTGGAATGGTGTTCATGAATAATGAGCAGACAGGCACAAAGATAATAGAAGATTAGAAGGATTCATATTCATTGTTGAGGGAAATGTTCAGATAATAAGTTCAACAAATGACCTATATTGTCGTTTGTTGAACTTATTATCTGAACATTTCCTAAGGGAACTAATTGTCAATGAGTATTTAGCATATAAAGGGTTAATACAGACAGTTC
The DNA here is from genome assembly GCA_032622095.1 of Siphonodentalium dalli. NCBI lineage: Eukaryota > Metazoa > Mollusca > Scaphopoda > Gadilida > Siphonodentaliidae > Siphonodentalium > Siphonodentalium dalli. Next base: position 107,913,901 of record CP136066.1, read on the forward strand.
CTGTCAGACTTGGTAGAATATTATTATAAACTGGCCTTGGTATTGACAATAATTACAGACAATTTATGTCAGCAGAGTTTTGACCCTTTTTAACCCTTAAATACTGGAGCTTCCTGAAATATTTTGAAAACCCTGCGCCAATGCATTCTCCTATACATGCGAGTCTCCTTTTGGGAGCCTTGCATATATAAGAGAATACATTAGCCTAACAATATTTACCTTGACCTTAGGAGCCAGTGCATTCTCTTATATATGCCAGGCTCCCAATGAGACTCGCATATATAAGAGAATGCACTGGCACAGGATCTTTAATTCTGCACCAGCGCAGCTCCCACCATGAAGGGATGAACAATTGCAAAATTTGCAGACAGTTAACCCTAATAACCCAAAATACAGAATGCTAATGTTAGTAGAAGCTTAACACAATTGGGACAAAAGTTGGAAATTTCATACCAGACACTTTTAGTTGGAAATTTCAGAACAAATATCGGTTCTGATAGTTGCATCCAGTAATTAGTGTGAAATTTGTTGTTAATAGACCAACAGTTGTATATTTTCTGACTTTTGGTCAACATTATTGACTGAAATGCCCATCAGTTGGAAATTAATCAGTTGGAAAATTTCCAACCATAGGGGCATGTTAGGTTGGAAATTAGTCATAAAGCAGTTAGAAAGCTTGAGGTACAAGTGCATTCTCTTATACCCCAGGGCAGCTCCCGTCATGAAAGGGAGAAAAAAACTTATTTAAAAGCTGAACATTTCCTGAGGTAAATACTTGTCGATGAGTATTTAGTAAAGAAAGGGTTCAAGTATATTTACTGATTACACTGATGCAATAACAGACTTGGCTGAAGGGCCTCCGTTTGGGGGGGGGGGTATCCAACATGGAATTTGCGGCTGCACTTTCCCCACCCCTTTCACTGAAACCAATATTTCCAAGTCAGAAATTTAATATGACTGGCTTATAAGGTAGAGGTAAATATTGTTAAGCCAATGCATTCTCTTATATATGCGAGGATCGATATGGGAGACTCGCATATATGAAAGAATGCATCGGCATAGGGTTTTCGCAAAATATCAGGAAGCTCCAGTCATGAAAAGGTTAACTAATGACCAGTTGAACTTATTATCTAAACATTTCCCACAAATCAGTAGGATTCTTTCTGCACTATTATCTGTCGTCTGCTTAGAAGTTTATCCTGAACATCCCTCCAGACGAATAATCAGGGACGCCGGAAGCACCAAAGTGCAAGGGGGCAAACCAATCAGGTGGGCACTTTTTGGGTGCCCACTGGTCTCCCCTGGGCCAGGGCAAGGTGGGGCAAGTGCCCCTACATGCCCCCCCTTCTACGGCATCCCTGTGAATAATAAACCATTCTAATGTATACTTTTATAACTGGAGAATCCATTTAGTATACAATAGGTTAAATACAATATTTGAAAGTATGCATGCTGGAACAGCGAAATCCCAGTTAGTCGCTTCTCACTAGAACAAACAGATGGGTGAAGTGACAAATTATAGGGACAAGGTTTCTCCCACATCTCCCTCTAGACTGGACCCCAACATGCTTATATGCAGCAAAACAAACAAGGAAACATTGCTTCATGTATAAGGTAAACATGCAGTGTAAACAACTTACCAATATTGAGTGTTGTATCAGTAGAGCAAGGATACCCTGTCACCATCTCAATGGATATATAGATAGCATGAGATGAAACTCCATGCAGCTGTCACCAGCATCAGCCTACAAACCAAACAATATTCAGTACGTGGTATAAACATGGTATAAACCCAGCTATACTGTATTACTGTGCAGCTGGGGCGAAAGCAAGCCTGAATTTTAATAGCGTGTCTGACATTTGCAGAATCAAGCCCCCAGATGGTGAATTTAGTGACGCTATACCACACAGCAGGCTGGCGGCACGAAATTCAGCCTCTGGGGATCTCATTCTGCTTAGGTCTCATCTTCTGGGAAGTATCTATAGTCTAAAATTAACATTGTATTTAGTTACTTTTTCCTTTTGTTGAGACTCTATATCCCCTAATTTGCAGAACTTATAGATAAAGTGCATAATCAAGGTGACTAATGGGTGAACATCACTAACTTCCTAACTTCAACTGGGGAACTTCAGTCTGATCCTAGGTCTCCCATAACAGTTGAGGCCTAAGCAGAATAAGGACCCCAGAGGGTGACTTGATTGACAAAAACAACAACAGGTCTTGACTTTTTGCAATAAAATTATTATGGGAAGGAATATAATCAAGAGTTTCATATTTATCTGTTAACCCTTTACCCAACAGAACGGCCCTGTGCCAATGCATTCTCTTATATATGCGAGTCGACCATAGGTCGCCTCGCATATATAAGAGAATGCATTGGCTTAACACATTAAAAATTATAAAATTGTTAAAGAATGTAAGAAAAAATGGTAAAAAGTGTTAAAAAAAGATTTTTTTTAGGCCAATGCATTCTCTTATATATGCGAGGCGACCTATGGTCGACTCGCATATATAAGAGAATGCATTGGCACAGGGCCGTTCTGTAACTATCACAATGTGGTCAAGGAGCCGGTTCCAATGATATCCATATTTGTATGGTTTTATTGAGACAGACCGAAGATATTTTAGGCTGTTGAAGCTTTATTTGGCCGGTTTTGGCCGGTTTGTTGGGTAAAGGGATAAGGTGGGCTCATCTGGCGATATCCAGTTTGTCTGGGGACTTGCAGAAAATAACATGCACTGTGCACCAACTTATAGTCGTGGGTCAAATTGTTCCCAATAGAGGCTTTCTGGTGCATTACAAGGTTCATGTCGATAATTTGTAGCACTTTTGATTTGAATTTGTTGCCAATACATTCCACTTCCCTAATGTGAACAGAAACCAAATTGCACTGAGAGGCTTACAGTTTGTTAGAACACTGAAAGATCTCAATTGTGTGACAGGCTTGTGTAAGATGAATTTATGGATTTATAGATAGGCTGGGATAAAAGTAGTTACCAGTTCTCAGGCAGCCTATTAATGCTTTACCCAACAGAAGGGCCCTGTGCCAATGCATTCTCTTATATATGCGAGTCGACCATAGGTCGCCTCGCATATATAAGAGAATGCATTGGCTTAACACATTAAAAATTATAAAATTGTTAAAGAATGTAAGAAAAAATGGTAAAAAAAGATTTTTTTTAGGCCAATGCATTCTCTTATATATGCGAGGCGACCTATGGTCGACTCGCATATATAAGAGAATGCATTGGCACAGGGCTAACTGTAACTATCACAATGTGGTCAAGGAGCCGGTTCCAATGATATCCATATTTGTATGGTTCTATTGAGACAGACCGAAGATATTTTAGGCTGTTGAAGCTTTATTTGGCCGGTTTTGGCCGGTTTGTTGGGTAAAGGGTTAATGCTTTGATTAGTGAACAAGGATGTGGCAAGAGGGTACTCTTCGTTGGGGGTGTCCAACTTGAAGTTTCCAATTGTTGACAATTTTGACCAAGAAGGTTGTGGGGGGGGGGGGGGGGGGGGGGGGGGGGGGGGGGGGCTGAGACATTTAAAAAAAAACCAACAACACTAGTTCTTAGTCCATAAGAATTTTGACTACCAGTATGCAGTGTTGAAATTTGCACCCAGGTTACATAAATCATTTATATCATTGATGAGTACTGAGTAGTTCCCTTAGGAGATGTTCAGCTGATATAAGTTTGTTGAACTTATTAACTGAACATTTCCCACCAATGAATATGAATCATTCTGTTGTTGTATTATCTGTTTTTCTGTCTGTCTTCTGCTTTTATTACCTGAACATCCCTCCAAATGAATAATAGACAATTCCAGTATAGACTTTTATAACTAAATGGGAGAATCCATTTAGTATAGAAAGGGTTAATGCACACTTGGTTTATCATTTAGATGTTAAAGGATGAACATTGTAATGCTTGGAACAGCCAGTTACATGTGAATTATGCCTAAGTATACAACCATAATGCATAATGATTTACTGACAGGTACGGTAGCTCTTAATCCATCAGAACTTTGACTACTGTTATGCAGTGTTGGGACTAATTGCACCTAGAGGTTAGATGAACATTGTAATGCTTGGAACAGCTAGTTAAATGATGAATTATGCCTGAGTATACAAACAATTAAAAAATGTTCCCCATGGCATTCACAATTATACAGTGATGCCCTAAATAATCAACTCCTTAACCACAGCAGAATTATGGGTAACTTTTCAGGATTTCGACTAAATCCTGAAAAATTACCCATAATTCTGCTATGGTTAAGGCGTCAATTATTTAGGGCATTAATGTATGCAATTTTGTTTGAGAATGTAAGAATTGGAAAAAGTTGGAATAAAAATCAAAATAACCCTTTTGTTACTACATCTAAATGGATTATTCCATTCACTTACAAAAGCTTTACAGTTTGGGATATCATTCTGCTGCAATTCTGTCACTCAGAGGATAATTTTACATTCAGAGCTCTCATTAACCCTTTATTTACTAAATGGATTCTCCCATTCAGTTATAAAAGTATACATTGAAATAGTCTATTATTTATCTGAAGGGTTGTTCAGGAAATATAAGTAGACAACAGAAAGACGAAATGATAATATAAGTGCAGAAGCATTCCAATTCCATTGGTGGGAAATGTTCAGGTAATAAGTTCAACAAATGGCCG